>CP139509.1:63924079-64508999 GCA_021014915.2 Artemisia tridentata subsp. tridentata | reverse complement strand
CTGCTGAACCACATTTCTCTTCCAGTACATCCTACGATGGATATATTATTATTATAAAGCAATGTCATACTTCTAATAAAATCATTTAATGTTTTTTTTTAGGGATGAAAAGGGATACCGAAACTAACTAAAGATTTGAACTTACTGGGCTAGTCAACTCTGTCACTTCAGGAGGAGCGACATTTGTTTCTAGCATAACAAGTCCAAATGATTCGATTGCTGAGGCGGTTCTTGCACCTTCATAAGTGAGTGGAGATTCTTTGTCTGCGCCAAACACCAAAATAGTGGGGAAACCTTCCACCTTATACCTACTCATTAAAGACTGGAAACCACAATCCATCAGTGTGAGCTATATAGGATATTGATGCAATAACAGACATTAATGGCGAGGATTTAAAATTATAGTATCAGTTTAACTATAAGAATCCGAATTTATTGTTACCTTCTCATCGTCACAGTTCACATATTCGGTTCAGTCTTACACAAAACCGATCATTATGCTTTGTTCCGGACCGGACCGACCCGGACACAGTACATTTTTGTCCGGTCCTCGGTCCGTTGCTTTGGGCCAAATCAGTTTCCTCCGGTTCAATCCGGTTTTCGGACTGTGCTCAGCTCTGCCACCAAGATAGTGTAATAAAACAACCAAATATCGATAACAAAACATAACACACTTAAACAAAAATATACCTCACAAAAACTAACATCACACACACACAACCAACACCACAAATCGGTCATTCAACATATCGACTTATTTTTTCTCACAATAGACCCGTGGGTCGGGGGATATAATAACGACAACCAGGGGCGAAGCTTTATAGGCGGGGGGGGGGGGGGGGGGGGAGGGGCGACCCCCGAAATTTTTTTGCGATATAGGGGGTATATAGTTTTCGTGTAGAAAAATTTCGGTATATTAGGTTTCGACCCCCCATTTTAATTGTGAAATTTCTGTATATTAGATCCCGACCCCCCACTAAAACTTGGCAAGCTTCGCCACTGACGACAACGAGTTTGTATTGCTCATCAATTCGTGGATTGGCATGCTACTACACTAACTAAAACGTTTAAAACACTATTTCTTTTATTTTGGCTGATTATGTTGCAAGATTAAGAATTAGTAAAATCGAACGTTTGATGAATTTATCAGATCGAGCTAGTATTGGATACTCGGTATGGTATTGAGTTTCAATGTTCAACCAAATTGATATTAAATTGTTAAGCTTAAGTTAGCTTTCTTTTCTGTATTTAAGAGCATCTACTATGGTGATTTTAAGAAAATGTTCAAAATACATAAAAAGGTTTATAATTTGTTTTAACCATAGTTGATATGTCATGTCCACGTGGAATGAAAAGGTTTAAAATCTTGAACATTTTCATAATTTAATGCATGTGTAATTGTCAAACATTTTATAAACTTGAAAAGGTTTATACATAACGCAACAAGGTTTATAAAATCAAAACCTTTATAAATTAATGATTTAATAAACATTATTGAACTAATTACAATTTAAAATAGTAAAAGCACATGGTATATAGCTTTCTCTCAAGTAGAGTAAAAAGTTAAATATAACAAGTCGCGTCGAACTAAAGTGCGATACAAAATTTTGTTCAACTATATCACGATTATAACTTTTCCTCAGTGTTCAATAAAAAAGTTATTAATGTAACAATTCGTAAAACATTTTTAGTAATTTACAGAATGTTGATAACCGACAATGTTAAATAATATGTAGTTCTATGTAAGTGTTGTAAAATATTATACCACTTTACTAAAATTTTCGTACGTATTGAATTCTTTTATATCAAAAGATGACAATGGTTATGGGGGATTTACGGTTCGTTGCAAAAGTCCATTCATGAGGTTTTTGATACAATATCACGTTTGATTTTAAAAGAAAATAACGTCTACCGATTCGAATTGTGCGGTTTAACTACGAAGGTAAATCTTTTGCCATAATTTAATTTTTTATAACATACGGTTAAATATGTTCTGAATTCCATTGATCAATCAATAAATTATTTTGACAAATTATATTTAATTGTTTATCACATACAATTAAATTAATGTTTTATAAAATTTGGAATAAAGCAAAGTGCATAAATCGTTAACGTTGAAAACAATAACACATGTACTTGAGTAGCTTATTTGGCTTGGTGTTAGTTTGCTAACATGATGATTAATAATTCAAATACTCAATGAATGAATACCATCATTTTTTTTTTTTTTTTTTTAATCTCTGTTATGGGTTCTTCACTTCTTTGATTGAATTTCGTTGGTATTAAATTATCTCTGTTGTTATTGTTTCATGTATCATCTAAGGGCGTGCTTGGTAGAAGGTTTTGGGGGTTGAGGAATGGGTAAGGTAATGAAAAAAGGTGTTTGATTGACTATAATGCAATGAACTATTACCCAATAGTAGGTAATGGGCAATTACCCAATAAATTGGGGGGAATGAATTTCTTTCGCTTTCCCTTTCCTTAGCATTACGATTGCCTTTTCCTTTCCCATTACCGAGTTTGAACCGAGCACGCCTTAAATATTTTATGTGTATTATTACGCTTATGATCTCATCAAAAAGAATCAGAATGTATCATAACCTCATGTTATGATTATAGTTATTGTAGAACCTCAAGTTCTACTACGATGAATAGAATCAAAATACAATA
This sequence comes from Artemisia tridentata subsp. tridentata, assembly GCA_021014915.2. Classification (NCBI taxonomy): domain Eukaryota; kingdom Viridiplantae; phylum Streptophyta; class Magnoliopsida; order Asterales; family Asteraceae; genus Artemisia; species Artemisia tridentata. The sequence continues at coordinate 64,506,329 of CP139509.1, read as the reverse complement.
GCTTCAAGTTATTGTTATATCTTTTAAAGAACCTCAAGTTCTTTGTGATTCTTTTTTGTTATCATGTATTTTCTTTTATGATCCTCAAGTTCAATTATGATTCTCTCAAGAGAATCACAATAACATAACATCTAACTTATGTTATTATGCAAAAATCTAGAAGATAGATTGCAACACAAAAGCTAGTAACTTTTCCAAAAACTTCGCTATATTTGAATGCACCTTTTGTTGCAAGATTTTAAAGCTCTAAGCGAGTACAATTTCATATTATTCAGAAATCTGAAAAGATGCAATGTGAAGGTTACTAGTGAATACATGTTTGAGAAAATATTCTCAATTGTTTATGCCTCAAATATGCTTCTATAGTAGCATTATCAAGAAGCGGCTTTTAAAAAGTTTTATGAACTATGTTGTTGAACGAAACAATGAGTTTCTAATGAGATATGTGAAACTCGTTCAACTATTAGTCCATTCCTCAAGTGAATGTGATGAAATGGTCAAAGTATAGATTTTCATTCCCTCAAGTGAATGTGAAGAAATGATCAATTTATTCCCTCAAGTGAATGTGATCATATAACGATAAATGCTTAACGATCATTTATCAAGGTCATGAATATAGTCGAAGTATATGAAATATGACCAACAACTATAAGTGGCAAAAAAATAAGAACGGAGCAAAAGCATATTTCATGTATGAAAAATACAAGTGTGTCAAAGAAATTACATGCTATCTTCATAGATGTAAGAATCTATGCTAATTCATTTTGAGATTTACATGATTGCTCCGTAATAGAAAATATAAACTTGTTACGAGGAACAAAATCTCATATTAATGATGCATTATATCCTATTGCATCTTCCTCAACGTGCATTATATATAGATTAGTGAAGGATAATCGCTAGCCATAACATAAGTTTATGGGCCACAATTATAGCATTTGTTGGCATGACCGCTTATACCATTCCAAGTCATTAATGATGCAAAAATTATAGAAGAATAAGATTCTTCAATCTAAATTTGTTTTCTCTCAAAGGAAGTTAACTATTCACCCGTAAATTAGATTGGGGGCTCAATCCCTCAATCATCTGGAAAGAAAACAAGTGGATGTACGTAGGCATACACATCCACTATGTGCACCATTTAGATTTTAAAATCGATGCAGCGTCTAAATGGTCATCAAAATCGCAACCTCAAGTTTGCATGATTAATAGCTCAACATATTAAAATGTGAGCAATAAATTCCAGATTATATATTTCTTTATGAAAATATGGTGAATTTCTTCCAAAGTTTCAACAATAATGAGAGAAAAACTATATGTTGGTGTATGGGGCCGTGATATAAGATACACAACAACAAAATTAGCATCATGCCAAAATGTCATTATAAATCCTCCCCTTTATAATTGATTTTGGTTAGATACCAAGTATCTCCCATTTTAATTTCTTTTGTGCAATACATACTCAAATTACTCTACCTAAATGCACATATATGGGATATAGAAGAAGGATAATTCCTTCAGGAGGAGAGAAGAAGTAGCTACAAATTAGAATGAATTATTATATTCTATTGATCCTTGAAAGAAATTTACGAATTCATTATTCAATGAATAATCTAATAGCCATACATATACATTTGACAATAATAATAAATAATAATAATAATATATAATAATAATAATAATAATAAAATCAGCTAATCATGTTCCAAGTTATACTTTGTACCTCAAGGACATTGTTTGTTATGACATGCCTCAAGCATGATAGACTAATCGATTCAAAATAAAATCCTCGATGAAAAATATGGAGCATGAAATAAGATGGTTAGTCGAGGTATAAAAGACCCCATGATAGTCTCATAAAGAGACACTAAACATGAAGGTTCCAAACGAACCTCAAATAGCTAATGAGATCTCAATAAATTCTAAGATGTCTAAAATCATATGGAATTGAAACAAAAACGACATCGATAAATTTGTTTACATACAATATCGCGCTTGCTATTATGCATAATGAGGATCATAAATCAATTATTTTTCAAAAATTGTGTTCATCGAAACGATTGGCCAACATGAAAAGACACAATCTCGTGAAAATACGAGAAGTATAGGGACATGAAGTCCATACACATGAATTTGTAAAATCTACTGGATATACATCGGTCTTTGTGCGAATGCAAAATAAGAGCTCTAAAGTTATGTCCTTTAAGACATGAATTGTGAATCAATAAATTCACGAAAACACGAAGTTGATTATTAAAAGAAATATTGTCTCGAGGTGGATGTAAATATCTTATTGATATTTTACGAGACAGTAAATATTGAAGTATTTAATTCGCTCTAAATAAGTTTTATTAGAGCTCTCATATTCCATGAATGATCTGTAATAACTCAAGCATGTCTAACTACTTCAACTTCAAGAAGCAATTAATAAAGTTCTCAAGAACTCTATTTGATCATATTGAATTAATCCTTATATGGATCAAAATCATTTCTACGTATATTATAGGAATGGCTTTTGCACATGTCTCTAAGAAATAATTGGTCCTCAAGTAACATACATAAGTGCAACTAAGGCTTTTATGTCTATTTTGCAATTAATATGCGTAAAGAGACTGTATAATTTTATTTGCATTAGCAATATATACTTCCAATTAATTCATTTGATATTGGGTTGGAAGCTACATATATTTTGTCATCTTTGGAGGACTTATTCTTAACATCAACAATTTGGTGGACTTCATAACGCTCATTTTGTACATGTTTTTATAGCGTTATTTGTGTGTTTTTATCCGAAATATAGTCATGATTATGATGGTTTTATGCTTAAAAGTTGTTGAAGATGTGTTTAAGTCTAGGTACAAGGAAATATCAAGAAAGATGAAGAAAAGCTATGAAATTCAAGAAAATATCGAAGAAAAATACATGGATGCATGATATGATCATTTCCGGCTGTACGTTAGAGGATGAAAGGATTAAGTCATAATTAGGAGCCAAAAAGTATGTTAAAAGTTGGAGCTTTATGCTAGCTTAAAGCCAAGTTATGTGAAGAAAGTTGAGTCTATACCCAAGGTCTAGTTTCAAGGCCCAAGGTTTGCATCAGGGGAGCTTATACCGGAGGTATGGAATTCATACCTGAGGTTTAGCTCATACCCAGGGTTTACATTTCCATACCCGAGGTATGCAGAAAAACTGACATGAAGAGTTGCATTAACTCTCCACTTTAAGCACCATTATGTATTGAGTCCGATCATTTGCTTCTTAATTATGATTATTGATGAAGAATATCAGTTTTAGGGGTGTCTTACAAGCTTAAATAAGACCCCTAATCTCTTGTTTTAGAGACAACACTCACAATCAAACCTTACACCATAAGGATTTGATTATACTACTTTCTAACCCAAAAGAGCTTAAAAATCTCTGCCATTCTCAAGGAAGATAACTAGTAGAAGAGGTGGAAGATTCCCTTGTTCGATTGGAGGCCTCAAAGAGTGCTACAACTCTTTCATTACTCATTGTAATTTTACTATTGGGTAATTTCTTTTATTATTAATCATGTTGAATTGGTTTAAGTTGAATGCAATTTTATGTTTTATTATGATACTTGTTATGGAATGATTCGTGATACTTGTTTGGGAATGATGTGACTAATTGTATGAATGTTGGACGTTTAGTAGGTTGTAAAAAGTGGTTAATTCTATGGGTTTGTTTAAATAAATTTGTGTCCTAAAACTTGTTGGTTGAATGTTGTTGGATTTAAAGGATGAAAAGACTTCTAATGATTATTTAATTCCAAGAGTTAGTGACAAACAAATTGGTGTTCGATAAGTGACGAATATCGAATATACAAGTTTTAAACGGATTCGAAAATATTTAATCACGAGAATGGGTTGAAAAGACTCGTATGAACCAATTTAACTAATCAACTTTTTCATACATTTTACTATGAAAGAGCTAGCGTAGTGGGATGAGAATTGGCCGAAAGGACTCGCCCGTGAAACTAGTAGAAACATGGATTTCCTTGATATTACCATTTGATTTGAAGTCCTTGTGAATATTGATATGTGCCTTCTAAGTTTCACCCAAACATGTTCTACATAATATCACGATTAGTCATGATTCCTAAATAAGTATGTTTTACTTTAATTGTTTGTTTGCTCGCGTTACATTGAAACCATTGTTCGTTTAAATCGTTTCTAGTACTTTTGATCGTGACAATCTTAAGTGCTATACCATTAACGTTACTAAAATCACAATTAACTAGTTCCTTGGGACGAACCTTATTTACCAACAACAATACTACAATTGAACGAGTATACTTGCTCGTGTGTGTTTCTTTGAAATGATAATGGTAATAAGAATAAAAAATTTAAAATTTGAAGTGAAATTTGGAGATAATAAACTAAATAAAATCCTCTATTATGAAACGCATCAGGACTTCATTACAAAGTTGTCGCCAACAAAAGTATTTGAGCAACTCGTTCAGAAGATTAGCATTCGATGCATGAAATATATATATACATTAATTTGAGGAGGAGCATTATGCACACTGCACTCTTTTTCCCTTAATCAAGTCTTTTTTATCTCATTGGGTTTTTCTTGATAAGGTTTTTAATGAGGCAGTCTATAGCGTATGATAAAAGGTGAATATCCAAGGAGGAGTGTTGTAAAATATTATAATGGGCTTATGTATATTCACCATTATCTCAACCGGCCCGTTAGGGTTTACATGTATTTATCTTCCTTATAAATACTTCATACTTGCAATCTCTTGAATACACACAACTGAATAATAATTCCTTCTTCCTCTCATTCTTGTGTTCTTGTTCTTTATATTCACAATAGTAAGTACCATACGTGAAATAAAATATTCAAGACTAACTCATCAACCGAGAGAGTATATAGGTCCACTTCAAGCAGGGACGAAACTTGACAACATTTACCGGAAGGCCAAACTAAAATTTATTTGTTTTAGAGGGGTCAATTTACATTTTCTTTTAACATTTGTACTACTAATGCGTAGCACTACAAAATATAAGGGTTAAAAATATACTTGCGGCTAAAATTTTTGGCAGGCACAACCCCTCCCGGTCCTTACTAAGTTCGGTCCTTGACTTCAAGAATATGGTAATTTTCTCGTGAATTTATCTTCTCCTTTCAATTAAACATGTGAGTGGGCTGTTAAAAAACTTAAAAGGCCGATCAGATATCTTTAATTGGGCCTTGATAAATGGACTATTTTTGAATTTTTGAGTATTACAGGTAGGGTTTCTATAACTTCCCTTCACAGCTTCAGTTATTGTTGTACCTTTTGCACTCACCATGCATAGCAAGACCTACAAAAGAAAAAACAAATCATACCTCCCAAACTTAATCAAAATGTCAGACAACATCCCTTTCGAAATCCAAACCGAAATCATAATAAGAGTTCCTGATGTCAAGTCATTAATTCGATTAAGATCGGTTTCGAAACCATGGAAGTCTTTAATTTATCGATAGCCCTCAGTTTTGTTGGGTGGTTGTCAGCCCAGAGCAGGGTGAAGATAATCAATAGCCTAGCTAATTACCAATGAATGGTTACCGGATATCACTTGGAATCGTGTTATCACTTTCCAAAGTAAACTATTCGACCCTAATGCCTGGGTATCACGAATACCTACTTGGGATAAGACCAAATCTATGTTATTGAATTAGGCACAAATCAATAACCCTTTGCGTATAAGTGTTATGTGTTTTCTGTTGTCTCTATCCATGCAGTTGTGTTTGATCTCGCATTTATAGGTAAGATCACTCAACCCTAGTCAATGGAATTATGAGTGATTAACGGCCCATTAATCACCACATAATTAGCCTCCATAATAATAGGAATTAGTGGTTACATGACCAATTAAACGTGGTCATTAAAGCAGTTTTAACTGCCACTTGAATAGGTCAAAGCTGTTACAAGTTAGTTATGATTCAGTCCCTGAGGGTTGCTCCCTGAGAGGTTCACTCCATGAAGACATGAACTCTCTGATGAGACAACTCCCTGATGAGATCCTTCAGCCTGAGCTGAACTCATCAGATGATGAATACCGTTCAGTCCAGAATGTCACTCACTGACGAGTGCACTCACTGAACTTCATCAGTCTGAACCATACTTAACCACTATCAGAGTCAGGGTGTTCAGGGACCTTATGGGCGTACACTCCGTACCTCCTGACCCATTACCAGATGTGAACTGATCCCTCAAGTGCACTAAATTTTCCAACAATCCTCCCCAAATTTAGTTCACTTCCTTTGCATGAAAATTAAACATTGAACAAAACAAGTGCATAAACGAAAATATCCTGAGGATTGAATTTCCATCTTAGTACATTACACGTTCAAATATTCGAGAATCAGGGTGTTCTAAGAATTGAACCCTTCAACCCATTTGAATACCTGAAGATAAAATACACACAAGTTTTCAAACACTTAAACGCTCCTGACACTTTACAAGCCATGTGTCCATATCCAATTCATAAATGTTGTAAGAGCAAAAAGTCCTAAGCTCCCTGAAGCGGCAAACTTCAACATTCACATAGGTGGTTCCTCTTTATTCATGCTCCTGCCAAGCATTTTTTCAAAGAGTTAACCATTAAGAAGTAAAAGCTTCATCCTCCTTTCCAGCAGGTTTCGAGCACAAACCTTGGGATGATTGTGAAACATGTGCTCCAGTCCACTGAATGTTCAGCTTTCCACATTAAACTCAGCCCCCAAGTTTCCTCAGGAAGGAGTTGGGTGTCTTAGCATTCAGTGACTAAGTTGGACTTAAACCCATCCCTTTAGCAGACTTTATAACCAAGTCTCTAACCAATCCCTTCGTCAAGTGATCAGCTAAGTTTTGTTGAGATCTAACAAACTCTATAGAAACCACCCCATTCATGATAAGTTCACGAATCATGCTATGCCTGAAACCTAAGTGTCTAGACTTCCCATTGTACATCTGGCTATAAGCCTTTGCCATTGTAGCAGCACTATCACAACGGATAGAAATAGGTGATATAGGTTTAGGCCATAATGGAATCTCAAGAAGCAAGTTTTTCAACTATTCAGCTTCTTTACCAGCAGCTGCTAAAGCCACAAATTCAGATTCCATTGTTGAACTGGTGATGCAAGTTTGTTTCTTGGATGCCCAAGAAATTGCACCTCCACCAAGTAGGAATACCCAGCCACTGGTAGACGAATTGTCTTCAGTGTTACTGATCCAACTTGCATCAGTGTATCCTTCCAACACTGAAGGATAACCAGTATATGAGAGACTATAATCCATAGTTCTCTTCAAATACTTCAGTACCCTCTGAATTGCTTGCCAATGTTGAGTACTAGGATTACTAGTATACCTGCTCAGTTTTCCCACAGCAAATGCAATATCAGCCCTTGTACAAGTCATGGCATACATTAAGCAGCCAATCACCCTAGAATACTCAAGTTGAGATACAACTTTGCCAGTATTAGGCATTAGCTTCTCAGTAGTATCTACAGGTGTACTCACTGGAGTACAATCAGAGTGGCTGAATTTCCTCAGTACCTTCTCAATATAATGAGATTGAGTGATAGAAATTCCCTTACTCTCATGTTTGATCCTTATACCAAGGATAACATCAGCCTCCCCCATGTCTTTCATAGAGAACCTTGATGACAAAAATTCCTTTGTCAGGTCAACTTGATTTTGGTTAGTGCCAAAGATCAGCATGTCATCAACATATAGACAAATGATGACTCCTTTACCAGATTCATCAAATTTGCTATACACACATTTGTCAGACTAGTTAAGTAAATAACCACTAGACAAAACCACTTCATCAAATTTTTGATGCCATTGCTTAGGTGCCTGCTTCAGTCCATATAAGGACTTAATCAGTTTACACACCTTGTTTTCGTTGCCAGGCATGATGAAGCCCTGAGGTTGGTTCATATAAACCTCCTCATCCAATTCACCATTTAAGAAGGTTGTCTTCACATCCATCTGATGAATAATCAGATTGTGAATTGATGCCAAAGCAATCAGCAATCTTATGGTACTGATACGAGCCACAGGGGCATAAGTATCAAAGTAATCAATCCCTGAATTTTGTTTAAAGCCCTGAATGACTAGTCTAGCCTTGAACTTTTCAATAGTTCCATCTACCTTCATTTTCCTTTTGAAAATCCATTTGCAACCCAAAGGTTTGCAACCAGGTGGTAGATCAGCTAACACCCAAGTGTTGTTGCCCATGATGGAGTCCATTTCATCATTTATTGCTTCTTTCCAGAAAGCAACATCCTGAGACTTCATTTGTAACACCCCCAATTTCGTAATATGCAGCGGAATTCAAATTGGGTGTTACTTCGTGGCACAACAGTTGAATAGTAGAAAACGATCACAATTTAGTCGTTTTAAAAGATTTATCATTCGAATATCAGAGTTTACAAAGTAAGGTCCCAGTGGTTTCAAAGTTTATTAAATAGGTTCTCGAATGATATTTATAGCCTTCATAAGTATCCGTGCTCCTCCGTGCCATCCGTGCTCATTGTGGACCTGAGATAAATACATGCTAAAAACGTCAACACAATGGTTGGTGAGTTCGTGGAGTTTGATAGAAAATAACTTTCTTTCACTGAATTTAAAAGGTGTATAGTGATTGTCGAAGTAAATAATAGTTCTTCATGAAATAAATAACAAGTTGTGTTGTATAAAAATCCACAAGCAAATCATGTATGATCTCCAAAATCATAAGTTTCAAGTTATAAATGAAGATGAGCTACGTTGTTATACGCTCGAAATAGAATATTGAGTCAACTTTTAAATGTAACGATATACCAAGCATTTTGGGTTGTCTTTTGTAGAATTCACAATTTAGTCACATATGATAACAATTAGGGTTCAAGTACATGATTCATAATCATAACACATAGTGAAAATAATAACCTAGTGTCTGAAGTCTATCAGTGTAAAGTGGTGGTTTACTAAATACAGCTGTATCCTAATATATATGAAACATTCATATATTCATAAAGTTATATTGCCCTAAGCCTCATGACACGCAAAACGTTAACAAAGTACCGTAAAACGGAGTGTTCACCAAATTAATGACGAAAGTTTTGCCCTCATGTAATAGGTGATTTGCCAATTCCTATTTTTCTCAAATATAGTGCATCGCGACTAAATACGACTAACCATGTAGGCATTCCGTCCAAGTATTTAGTGGGATAGGTCGTCAGCCTCTAACAGGTTTCGAAGCTGTTCACTATATTCGCGCTCACCGCAGTGATTAATGGCTCATGATCGAGGGACTTTATGGCAATAAAGTAAACTTAGGCAATATAGGTTTCAAGGTTCATGAATTATGCGTAATTTTAGTTTTTGGCAATTATTTCTAGTGAAATGTAGAAATATCATAATAAAGTAACAGTACATTCATTTGTTATATGAATGCATACAATAAGTCTCAGTATCATGTTACATCAAGTAGTTTAAAATGTTATCTTTCAAATTCAGTGTTTAAGCTAAACAAGCAATTTGCACATATAACGAACATATATTCCTCTCAAACATGTAAAGCATAGTGGATGATTTTGAGTAAATCATGAGAGTTTTATATAAGTAACTTAAAACAGTTAAAGCATGTATCTCCCCCAAAAGAGTTATTAAAAATAAGTGTTAAAAGTAGGGGCCACGACTCACGGTAAGTCATAAGAGTTTTCATAATGCTTATAGAAGTATTGTATCGCAAAGTAAATCATATAGTTGATAAATGAGTAAAATATTTCGAAGCATGTATCTCCCCTAAAAAGTATAAATCAAGTATTAAAATAGGAGGGGCCACGACTCACGGTAAGTCATAAGAGTTTTCATAGTGCTTATAGAAGTATTGTATCGCAAAACAAATCATATAGTTGATAAATGAGTAAAATATTTCGAAGCATGTATCTCCCCCAAAAAGTATAAATCAAGTATTAAAATAGGAGGGGCCACGACTCACCTGAAGCGTATCTGACAAGATAGAATTATTAGATCTATGGAAACGATCACGGAAACGTCTTCGATACGAAACCTGAATATAAGGGAAGTCTAAGATTCTGACTTACTACTAACAGTGAGTGTGATGTGAGAAATCGTATAACGATTTGATCGGTGATATGAGTGTGATATGCTTAAAATGCCTCAAGTTAAAAATATAATATCATATATGATATTATCTTAATTCTTTTATCAATCGTCCCAAAATATTACCTTTTCAAAATATGCAAAAAGGATATGCAAGGTGAAATCGTTATATCCTAGTTATAATAAATAACGAAAACGTAAATAACATGTAACTAAAAAAATATGAAAATGCATATGAAGTGCTGGGGTGAAAATGAAAAATAAACTAAGAATGTCAAGTGAAATTAAATAGGTCCTTGTCCTTTTCAGATTTTATATTCTTTAGTCTAACTGTGCTTGCGTTACGTCGTTAGTCCTCGGTTAAGTCCATATTCCAATAATAGTCCAAAAGTTGTCCATGTGTCCACATAAGGCTTGGAGTTCAATGGTATGTCAATTTAGGTCCTTTATAAACTGTTTCCACAGCTTCAGTCCATAAGTTTCACTGTTTGACAGTTTTAGTCCTTCTAGTCCAAAGTGCGTTACATTTTCGGTCCAAAAGTGACAAATAAGGTGGGAAAAAGGTGGCGCATTTTTCTGAGGCTTATTTAAGATTTAAGAAGCTTATTTTAACAGCTTATTAGGTTGTTTGCTTATTTTTACTACTAATGGGCCTTTAACGAGCCAAATGGCTAGCCCGTTAACATGTTTTTAGCTCGTGGGTTTTTGAGGAAGTTTGGTATATCAAAAGTGATTGTTTTCATCATTTTATTTCACATGTGGAAGTGCCAAAAGCCAGATTAGTCATAGCGTACAAAATAGTTCAGTGGGTTATAAAACCCACTTCGCTATTTTTGTTACTTTGAAAATGGTTTTTGCGTTTTAACTTAGCTGTCTTTGGTGGTTGAAACACAAGTATTTCCATGAGTCGTTTATACGAAAAGTGTAGTTAATAGTGTGGTCTAACACGTCGTGTAAAGAAATGACATGGTTATTCGGTTAATTTGTGAGTTATAGACTTGTGTTCTAGGCGACTTGGGCTGTTTAGGTATACAACTTTTGAGGTAATTCTAAGTGTTTTAAAGTCTTATTTATACGTGAGAGTTGAGACAGTAGCATGCAAGGCATATGAATGGTGTGAGGTGATTGTTAAGACTCCACCAAGTGAGTTCGACAGTGCGTATGTTTCAAACTAGGTTACTGTGTTTTTCAAAATATAAAAGTGCCATGCGTTCGAATGCAAAATGAAATATGCATGCATGTGAATCTGTGTTAGTGAGAAATGGAAACAAAGGAGGATAATATAATACTTACTACACCTTTGAAAAGGTGGTGAAGACTCACGAAAATGACTAGGCCACACGAACGAGTCACAACTCCTTATGAATTAACATATACGTTGCTATACTCATTTCCTTCGAACCATTTTACCAACGAGAGAGGTGAGTGTCTTTGGTTATTTGGGGAGTTCAACAGACGATAGGGAAGGAGAAGTAGGTAGAGGAGGTGAGGGTGAGAGGTGGGGGATGGCAGTGGTGTTCGAATATTAGCACAAGGACGAATTCAGCAGCTTACTAGCCTAGTTCGAACTATGTGTTAACATGTTTATTTCTTACTTGGTTGTTTCCCGGGGTTGAGACAGAAGTTGCTGGACTTTTAAGGTGGCTAGTGAGAGGTGAAATTGGTGGGAAGTAGGCAATGTGGGCTGAATAAGATGGTATATATAGAGGTAAGAGTTTCCCACGTTTCTTATTGACTTCAAAGTCTCCAAATCAATTATTGATGGCTACTGTGCCATGGCAGTGATCTAAGGGTTCCTAGAGAATGTAATCTTGACATGATATGATCTTTGGACAGCTAGGACAAGAGGGGATAACTTATCTTGTGTGTTTTACACTTTTATATTTTGGTTTGTATTAATAAGTGGGTGCCAATTTAATTTAGCGAACCATGACTTTCTACTGCTGTCCTAACCATTTTCTAAACATTCTATTATGTTAAAAATAGCATTAGTGAGACGTAGGAACAAGCGGGGAAAGATTTGGTTGAGTTTCGATAGGTTACGTATGTTGGATTGGTTTAAAATGGGACAAACAAATCGTCCTTCAAAACCATAAAAATATTTGTTATCTAAATCTGAAATTTGGTACACATGAAGTCTAGTGGGTGGTGAGTAAGATGGTGCAAAAATATGGGTGTGTCGCGTTTAGGATTAACAAGAACGAGTCGCGTTTTTTTGGAGATGTTTGGCTGTCGATTTTTACATGAAATCACAAGGTGAAAATTGGTTTGGGGTGTTGGGCCTGAAACAGTGGCGAGAGAGTGGGCTTGGAACAGTTGGTCCGCTTGGTTTGTAGTTATAGAATTTAATTGTGATTAGTGAAAAATAAATTGTAGTTGATGTGTTAATTCATGATAAGTTGTATTTAGTAAACTTTGGGGTTTGTGAAACATTAGTTCTTGTGAAATAGTTAAGGTTCAAGTACGCGTCGTGAACTAGGGTCATTACTTAATATATATTGTGAAACGTAACGTGGTAATAATAATAATAAAAGAAATTTTAAATTTTCACGAAAAAATGGGATTTATTAAATAGTAACTTGAGGTTATTGTTAATTATCGAGGATTATTATAATGGATTTTCGTGGGATCCTACATCATTGCTTCATCAAATGTCTTGGGGTCATCCTCAACATTAAAGCAATAGGAGTGTTGGTCAGAGATCTCATCCCTTGTTCCTTCAATTAAGTATAATTGAAACTCAGGTCTAAATGACTTTGGAGTCCTGATCCTTTTGCTTTTCCTGAGCTCAGGTTCAGGTTCCTGAACCACAATCTCATCAGGGACCTCTGATAGTAATTCATCAGGGACCTCTGATACACCAATGTCATCACTTCCATTAGGAATCCTCTGACTTGGTCTAGGGACTGATGAGAATCTATTCTCATCAAAAAGTGCATCCCTTGATTCAATTATTGAGTTAATTGAAACATATTCATTAGGTTCAATAACATAAAACCTATATGCCTTGGAATGCTCAGCATATCCAACAAAAATGCATTCAATGCCTCTTTCACCCAAAGTTTTCATCTTTGGATCAGGGAGTCTTACGACTGCCCTACAACCCCAGACCCTGAGATAGTTCAGGTTGGGTTTCTTTTTAGTCCAGAGTTCATAAGGGGTTGTCTTGTTCCTTTTGTTGGGAACCCTATTTAATAAATAGCAAGCTGTTAACATAGCTTCACCCCAGAACCCTTGACTCAGCCCAGAATAAGACAACATGGAATTAACCATCTCCTTCAGCACCCAGTTTTTCCTTTCAGAGATACCATTTTGCTGAGGAGTATAGGGAGCAGTCGTTTCATGGATTATACCAACAGACTGAAAATACTGAGTATCCATGTACTCACCTCCCCTATCAGTCCTTAATCTTTTGATCAGGGACCCAAGTTGTAATTTAACTTCAGTTTTAAATACCTTGAATTTATCTAATGCTTCATCCTTAGTATGTAACAGATAGACATAACAAAACCTAGAAGCATCATCAATAAATGTCACGAAGTACTTTTTATTCCCCAAAGAGGGAGTGGCATGCAAATCACATAGGTCACTGTGTATTAGCTCTAAGAGCTCAGTCTCACGTTTTACACCCTGAAAAGGTTTCTTAGTTATTTTGGTCAACATGCAAGTCTTACACTTTTCAGTATCCATGTCAAATGCTGGGATTAACCCATCCTTAGACATATCTTGCATCCTTTTATAGTGTACATGGCCAAGTCTAGCATGCCAGAGGGTAGATTCGTTCATTTTAGAGGTTGACATAAAGGCTGAATTAACAACATCAGTGACAATATTAAGTCTAAACATTTGATTACACAAATAGCCAAAACTAATAAACACACCATGTTTAGACAATATAAATTTATCAGATTCAATAACTTGTTTATATCCATGATTATTCAAAACACTACTTGAAACCAAGTTCTTCCTTATATCAGGAACATGAATAACATTAAACAAAGTTACAATCTTTCCAGAACTAAAACTAAGATCCACACAACCACGACCATGCACTAGGGCTGTTGACTCATTTCCCATGTGAAGAATAGAACCATCATCCAGTGACTCATACGTCTTGAACCAGTGTCTATCTTTGCACACATGAACAGTTGCTCTAGAGTCAACCCACCGCACAACATCATCATCCTGCACATAGTTAGATTCAGATACATATGTAACATAATAAACCTGAAAAGATTTATTAAACATATTCTGACCTTTCAGTGAGTTGGTAGAACCCCCACTCCCTGAACCAATAGTGCCTGAACCATTGGCTTTACCACCAACCTTAACACCTTTGCAATCCCTTTTAATGTGACCAGATTTGCCACATTTCCAACAAGTAGGTGTTGCCTTCTTGCTTGGATCAGCCCTTGTGTTATCATGATGTTTACGTTTGCCCTTGTTGTCATTGTACCTGGTGGATTTGTTATGTTCCACCATATTGACAACAGATGCACCAGTAGCATTGCTACTATTTGGCTTGTCACTATCCTGCGCCCTGAGGGATTCCTCAATACGCAGATGACTGCCCAACTGAACAAGAGTCAGTTCTTCCTTCTTATGTTTCAATGTATGCTTGAAATCTTTCCAAGAAGGTGGTAGTTTTTCAATGATACAAGAGACTGAAATAGCCTCATCCATGTTCATTTTATGTTGTGTAAACCTTCCAAGTATACCAAGAAGTTCATTGTATTGTTCCATAACTGGTCTTGAATCAGTCATTTTGTAATTTGTGAAATTACTTACAAGAAACTTCTTACTTGATGCATCCTCAGCCATATATTTGGCATCCAAGGAATCCCATAGTTCTTTGGAAGATTCAACATTCTGATAAATATCAAAGAGAGAATCAGACATACCATTTAGGATTAAACCTCTGCAAATGTAATCATC
Organism: Artemisia tridentata subsp. tridentata; assembly: GCA_021014915.2. Taxonomy (NCBI): domain Eukaryota; kingdom Viridiplantae; phylum Streptophyta; class Magnoliopsida; order Asterales; family Asteraceae; genus Artemisia; species Artemisia tridentata. Next base: position 64,491,286 of record CP139509.1, on the reverse strand, counting down.
ATTCTCCCATTTGCTCATCTTCCTTATTTGTTCCACAGTTGCATCATCACCATCTTCAGGAATAGGAGTGCTCAGAACATACACCACACTCATGCTGGAAAGCAAGAAGTGCATCTTCTTCTGCCATCGTCTAAAATCCACCCCTTCAAACTTATCAAGCTTGGCAAAGTTTGAAGCCATGTGTTTCATAGCAGCAGCAGCCATTGATTATCACAAAATAGTTTACTTTGATTGTTGGGTGGTTGTCAGCCCAGAGCAGGGTGAAGATAATCAATAGCCTAGCTAATTACCAATGAATGGTTACCGGATATCACTTGGAATCGTGTTATCACTTTCCAAAGTAAACTATTCGACCCTAATGCCTGGGTATCACGAATATCTACTTGGGATAAGACCAAATGTATGTTATTGAATTAGGCACAAATCAATAACCCTTTGCGTATAAGTGTTATGTGTTTTCTGTTGTCTCTATCCATGCAGTTGTGTTTGATCTCGCATTTATAGGTAAGATCACTCAACCTTAGTCAATGGAATTATGAGTGATTAACGGCCCATTAATCACCACATAATTAGCCTCCATAATAATGGGAATTAGTGGTTACATGACCAATTAAACGTGGTCATTAAAGCAGTTTTAACTGCCACTTGAATAGGTCAAAGCTGTTACAAGTTAGTTATGATTCAGTCCCTGAGGGTTGCTCCCTGAGTATGTTCACTGAGAGGTTCACTCCCTGAAGACATGAACTCTCTGATGAGATCCTTCAGCCTGAGCTGAACTCATCAGATGATGAATACCGTTCAGTCCAGAATGTCACTCACTGACGAGTGCACTCACTGAACTTCATCAGTCTGAACCATACTTAACCACTATCAGAGTCAGGGTGTTCGGGGACCTTATGGGCGTACACTCCGTACCTCCTGACCCATTACCAGGTGTGAACTGATCCCTCAAGTGCACTAAATTTTCCAACAAGTTTATCAAAAGTTACGGCGCCCGCAACACTCAGCTGCATAGTTTGCTTTTAAGTTACAGAAATCATCGTGCGACCAAATATCTTTCTTATATAGATGATGACAATTTCACCCAACAACAACAACACACTTTACTCCAAATATTCCTAACCTCATTAAAAAACTTTATAATTCTGTCGTAGTTGGTTACTCTCATGGTTTGTTGTGTTTGTTTAGTAACAAGCAAAATTCTACCAAAGAGATGCTTGTTCTTTGGAACCCTTCTATTAGAAAGTCTCTTGGTATTATTTCGCCTTCTTATGTCCATGCTAGTGATGTTTTTGGTTTCACGGTTTGTCCCGTCACTAATGCTCCTACTATTGTAAAGATTTCACACAGTCCTCGGAAAGCTGAAATGTTTACATTGAGCTCTAAGAGATGGAGTGTGATAAAGTGTCGTAATGTGCCTTGTGAATTAGTCAGGCTCAAATGGTCGCAGGTTGTTATAGATAGATGTATCTACTGGATTGCTTGTGAGATTATGGATGATATGGATAGTTTTCCCTTTGATCATACGATCGTATCATTTGATTTGGTTGCTAAAGAATTTAGATTTGTCGACGTACCAAATAACGTAGCAAACCCGTTCGATCAGTGTTGTAAATTTCTTCATATCTAAGCTAAGGGAGTCTCTTGTTCTGTTTGTACCTGATAAAAGGGCTGAGATACCAGCTTGCCGTGCATGGAAGATGGATGATGATGGTCGTTTCACAAAGCTATTCACCTTTAACACACCTGATTCATCAATACACGTACAAGGTATTCGGGTTTAGGAAGAATGATGAACCTGTAATGGAAACTCAAAAGGAAGGTGAACATGGTTCTGCACTTGATTTTTACGAGCCATGCTCAAAACGCATCACGAATCTTGGGATTTATGGAGACGAGTCTACAATCTTCATGGCATCTTACAAGGAAACACTACTTCTACTGGATCACTCGGATTGTTGCATGTATCCTGACAGGAATTGGGACGAGAGATGATGGCCACATATTGAGGTGTGGAGTTACAAAGTTATATGATGTCTCATGAGGTAGGTACCTAGTTTCTAGTTCGGGTGTGGAAAAATCACCATATATTTTGTAAAACTGATTTAAGGCAGACAATTTATGTCATGCTTGGTATCATTTGAGTGTGTGGATTCATCAATATTCCATACACATCGACGATTGTCAGGGTTTACAATTTTCAAGTTAGTATGGCTACTGAAAAAAATCACCTGATTTATTTCTTTTTGCTATATAGTAAGTCTGCCTTTTAAATGATGATGATGCGTGTTCCTTGTAGTAATTGTCTATTATGCATTTTCAAGAATGGAGGATGTCCCTATACTTGCCTTATTGCTTATGATGAATAACATTTTAGATCTTCATCACATGCAGTAATTTTGATAGCATTTTTTAGCTTAGTTACATCCATGTTACATTCCCCTTTCGTTTTGGTCGGGGCCTATAGTGTTGTAACACTCGACTTCACTTGGAGAAGATGAACCGAGAGCTTCCACTATGTCACACAAACACAAGCTTCTTTGATGACTCTCACTAACACATTTATAGCACAAGAGTAGTATGGATCATAGGTTAATTTTCAAGTCAAATGTATATTAATCTTCAAAGAGAAAAGTAAGATACAAAGACTTGGGTGGGACACTCTCTCACACACACACTCTTTTTCTTATCTAATAATGAGGCCTTTTAAAACTAAGGTGTGTGTGTGTGTATATACGACATTCACAGCCAACACATGGCTTGAATGGGCTTTGACTTGGACAATGTAGTGGACTTGTAAAAGTATTACACATATACTTTTGGACTACATACTAAACTAATACTACAAGCCCACTTCTTAGACTACATATTACATGACACACTTAAGTCTAATTGTCAAAATGACCATCACTTCAAAGTAGCATTAATTTAAATGCTAACAATCTCCCCCTAAGGGATGGTCATTTCAAATGATGCTCCCTTGATTGGTCTTTAGCTTTTGACATCTTGAACTTCATGTGTCAATGTGTAATCTTCTTCATTCAATGTTCCTTCATGCGCTGTGATCTTCATAGAGTCGTCTTGTGGTCTTCCTCGCCTTGATCTACATCTTCAGTTCAGCTGCTTCGCCGTTGTAGATGATGATGGTGAATGGACTTTCGTCGGTACCTGCATAAAACAGTTAGCAATAAATCGTCCTTCGGCCATCATGTCGTGAGGCAAGATCTTTGGATCTCATTAAGACTCATACAACTTGTATCCTTTTGAGTGAACACAAGTGTATTGCATAGGAAGTGTTCCTAAGAGATCTTTTGATGAATCTCATGTCTCTAGACTCAATAATGTGCGTTTTGATTTTAGTCGTCGGAGGCATGGAGCAGAGTGCCACCTTTTCAATATCAACACATCTCGGAGTGAGAGGCCGATAGATTATGCAGTGTTCTCCGTGAGAAATGAAACAAATATCTTTTAAGAGATATCTGAGTGGATAGGAGGGGTGGTGCAAATGCGTCACTGGGTCCATGACGTCTTGTCTTCAATACCAGTATCACCTTAGTGAGTACCGATAGCAGATGTATTGACCCGGTTTCTGTCCTAAGTTTTCATGGAGGGCTATTTCTTTTCACCCTTACAAAAACTTTTCTTTTTCATTCTTCAACCCCTTCTTTCTCCTTTCTCATTATACTCCTTTTTTCAATCTTACCTAAGGACTTCTAATGCTAAGCTATTGGAGTCGTCCTTGGGTAGATCCCTCCGGTTCTGGCGGATCATTGGACATAACCTAACCATAATCACCTTATTACTCCATGATTATCCTAGATTATATGTCACATGCCATTAAACCTTGTGAAAATCTCTCAACGTGTTTATGAGAAAACACATTTTGTTAACACATCGAGAGTTTTACATTTTTAAACACTCCCCCTTCACATGTGCTCATGCATTTTTGAAATAAATTGCACATGTTGGGTAGAGTTCGCACATTTGAAATGATCGACTTTCAATGAACACGACCTTCGCGAGACACGCTTACATCACTAGATAGACTAGCTTGAAGTTATTACCCGTCCTGGTCATATTCAAAGATCATCTCTCGAATTGGTACATTCTACTCAGACAAGTCCTTTGCGAGACACGCTTACATCACTGGTAAACCAGCTTGAAATTATTACCCGTCCAGGACATGTCTTTTCGAGAACGGACATTTAGTTTCGTCAATTCGAGGGTTCATGCTGAGTCTTTTTGAAGAACTCGTTTTGAGATTCAAACGACAAAACTTCTTTTAGATCACATTTTAATCACGTCCTCTCCCCCATATGTTTAATAAACACCTAATCTCCCCCTCAAAAATAGCATGAAGTGGTATTTTTGAAAACAGTTGATTAAAATGAAACTTTTAGTGGAGAGACGGACTGATTTTAGCATGAAAAAATGGAACATTTTTCTTTTTATACTCCCCCTTAATCAGAGCAAATGGTTAAACTTTTGAGTTTAAAAGCATTTAGAGGTCTTAGAGGGAGTTGCTGTGAGCACAAAATTTATAAAAAGACTTTGATAAATCTTTTTGAAACAATTTTGATTAAGTGCTCACGGGTTTTAGCATTTCGCCATTAACATTGCGAGTTCTGATCGGAAATAATCAAAAGTCATTCAATGTAGCGCGGGTTTCGTACTGAAATGCACGAAAGCCGTAATGAAGAAAATTTGAGAAACGACATGTTTTAGAAAAACATAAAAAATAACTCTCGCTCAAGCATCTGTAAATACCCGTATCATTGTTGAATGACATTTCTAAGTACGTACAGAATATCGATTAGACGAGAGACATGTCGTGAGAAGAATATTTTTGGTTTTTGAGTTTATATTTTTTATGTCTTTTTGAAATTTTCTGTATTTACAGTATAGATATTAACAGGTATATATTTACAAAAATATTTACATGCGAAGCTTTTTGATATCAATCAATAAGATTCGAGAAGACTTTCTAACTCTTCGGGAGTTAGGCTTCGCATTCCAATTCGACGAACTAAGTTTTCAAACCGCTCTTTTGGGAGGGCCTTAGTAAATAGATCGGCAAGCTGGTATTCAGTCTTAACGAAAAACAATTCAACAGTACCCTCTTCAACGTGCTCTTTTATGAAGTGGTAGCGGACTCTAATATGCTTGGTCTTCGAGTGTTGCACTGGGTTGCACGAGATGGCTATGGCACTTTTTGAATCGCAATACAAAGGTATGCGGTTGAAAGAGAAACCATAATCTGTGAGTTGTGTTCTCATCCAAAGGACTTGAGCACAACACGCAGATAGAGACACATACTCGGCCTCTGCTGTTGATAAAGCAGTGCAATCTTGTTTTCTTGACGACCAACCTACTAGCTTTTCTCCCAGAAATTGCGCTCCGCCGGATGTACTTTTCGCTGTTACTTGGCATCCAGCATGATCGGCATCTGAAAAGGCAATTAGTGTAAACTCCGAATCCTTCGGATACCAAAGTCCCATGTTAATGGTTCTTCGAAGGTATCGAAAGATCCGTTTAACCTCTTGGAGGTGAAGTTCGGTAGGCCTTGCCTGAAACCGTGCTAATAAACACACAGCAAAATGTATATCTGGTCGGCTTGCAGTTAGGTACATGAGAGAACCAATCATGCTCCGATATTTCTTCGGATCCATGGGTTTCCCATATAGGTCAGCGCCAATCTTGGGTAAAGTGACCATTGGGGTTCCAACAGAGTCACAATTATCCATACCATGTTTTTTCAAAATCTCAATTGTATATTTAGCCTGATTAAGAAAAATTCCACGCGGGGATTGATGAATTTGTAAACCCAAAAAGAATTTTAATTCTCCCATCATGGACATTTCAAATTTACTTTTCATGAGATTTTCAAAATGTTTTGAATGTGTCGGATTAGTGGACCCAAAAATTATGTCGTCCACATAAATCTGAACAATCAAAATATCATTTTTGTATTTTCTTGTAAACAAGGTCGGATCAATTGTTCCTTTGGTGAAATTATTATGAAGTAGGAAAGATGATAACTTGTCATACCACGCCCGTGGGGCTTGTTTTAAACCATAGATTGCTGATGAGTATCTAAATACTCATCATTTTTACCTAATCTGAGCTGCCAAAACATTCAAAAACACTCAAAAATGCATCATAATACTGAAATTATCTCAGAATTGTGTTTTATATGTTTCAGATGCAAAATGTTTAAAAACAATTGAAAAACAAACAAAGTTTGCATAATTGGCAGTTTCAGTCCCTCAACTTTCAAAAGTTGTCAAAACTAGTCCCTGAAGGTTTTAAATAAATGAAAAGTCAACTTAAGTCCTTGGAAAACCAAAAATATTCAAAAATAGTCCCTGGATAAAAGTTTACACAACTTGGCAACTTTTACCCCTCAAGTATCAAAATTGGCAAAAATGGTCCCTGGGTATTATAAAACTTGAAATTTCACAAAATACCCTTGAACTATTCATGACTGACAATTTGGAACTTTATTGATAACTTTTGGGAAATTACAAAACAAACCCCTCTAAAATCCAAATTTACATTTTAGGTCCCTAAAGTTTTAAAATAATAAAAAAATACAACTTTGGTCCTTGTGTAATTATTTTATGGCAGGATTAATCCTTTGAAGATAGTTCAGAAGATGACAAACTCATCCCCTCAAATATTCAGAAATTACAAGTTTGGTCCTTGTGCTAAATCATTTAACCAAATCCGGATCAAACAATTACCCACTAAACCTTTAACCCAAAAATAATACCCAATCCTTATTATTTACCCAACCCAGTTATCAGACCAAGCCCAAAATACAATAAGCCCAACCCCAACCCTTTGTTTGACTGAGTTTAACAACTCAGTCAAACAAAGTCAAAACCATCTTCCTTATACCACCATCCCGCCAAACCAGTTACTCACCCCCCACCTCACCCAAAACCACTAACCACCTCATCCCCCCTCCTCCTACAAGTTACCTAACACATCCAAAAGCAATAAATGCTTCTCTCCCACTCTCCCACTAGCTAAATCAGAAAGATTGCCAAAGTCCAATTTTCCCGCCAATTTTACAAGTGGACGAATAAGATCAAGTGAGAGCAATTAAATGATGGGGATTTGTTCAGGATGTCGACCAAGGATTATCCCACTTAATTTATGTATATATAGATAGCAATGTAGCTGAAATAAAGTAGTAGTTAATTATTAGCATAATTCGTATTTTAATTTCCAGTAGCTTAAAGTTGTAATTTCGAATTTCAATCAATCAATACAAGTAATTCTAGTGTATTTATTGTTGTTCTTGATTATTGATCAGTAGTTACTTATAATTCCAAGTTTTCTTATTTCCCTATGTTCTGAGAAATCAAACTTAATAAGTAGTGTATAAAATAGCTTCTTAGCTGTTTTTAATAGCTTATATAAGCTTTACATAGCTTATTATAAGTTTATTATAGTGTAAAAATGTTCTGAATTCAAGATTGGAAGAAAGTCAACTTTGGTCAACAATAAGCTCAAATAAGCTATTCTGGGTATAAGCTATTCAGAAAGGGTTTCTCTGGGTATTTCTAGCTTGTGTGAACAAGCTAGTCAGTTCTCAGTTCCATAGCTCAACTCAGTTGTAAGCTTTTTAGCTTTTTGGCATTAATTTCCTTCATCACTGTATAAGTGCTTATTATAATCTATTTATTGTTATTATAGGCTTATTATTAGTTTGTAATCACACTTGATCAATAATATCAGTAGTGTTATAGCTTTGTTTTAATTTCACCTTAAAAAACTTACAAAAGACCAAAAATAGCCTTAATTAGCTTAGCTTAATATTGTGCTTAATTCTGTGTTATAAGTTGTCATTTAGTACTCAAATAAGTTAGTAAAAGTAAGTTTATTAGATATCATAGCTTAATTTATCATTCTCCTTTGGAAAATCAACACAGTTACCATTTTAAGGAGTGTTTGGTTTTGCACTGACAAACCATCCAAACACCCATTCACTGTTACTTGACCATTAAGCCAAGTTTGCACAAGCTAATCACAGTACCTAGAAGCTCTTGTGAACCTTTGATCAGCCATTTAACTAGGTTTAGCCATTTTGAACCATTTGTGATCATATTGGACTGCCAAGAGATCAAATAAGCTCATACAAGCTCTAAGATTGTTTTGATCATTTCCTTGGTAGTTTTGAGTCCCATTTAGTCTACTTAGTGCATTCACAAAATACTAGAACCCTTGCACCAATTCTGTGCATCCCTGCACAAACCAGACACATCAGCACACACTGATTGTGTTGGTTGCTGATCTTGGCCTCAATTGGACATCAATTGGGATGATCATGATAGGGATTTTGTGATTTTTAGATACCCAGTAGTTCTAACTTGCTTTTGCCCCCCTTAAGTTTCACTTAAACAGCTTATTGGTCTGCTTAAATCACCCTGCAAGTTTGCTGTTTGCCTGAATTTTTCTGTTTCAAATTTTGCAACAGCCATGTGTCCATTTAGCTTATTTTGTGGATTGGTTGTTTGTGATAAGTTGTTTTGAGCTCACATAAGTTGGTTTAACCATTTCTGAGCAGTTGGTGCATTTTTGTGCTTATTTGCTTATTTTTGGGCTTATTGTAAACTGCTTATTAGCCCAAATCTGCTTATCAGGCTTAGGCAACTTCCAATTTTATTTTTCTTATCTTTCTAATATTATTTTAGAATTATCTGTAAATTTTCATAATTTTCTGAATAGTTTTAGTATTTTTAATCATTTTAATTAGTTTATAATAGTAGTTAAATCATAATAAATAGAAAAAGAATCAGAAAAATACAAATCCAATTTTCATAATTTTATTTTGTCATTTGTAATCTAGGAAAAATATAAAAATAGTTTTAGACCTTAAGATAATCAAAAATAGAAATAAAGTGATAGCTTCTATTTAATAGAATTTATCTTTTTAAATTTTAATTAAGTAATTTTCATTTTTATAATTTTCTTAGCTTCTTGTCACTTTAAAGTATTTATAGAAAAATTTTCAGATTTTTATTTGATCTTTTAGTATTTATTAGAATTTTAATTAGTTTAAATAATTATTAAATAGTTTTTTAATTAATAATAATTAATTAATAAGTAAAATAAATAATTCTTTTTCCAATAATTTTCTTTTATTATTAGGGTTGTAAAAATATAAATTTCATATCTGTAGGCCTCTTATTTATTAAAACTCACTTTTTATTTCGTACGTTTACGTTTATTTAAATTTAAACGTACGCTTTTAGGATTTTATACGTTTCTAGTTAACCTGTTTTCACATTCTTGTTTATATAGCTTGGTTAAAGCTATTTTCTTATCTCATTAGTGTAATCAAAATCATAATCCCTTTTCTGTTCAATAACACTTGATCACGATCCGTTTTTAAGCACAATTTCGCATCTCGCTGGGACTTAAACGACCCGGGGATAAAACTATACTCCTTGGATAATTGCATTGTGTTATTGATTGGTTTGACTTTGTTTGACCACATCCGTGGTTGATTTAAGTTGACTGTTCAGAGCCAATCAAATTTTGGCGCCGCTGCCGGGGAGGTGTGCTGCGTGTTCTAAACGTTTTGCAGTATCGTGTCTTTGAACCCCAATCTGTGAATATCTTCTCTCTCTTGTATATTTATCATATATAAAGCAAAACGCTTGTGAAGTTAACTCATTTAACGGATCAAGCACCAAAAATATCGTATTCCTATTCCCCATAAAACCATATAAAAAACAAAAATATTTTCTTTTCTTTTCTATATATACTATCATATAAAAAATAAAAACATCAAAAATATTTTCCATTTTCTGTGTTAAATAATAAACAATAAATAAAAATTAACCATCGAGAACCAAGACTGAGCACTACCTAACTGGGGGTGCGGCCATAATAAGTTCCCAAACTTAAGATAAAAACTTGCCTTTGTATCACTTGCGAATATCGGCTCACCTTTAATTGATAAACAAACTCTAACGGAGGTTTTAGGATAGTCTGACATTAAATTGTCGGACTGAAAGAAGCGGGTTTTTAAGGAGCGTAATTGCCCACCTTTGCTTCTCCGCCACTCTGTGCGTTTGTCAGTTAGAGAGCTACCGTACGCCTGTTGATTATTGGTTTAAGTTCACTTGTGTTTTTTCTCGATCTTGATTTTTAATAGAAAAAATTTTGTTTTCATAAAATCCAAAAAGAATCTTCTTACCCCTTTCTGAGTTTCCTCCACTATAAAGGATTCTTAGACTCGTCTTAGTGCATGCGCACTCGTTCTTCTAGGTCATCAAGCCCTCTCCGTGAGCTTGGAAACATACCTCGAAGACGTCGTAGACGTTCTGCCCCATCAGTCGTATCTGAGGAACGTACTGATTCTGTCGTCATGGCAGATTTGCCAATGAATGAGCTTCTCCAAGCACCCATCGAGGGTTATGGAGATGCCATTGTTGTTCCAGCTATTGTAGCTGAGAGTTTTGAGCTCAAAACCGGGTTACTGAATCTTGTAACCTCTAGCCAATTCTACGGTTTTGAGAGGGATGATCCTCATGCTCACATTCGATGGTTTAACAAGATTACATCTACCATCAAATACAAGAACATCCCTTCTAGCTCAATCAAACTTCTTCTATTCCCATTTTCTCTCGAGGGACAAGCCCGGATATGGCTTGAAAAACAACCCCCTCGTTCAATTGAGACATGGGAGGACTTAGTTACAAAGTTTGTAAACGAATTTTTTCCACCGTCTAGAACGACAAGTCTTAAAAATGAAATCATCAAATTCACACAAAGATTTGATGAATCATTTAGTGACGCGTGGGATCGTTTCAAAGAATTGCTTCGTAAATGTCCTCATCATGGTTTTACCGAGTTGATGCAAATCGACACTTTCTATAATGGTGTGAGCCAATCAGACCAAGATTCTCTCAATGCCTCCTCTGGAGGTAACTTTTTGAGCAGAACTGTCAAAGAAGCTTTAGCAATTATTGAAAATAAGTCTAAGGTCCGTACTGCACGAACAAAGCCATATCATTCTCAGGCTAGTGCCGGTCCTTCTACTTCATCTCCCGTGAGCACTTCTAGCACCGATGCTAAGATTGACAAACTCACGGATGCTATTCAAGCTTTGGTTCTCTCCAGCCAAAAGAAAGTCACTTTCACACAAACTCCTTCACATGCTGAAGTGAAGAAAGTGGAAGTCTGTGTTACTTGTGGTGGCCCTCACGCATACTACGACTGTACTGCCACCGATGGTCGTCCTTTTGAAGTTAATGCTATAGCCGGTACTTCAAATCAGGGAGGTAATCAATACCGTCCTCAAATGGAACCATACCGAGCTAGCACCTACCAAGGACCACCCGGTTTTAATCATAACCAGAATTTGCAAAACCGGAACCAAAATCAACCTCGAATGAACCAAGGTTATCAAAACCAAGGGAATTTCAATTCTGGACAAAATCAAGGTTTCCAACACCAAGGAAACTTTAACCGAAACAATTCCAATCAGGGAAATCATTTTCAGGGAAATGGTAATCCAAATCAAGGGAATTTTCAACATCAAGGTTATAATCAAAATAACCGTATGCAAAATTTCCCTAATCAACATCAAGCCATTCCAGCCCAACATCCATCATCTGATGAGTTGTTGAGGCAGTTCATGAAAGCTCAAGAGGACACAAACAGGTTGTTGGTCAGCCAGATCTCTGAGATTAAAAAATCTTTAAATGATCAACCTTCGGGCTCAGGAAAACTTCCGAGCAACACGATCGCTAACCCGAAGGGCGATGTTAAGGCGATCACAACCCGAAGTGGTGTTTCATATGAGGGACCCACTATTTCCACTACCACTTCTTCTTCTTCCCCCAAGGTAGTGAGAAGTGAGCCTGAGGTGACTAAGGACCAGGTACTTCCTACTAATAACGGAGGTACCAACAACGTCCAACCTCAAGTTGTCCCGAAACCCAAGACTAAACCTCAAGTTGTCTTTGAACATCCTGAAACCCCGGTTGAAAACCCTAAATCCAAACCTTCTATTCCCTACCCATCACGTTTAAATGAGCAAAAGCTCCGCGAAAAAGCTAGTCAACAAATGGATAAATTCTTCAAGATTTTTCAAGAATTACACTTTGACATAAGCTTTGCGGATGCTATCATTCTGATGCCCAAGTTTGCATCCACAATCAAACACTTGTTAAGTAACAAGGAAAAACTGTTTGAAATGGCAAAGACTCCATTAAATGAGAACTGCTCAGCAGTTATCTTGAAAAAGCTTCCCGAGAAGCTTGGAGATCCTGGAAGGTTTCTACTACCTTGTGTCTTTCCAGGAATGGTTGAATGCTATGCCTTGGCCGATCTTGGTGCAAGCATCAACCTGATGCCTAAATCAGTATGGAAGAAACTTTCTCTTCCTGAACTTACTCCTACCTGCATGACTCTTGAGCTTGCAGATCGTTCAATATCTCGTCCACTTGGCATTGCTGAGGATGTATTTGTGAAAGTAGGAAAGTTCCATTTTCCAGCTGACTTTGTGGTTGTGGATTTCGATGCTGATCCTAGGGTTCCTCTCATTCTTGGAAGAGGATTCCTAAGAACGGGCCGTGCTCTCATAGATGTATTTGAGCATGAAATCACATTACGTGTGGGTCATGAAGCTGTTACCTTTAACCTCGATCAAACTTCGAGGTACTCCTCAAATTACGATTCTGAATCGGTTAACCAAATCGATGTCATTGATATTGTTTCAGAGGAGTACTCTCAAGAGTTTCTTGGTTATTCTCATAATTCTGTGAGTGGGGATACCACCACATCTTCTTTACCTGGCATTTCCGATTCTTCCCCTTCTCTCACTCCGTTTGAGGGAAGTGATTTCAATTTGGAAGAGATCGATGATTTTCTCAAGTGTGATTCATTCCTAGAGGGGATTGATGACGCTGAGATTGATCTGGAGGGAGATATTCTTCTTCTTGAGACATTGTTAAATCAGGACAATTCTCCTCCACTCCCTCCCGTTGAACTTCATAATGAGGAAATCAAATCAGTTGAGAAAACTGATGAATTTCCTGAGGTCGAACTCAAAGACTTACCGCCTCATCTTGAGTACGCATTTTTGGAGGGTAATGATAAATTACCTGTCATTATTGCTAAAGATTTAAGTGATGAGGAAAAGACTGCTCTAATCAAGGTCTTAAAGTCACACAAGCAAGCCATTGCTTGGAAACTCTCCGATATAAAGGGTATTGACCCTGAATTTTGTACTCACAAGATTCTAATGGAGGATGACTTTAAACCAGCAGTCCAACACCAGCGAAGGGTAAATCCCAAAATCCACGATGTTATCAAACAAGAGGTTCTTAAACTTCTTGATGCAGGATTGATTTATCCCATTTCTGATAGTCCTTGGGTTAGTCCCATTCACTGTGTTCCTAAAAAGGGTGGCATAACTGTTGTCACAAATGATGAAAATGAGTTGATTCCAACTCGATTGGTTACAGGGTGGCGTGTTTGCATTGACTATCGTAAGCTAAATGATGCCACCCGTAAAGACCATTTTCCTCTACCTTTTATGGATCAGATGCTTGAGAGATTAGCAGGGAACGAGTACTATTGTTTCCTTGATGGTTTCTCAGGTTACTTCCAAATTCCCATTGATCCACAAGATCAAGAAAAGACTACCTTCACATGCCCTTATGGAACCTTTGCTTATAAACGTATGCCTTTCGGCTTATGTAATGCTCCAGGCACGTTCCAGAGGTGTATGATGGCCATATTTACCGACATGATTGGTAAAACAATGGAGGTCTTTATGGATGACTTCTCGGTCATTGGGGATTCGTTCCAAGCATGTCTCTCCAATTTAGAAAACATGTTGAAACGGTGTAAAGACACCAATCTTTGTCTAAATTGGGAGAAGAGTCATTTTATGGTCAAAGAGGGCATTGTCCTCGGCCATAAGATATCAAAGAACGGGATTGAGGTTGACAAAGCTAAAGTTGATGTCATTGGTAAATTACCTCATCCCACTACCGTCAAAGGTATTAGGAGTTTTCTGGGTCATGCCGGTTTCTATCGTAGATTCATACAAGACTTTTCTAAAATCGCCCGGCCTATGACTCATCTTCTTGAAAAAGATGCTCCTTTTATCTTCTCACCCGAGTGCATCAAAGCTTTTGAAGTATTAAAGAAAAAGCTTACTGAGGCACCCATTCTAGTTGCCCCCGACTGGGATTTTCCCTTTGAGCTCATGTGCGATGCAAGTGATTTTGCAATCGGTGCAGTCCTGGGGCAACGAAAAGCCAAACATTTTCAGCCTATCCACTACGCAAGTAAAACAATGACTGAAGCTCAAACTCATTACACCACTACAGAAAAAGAATTGTTGGCTGTGGTGTATGCCTTTGAGAAGTTTCGGCCATATTTGATCTTGACAAAATGTGTAGTATATACGGATCACTCGGCTCTCAAATATCTCTTTGCAAAACAAGATGCGAAGCCGAGATTACTCCGTTGGGTTCTCCTCCTGCAAGAATTTGATATCATTATACGTGATAAAAAAGGAGCTGAGAACCTAGCTGCTGATCATCTATCCCGATTAGAAAACCCACACCAAGATGTTTTCGAGAAAAAGGAAATAAATGAAACATTTCCTCTCGAGACACTCAATGCGGTTACTTTTCGAGGAGATTCTACTACCCCATGGTTTGCCGACTTCGCAAATTACCATGCGGGTAACTTCATAGTGAAAGGGATGTCGACCCAGCAGAAGAATAAATTCTTCAAAGATGTGAAACATTACTTCTGGGACGACCCCTACTTATTCAAAATCTGTGCGGATCAAGTCATCCGACGGTGTGTTTACGGACAGGAAGCTATTGACATTCTCAAAGCTTGCCATGCTGGACCCATGGGGGGCCATCATAGTCCAAACTACACCGCCAAAAAGGTGTTTGATTCCGGGTTTTATTGGCCCACAATCTATAAGGATGCCCAAGAACTCATAAAAACTTGTGAGGCTTGTCAGCGTCACGAAAATATTTCACAACGAAATGAAATGCCACAAAATGCAATTTAAGTCTGTGAAATCTTTGATGTCTGGGGCATTGACTTTATGGGGCCATTTCCATCATCTCGAGGAAACAAATACATTCTCGTGGCTGTTGACTATTTGTCAAAATGGGTTGAAGCAAAAGCTTTACCCACTAATGATGCCAGAGTTGTTGTAAAATTCCTTAAAGCTCTTTTTGCCCGTTTTGGAACCCCACGTGCTATAATCAGTGATCGTGGTACGCATTTCTGTAATGACAAATTTGACAAAGTCATGCAAAAGTATGGTGTAACTCACCGTCTTTCTACTGCGTATCACCCACAAACAAGTGGGCAAGTTGAAGTTTCAAATCGGGGGATTAAAAGAATCTTAGAAAGGACTGTAGGAGAAAATCGTGCATCCTGGTCGGATAAATTGGATGATGCACTATGGGCCTTTCGTACAGCTTACAAAACACCCATCGGGTGTACACCTTACAAGCTTGTGTACGGAAAGGCATGTCATCTTCCGATCGAATTAGAGCACAAAGCCTACTGGGCCTTGAAACATGCTAACTTTGACCTTCAAACTGCGGGTGATCACCGAAAAGTTCAAATGAATAAATTAAATGAACTGCGTGATCAATCTTACGAGAACTCTTTGATTTATAAAGAAAAGACAAAGAAGATTCATGACTCTAAAATCAAGAACCGCGTTTTCAACGTTGGTGATCGAGTCCTTCTTTTCAATTCAAGATTGAAGATTTTCTCGGGAAAACTCAAATCCCGTTGGTCTGGTCCATTCACTGTTACAAAAGTTTATCCATATGGTACCGTTGAGTTATCTCAAAATGACGGGCCAAATTTTAAAGTAAATGGCCATCGGTTAAAACACTACTTTGGAGAGGACATACCATTTATGGTTGTCCCGGATCTTCAAACTTTCCCCATGAACCAATGAATGCGGGGATCGAGTCAAGCTAGTGACTCGGTGATCAAAAACATTAGCAAAACATGGGTTCTCACCCGTGTCTCTGTTTTCTTTCTCTTTTCTACCACCTAGTGTGGGGGAGATGGTCTCTTCCACTTACTTCCCCGTAGACTTTTAAAATGCTTTTTCTCCCGGGCTGTTCAGGAACACTTTATTACAGTTGGCCGTTCACAAGCGGTTAGCTTGCGTGATAAACCTGACTGTTCGGGAGGAATCAACTTAATTCGGGGTCGAGTCAAGCTAGTGACTCGGTGATAAAAAACATTAGCCCGCACCATATGGGTTTTCACCCATATTTCTGACTTCTTTCTATTTTCTACCATCTAAGTGTGGGGGAGATGCCCCACAGGTTGTATATATGTAAACAATTTCAAAAAAAAAAAAAAAAAAAAAAAAAGAGGGAATTTGCATGCCTTAACGGCTTAAATGCAAATTAATTAAAAATAAAATAAATAACTATATGAAATAAAAGGCTATCAGTATTTCCCTTTCACGTTCTAAGTATTGGTTTAACAGCCGGTTCTTTGAATATTGAGGGCAATATTCAGTTCTAAGTGTGGGGGGGAAATTCTAGCGAATTTTATCAAATGTATCATCTAGCACCCCCATTTTAGCCAAAATTTTAAATTTTTTTCACTTAGAACGCGATAAATGGTTATCAGTCCGCCATGTCTAACCCACATAAGGATTGGCTAATCCCGGAGCAAACGGCTCTGGGTAAAGATATATCAAATCCGTTTATGGCTTGCAATTTGCCAAAAATTGTATGGTTCTCGACTCACCATATCTTTAATTAGTGAAGAGTTGGCTAGCCCGCAAGGTTATGGCTTGTGGTAAAGGCTTTGGAATACCATAATTGGTAATCAGCTCACCAAAGATAATATTGATAATTTATCTAAGAGTTGGCTAGTCCAGAAGCAAACGGCTTCTGGTAAAGACAAATCAAAACCGTTGACAGCTTGTGGTTTGCTCAAAATCACATGGTTATCATTGTACCAAAGTTCTTACTTGAACTGAAACAATTGGCTACTCCAGAAGTAATGGCTTTTGGTAAAGAGTCTTTCAAATCCATTAAATCTTCATAAAATATTGCTAGGGACTAGCAATAGTTTAGTGTGGGGGATTGATGAGTGTCTAAATACTCATCATTTTTACCTAATCTGAGCTGCCAAAACATTCAAAAACACTCAAAAATGCATCATAATACTGAAATTATCTCAGAATTGTGTTTTATATGTTTCAGATGCAAAATGTTTAAAAACAATTGAAAAACGAACAAAGTTTGCATAATTGGCAGTTTCAGTCCCTCAACTTTCAAAAGTTGTCAAAACTAGTCCCTGAAGGTTTTAAATAAATGAAAAGTCAACTTTAGTCCTTGGAAAACCAAAAATATTCAAAAATAGTCCCTGGATAAAAGTTTACACAACTTGGCAACTTTTACCCCTCAAGTATCAAAATTGGCAAAAATGGTCCCTGGGTATTATAAAACTTGAAATTTCACAAAATACCCTTGAACTATTCATGACTGACAATTTGGAACTTTATTGATAACTTTTGGGAAATTACAAAACAAACCCCTCTAAAATCCAAATTTACATTTTAGGTCCCTAAAGTTTTAAAATAATAAAAAAATACAACTTTGGTCCTTGTGTAATTATTTTATGGCAGGATTAATCCTTTGAAGATAGTTTAGAAGATGACAAACTCAGCCCCTCAAATATTCAGAAATTACAAGTTTGGTCCTTGTGCTAAATCATTTAACCAAATCCGGATCAAACAATTACCCACTAAACCTTTAACCCAAAAATAATACCCAATCCTTATTATTTACCCAACCCAGTTATCAGACCAAGCCCAAAATACAATAAGCCCAACCCCAACCCTTTGTTTGACTGAGTTTAACAACTCAGTCAAACAAAGTCAAAACCATCTTCCTTATACCACCATCCCGCCAAACCAGTTACTCACCTCCCACCTCACCCAAAACCACTAACCACCTCATCCCCCTCCTCCTACAAGTTACCTAACACATCCAAAAGCAATAAATGCTTCTCTCCCACTCTCCCACTAGCTAAATCAGAAAGATTGCCAAAGTCCAATTTTCCCGCCAATTTTACAAGTGGACGAATAAGATCAAGTGAGAGCAATTGAATGATGGGGATTTGTTCAGGATGTCGACCAAGGATTATCCCACTTAATTTATGTATATATAGATAGCAATGTAGCTGAAATAAAGTAGTAGTTAATTATTAGCATAATTCGTATTTTAATTTCCAGTAGCTTAAAGTTGTAATTTCGAATTTCAATCAATCAATACAAGTAATTCTAGTGTATTTATTGTTGTTCTTGATTATTTATCAGTAGTTACTTATAATTCCAAGTTTTCTTATTTCCCTATGTTCTGAGAAATCAAACTTAATAAGTAGTGTATAAAATAGCTTCTTAGCTGTTTTTAATAGCTTATATAAGCTTCTTATAGCTTATTATAAGTTATTTGTAGTGTAAACATGTTCTAAATTCAAGATTGGAAGAAAGTCAACTTTGGTCAACAATAAGCTCAAATAAGCTATTCTGGGTATAAGCTATTCAGAAAGGGTTTCTCTGGGTATTTCTAGCTTGTGTGAACAAGCTAGTCAGTTCTCAGTTCTCAGTTCTCAGTTCCATAGCTCAACTCAGTTGTAAGCTTTTTAGCTTTTTGGCATTAATTTCCTTCATCACTGTATAAGTGCTTATTATAATCTATTTATTGTTATTATAGGCTTATTATTAGTTTGTAATCACACTTGATCAATAATATCAGTAGTGTTATAGCTTTGTTTTAATTTCACCTTAAAAAACTTACAAAAGACCAAAAAAAGCCTTAATTAGCTTAGCTTAATATTGTGCTTAATTCTGTGTTATAAGTTGTCATTTAGTACTCAAATAAGTCAGTAAAAGTAAGTTTATTAGATATCATAGTGGTATGTGCTTAAACACATACCATTTCTAGACCAAAACCGGACCCAAAAAGACCAAAAACCCGACCAAAATGCCAAATATATTGTGTTTTTGTGTTTTTACATATGCAGGCACGGATATCAAAGAAAAGGACAAAATCAAGAAAGAACCGGAAAAACGAGCACGAGATATGGAAGTTTTATTTATAGCCAATGCCGGGAAGAAATTATGGTCAAAAAGTCAACCAAGGTCCTCCATCTTCCAGAAGTTGTCAAATTGAGCCCTTGGATCACAAGTTTGAATAATGGCAGAAAAAGTCCTTTGATCTCAGAAATTACACCATTAGTCCTTGCACTTTACCTAAATCTATTTATCCTAAAAACTTATATCCGGATTATAATTCCCCAACCTAAACTTTAGCCCACCTTAAAAACCTAAGCCCACAAAAAAATAATCCATAGCCCACTACCCTTTCATCACCTAACCCGATCCATAGAAAAAGATAAACCCGGTCAAATTCACTAAACTCCCACTCGTTCAAAAACAAAATAAACAAACACACCCCCTATCTCTCTCACAACCCGCCTCCCTCAATTCACCCCCAATCCCAATAGTTACTATTCACGCAACCCTAAGAATTACCGTACGAAGTTTAACAGCAATTAAGGGTACTAATGTCAATGATTGGATCTTCTAGAAGGCCCGGACAGAGAGAATGACACGTGGGAGCAATTTATTGGACCGAACACGCATCAACTTTGATCAAACGGTGGGAAACTAAAGATTGAAGAGCAAGGATGATCTAAGGGTGGATATAGCTGTGGACACACGAGGATCGCCAGCGTGGACACTCCAGAAGGATCGGCCAAGTGCTATAAATAGTGGGATTTCTCCTCTCGTTGGAGGCTAGTTTTTTTTTAGATAGATATGATTTAATTTTAATTGTTTTATTGTTACTTTAAATTTTTCAGTCGATTTTAATTTTGTAACGAGAAGGCTTGTAATTTTTTTATTAATGTTTTAGATTAAATGTTTTATTGTAATTCTTAGTTTTAAATCAATTTTATTTGTATCCGAATTAAAGTTTAATGTTCTAGTTTAAATCAATTTTATTTGTATCCGAATTAAAGTTTAAATCAATTTTATTTTTAGTTTAATGGTAGTTTAATGTTCTTGAAATTAAAGTTTTCTTAGTATTGTTTTTATATCTGAGTATCAGTTAAAAAATATATATATATATATATATATATATATATATATATATATATATATATATATATATATATATATATATATATATATATATATATATATATATTCTCTGATAAGTTGATAAGCTGTGGAATGGTGATGAAAAGCTGAGCTGGATGTTGGGTTATTTTCTGGCTTATTTAAGCCTGGGTTTTTGTGGTGATTCTTAGTTCATTTTATATCAGCTAGTGTAGTTTGTAAGTTTTTCATTTTTCATGTTCTTAACTTGTCTACGTTCTTAATTATTAGCTGCTCTTGTTAAATTTTTATTACTTTTAATTAGTTTTAAGTAATATAGTTATAGAGGTTTAAGAATAATATCAGTTTAGAGTAGATTGCACTAGATTTCAAGCTGATTTAGTGGTAGGGCTGTTTTTTTTTAGCTAAGCTTATTAAGATTTCATCGCGGCAATTTTTGAGGTTAATCTAAGTAGTTAAAAGAGGTTTGAAAGGATTGCTTTAGTTTTAGAGTTGAATTACAACCTTTGCGCCACTTTTCATTTTTCTGCTGTCAAAAATAGTGCAATATTTAGTGGAATTTGGACTGCTGTCATAAGCTTAATTCTGGCTTAACTAGTTTAGCTTAGAACTTCGTTTTTGGTATTCACATAGTTCAAGTTGGTGACTTAAGGTTCTACATCTGGGATTTAGGTTTTCGGCTTATTTAAGTGTTTTTTCTAGGACTGCAAATTCGGCCAAACAAAATCTGTCAAATAGTGCAGCATAACTTGTGGTTTTTCACTACTGATCTAGGCCAAATTTAACTCAGCAATTAAGTTTTTGTGATAGGGCTTTTTAGATTTTAATAATCTCTGTTTGATGAGCTTTCCAAAACAGCTTTTATTTTAAAATTTGGTTAAGTTTTGAGCTTGTTTTAAGCTGTTGAAAGTAGCTTGTTAGAACTGCTACAAAAAGAAAAAAAATAAAGCAAGTTTCTTAGTTTGACAATTCTGGTCCCTTAGGTTTCTGTGTTAGTTTAAAATCGAGGCTAAGTAGTTTTAGTATTAAATAGTTTGTTTTTTGGCAATTATAGTCCCTGTCTTTTATTAAATATATAATAGTTTCAATTTTTACAACTTTAGTCCCTCAAGCTTTTATAAAACTTTTATTTTTCCAAAATTTCTTTTATAATTTCAATTTGTTTTCTATAAATTACATTTTCAGTCCATTAGTTTTTTTTACTTTTGCATTTTAGTTAAATCACCTAATTAGTTTTAAATAGTTTTAATTCATAAAAAATTATTAAAAAAATTTTTTTTTTTTTTTCTTTTTCCAAAAATTTTCTTTTATCAATTTTAATATAGGAAAATTATTTTTATATTTTTAGGTTTTAAATTTCACAAAATCATTTTTATTTACGTTTTATAATTCGTCGCGTAACGTTTTTAAATTCAAATTTTCGCTTTTAGATTTACATGCTTAGTTTAATTGTTTAATTAGCTTAATTAGTTGTTTTTATTTCATATTTAATTGTTCGTAGTATAAAATCACAAATCAATCACTCTTTTTCACTTATTCACCACACGTATTCGACACGTTAACGACAACTCGATATTCGACCTTCGTTGGGAAACGACCCGGGGAAAACGCATACGTTGAGTTTTACCCTTGGAAAAATAATATACTAAAAACGACAAATCAAATAATGGCGCCGCTGCCGGGGAAGGCTTGAAAAGAGTTGGAGTTTCGCCATAAGAATCGTGTTTTGAAGATCCTTCCTCGGAAGTTTTCGTTTTCATAAAAATAAAATACAAAAATATAATAATTAAAAAAAACACTTTTCCTAAAGTGTTTTCACCATTAATAATAAATCCTCGGTCTTCCGTTGAAGGAGGGCGGTTGTAAACCATTCCAAATTACAACAAAACAAATCGTGAAATTGATCGTTATCGGATTACTTTATTACTACAACCTAATTACGGGGTTTAAGGAAGCTTGACATTAAATTGTCGAGCTGAAGAAGGCGGGTTTTTAAGCATCTTCGGAGCTACCTTTGCCTTCCCGCCACGCTGCGCGTAGTTTCAAAGGAAACGGTTACGGTTAACGTAACGGTTACCAAAAAGAAAATAAAGTTTTTTGTTTTTCAATATATTAAAAAAGCCAAAAATAATTCCCAACCAAAAATACAAAAAGATTTTTGATTTTCATTTTTGTTTCTTTTTGGTGTATGCACACCCGATCTTCTACTTCTCACCCTCTTCTTTCACCGCTATCAAATCCCGAGAGGATTATTCGTCACAATCACATTGTTCATTTCTCAAACGTTGAAGAAATGGCCGACGACCAAAATAATCAACACCCGCCGGTGGGTGGTGATAATCACATGCCAGCTCCCGATCTCCGAACGATGGAGGAGCTGTGCCAACCCACAATGCACGGACGTGGTGGCCCGATTGCCCCCGTCAATATTCAAGCCGCCGATTTTGGACTTAAGCATCATATGATTCAACAAGTCCAAAACTCGTGCCAATTCCATGGCTTGCCGGGTGATGATGCGAACAAGCATCTTGACAAATTCATAACCGTCACCCAAAGTATGAAACAACATGGGGTCTCCGATGACGCCCTCCGGCTATATCTCTTTCCTTACTCCTTGACGCATCATGCCACCGCTTGGTTTGATCGTCTTCCCAAGAACTCCATTCGTAGTTTCGACGAAATGGTTACAAAGTTCTTGGCGAAATATTTCCCACCGTCGATGGTGACGAAATTAAGGAATGAGATTAGCAATTTCCGTCAGCTTCCCGATGAATCATTGTTTGAGGCATGGGAACGCTACAAGTTATCGATTGATCGGTGTCCGAACCACAATATGTTATTGGTCACTATTATAGACACCTTCTATAACGGTTTGACATTACGACACCGTGATACGATTAATGCTGCTGCCGGTGGTACGTTTATGAAACGTTGACCCGAAGAGTGCTATGATCTCATTGAAAATATGACCACCCACCATAATTTCTGGGATTCCTCTGCCGAGAGGAATGAGTCAACAAGATCTAGCACTGATTCTTCTACTTCCGAGATAGCCGCTCTTTCTAAACAAATGAATGATTTGTCTACGGCTATCTTGAGAATTCATCAAAATCAGATTTCAACTCAAAACAACAACAATCAAGTGAATGTTGTTAACCATAGTTGTGAGACATGTGGTGGTCCTCACCAATATTTCGAGTGCCCAGCCTCCGGTGGCTACACTCAAGAGAATGTGTATGCTGCTTCTGGAAATTTCAATCAAGGTGGTAACAGTTACCAACCTCAAGGAGACCGTAATCTCCTCAGCTACCGTTCTAACAATTTTCTCGGACCACCCGGTTTTCCACCAAATCAAAATCAGCAAGTGCAAAACCGTAATATTCCAAATAATCAAAATCAAAATCGGGGCAATCAAGTTTATCAAAACCAAGGGAATTATAACCAAGCCCCGAATCAAGGAAATTTTAATCAGGGAAATTTTCAAAACAACAATCAAGGTTTTGTTCAAAACAACCGAGGGCCAAATCTTCCAAATAATCAAAATCAAGGATTTGTGCCAAACCCATCGCCCTCGGATGAGTTATTAAAGCAATTCATTCTTCAAAGCCAACAACAACAAAAGAAACAAGAGGAAATGAATAGAATGATGATTAATCAGATAACCGAATTGAACAAACGTTTAAATGATCGACCCTCGGGTTCGGGTACAACTACTCTTCCAAGTAACATGATCGCCAACCCGAGGGGCGATGCTAAGGCGATCACGACTAGGAGCGGTGTTTCATATGATGGACCCACGGCTCCGGCTACCCCTTCTTCTCTACCTCCCAAGGTAGTCGTCCGTGAGACCGAGGGTGACCAAGGACACGGAACCTCCTACTAACAACGGAGGAACCAAAGACGTCCAACCTCCGGTCATCCAGCCATCTAAACCGAAAAATGTTGAACCAAAAGAAAAAGCTCCTAAAGAAGCTCCCGTTAAGACCAATCTTCCGTATCCTTCGAGATTGAGTGATCAAAAGCTCCGTGACAAAGCTTCGAGTCAAATGGAAAAATTCTTTCAAATATTCCAAGAATTACATTTTGATATAAGCTTCGCGGATGCTTTGATCTTGATGCCTAAATTCACTTCCACACTCAAAAGTTTGTTGAGCAATAAAGAAAAATTATTTGAAATGACAAAAACTCCAGTGAACGAAAACTGCTCCGCGGCAATTCTCAAAAAGCTTCCGGAAAAGCTTGGAGATCCCGGAAAATTTCTCATCCCATGTGAATTTCCGGGAAAGGTTGAATGTCACGCCTTGGCCGATCTTGGTGCGAGCATCAACCTAATGCCGTTATCCATCTGGAAGAAATTGTCTCTGCCCGATCTCACCCCCACTTGCATGACCCTCGAGCTTGCGGATCGGTCCATAACCCTTCCTAAAGGTGTAGCCGAGGATGTCTTTGTAAAGGTGGGGCAGTTCCATTTTCCTGCAGACTTTGTGGTAGTTGATTTCGAAGCCGACCCCCGGGTTCCTCTCATTCTAGGAAGATCATTCTTGAGGACCGGGCGTGCTTTGATCGATGTTTATGGTGAAGAAATTACTTTGCGGGTCGATAAAGAAAAAGTCACGTTCAATATTAATCCGAACTCGAAACCTCAAACCGACAAATGCAATGTCGCTACGGTTGATCAAAAGTCCGATCCCGTAATTGCTCCTAAAAGAGTTGATCCAAACCTTTCAAGATTCACGGTCAAGAGCATGTCAGAAAAACGTGCTGAGCTCAAGGCTATGAAAATCAATCCTGGATCGAGCAAATGGTTTGAGTGTTGTGCCGCAAATGCTAAAAGTATTCTTGACGACGATGATGAAGACGAATCGGAGACTACAACGGAAGCGGTGGAAATTGCTAGCTCTAAGAGCACACCACTTGTCCCACCTCCAGAACAAGTTTATCACATCGAGATTCTTAATTCCGACTCTTCCCATCCTTCTCCTCCAATTGAGGGAAGTGTGATCTTGCGGGAAGAGCTCGAGGTGTTTTTCAAAGATGAATCAATTTCACCGAAAATTGATGATTCTTGTCTTAATCCGGAGGGAGAATTTCTTTTTGAAAAAGTATTAGACCAAAAGCCATCTCTTTCTCTCCCTCCGAAGGAAGTTGAAATCAATCTACCAAAGAAATTTAATGACCTTGTTCCCGAAACTTTCAAAAAAACTATCACCAACCCTCTGTTTGAGTTCGAATCGGGGTTTACTTTGATTTCGGATAATCTAATCTTTGATAGTCAGATGGAGGAAAGTGATGAGTCTGTGACGGAACCTGAGCTCACAAATTATCATATGATTGATTCTCTTCATAAGGAGTTCTCTGATGAACTCACTCATTGCATATCTCCTCCGGATTACGATCAATTCTATTTTGATCCGGAGGAAGATTCTAGTCTGGGGGGAGGTGTCCCTTCTCATGAAGATTTCATCCCAACCCTCCCGCCCGAGACTTTTGACAAAATTTCTGCTGAGGATGAAGAGCTTATTATGATCATCATCAACATCTTTATGCTCTTCATCACATATGTCGTGCCTTCTCCCATCCTTCACTCCTTCGGGAGTGAGGATATTACCTTTGACCCCGGTATTACCACTTCTGGTTATTCTTTCTAAACAACTACCGCGGGTATCTCATCGGAGTGGAACTTTCATGTGCTTCAGTGTTTATCCAAACATCTTGAACGAAAGTCCGATCGAGATTATCTTTCCACATGCTCCCCCAAGGACAAATAAATTCGGGGTCGAGTCAAGCTCATGTGACTCGGTTACCAAAAACAAGCGCTTCGTGGGAGGCACCCCATGCTTATCTATCTATCTTCTTATCTTATTTCTAATAAAACGTGAGGAGGGATCCCCTCTTCCGTATCTGGTGCTTCGTGTTTTCTGTGGTATGTCCAGGAATGCTCGATGATGAAGACTCTCGTGCTCGTAGTTTCCTTCACGCTACTCGAGTTTCATCATTCGTTGCTCATCCGATATCCTTAATCTTATCGTTTTACATTTATCTTTTGGCATAATTAATAAACGGCCTTAGATTTATGTAGGAGAACCCTTACCTTTAAGACATTGAGGACAATGTCTCGTTTTAGTCTGGGGGGGTAATCTTGCGATTTGATTTTTGCCTTGCATTTTTGCCATTTTCTCATGCAACCCCGTTTTTCCTCCAAAATTTGAAAAAATCCAAAAAAATGAGAAAAATTTAAAAATTTTTGCAAAAATATAATAAATTTTGACATTTTTGTTGATTTTCCGCTGGTGAGAGTAGGAATAAAATTCTGACTTGACCGGGCGTGTTGAGCCCTAGCTTGTCCCCTTAACCATTTATAATCTATAAGCTCGTGCTAGTCTTTTACACAAGGAGCTAGAAAACGCGAATTCTTTTTAAGAGTTTGCAAGTTCCCGTATTTGACTTTATATATGCATGGCTTGATTATAAGGCTAAGCATTAAAGGTATTTTGGTTTTGGCGAAATTTAGTTTTTATTTCTTCCTTAGAGAATTCTTGCTTATGAAAGTTGGGTACACATCAAGGTACTGCCAGTGTTACGGTGTAATAGACTATTCCATCTTGCCGGCTCACAACCGATGTTGGGATTGTTATAAAAGCCGTAGGACTTGGGATTTGGCAAAATATATAATGAATAATGAATAATAATAATAATCCAAAGCCATAAAAAGTTTTCTGCATCTTGCCGGTTCGCAGCCGATGTTGTAGACTTCTAATAAAGGCAGAGGAAAAATTCCAAGGTCATAATAGACTATCACATCTTGCCGGTTCGCAGCCGATGTTGTGATTGTTATAAAGGGCCAAGGATCAATAATAATATGTGCTTAATAATGTTAATAATGCCAAATTTCGACTCCGGGGGTGTCCTAATAAAGGCTTCCGTCTCTGGACTCGTAGATGAGTTGTTTCGGTCGCAAATAAAAGGGATATTCTCAAAATCGTGTTAAATCAGAGACCTTGATGTGGACCTCATTTTTGTATGCAACGGTTTTCGAGGGAAGATTTGGAAACTACTTAGCGTCTAAACTAGGTATCTTTATCGGCTTAAAAATTATCGAAACGAGAATTTGAAGAAATTCACTTCTCTCCAAAAATAAAATAAATAGAGGAAAATAGGAATTTGGGAACGAGGAGTCCACAATTAGCTTTCTGAGTAGTGTCGGCAATCTAACTTATAAATGACAATGATTTCGTTTTTAAGCTTAGTTTGGGGGCTCGTGAAAAATCAGGGACGACGAATTTTATCCGTATGGTCACTTCTTCATGAGTCGTGTTTCCTACTCGAAGACCCTAAAAATTATCGAAAGATAATGATTGTCAACAAAGCCGTCACATGAATAATAAGAAAATACAAAAATAGAATAAAAGGAAAAATGGGGAGTTTTTAGAACTTTAAGATTTCTTAATCTCTTTTGAAAATTTTGCTACTTCTCAAAGTTAGTAAAAAGAGATTGGAAATTTTCGGTTTCAAAAACGTGTTTTTATGACATTGCATGAGGACATTGCAATAGCTTAGTCTGGGGGAATTTTGGTATGTGCTTAAACACATACCATTTCTAGACCAAAACCGGACCCAAAAAGACCAAAAACCCGACCAAAATGCCAAATATATTGTGTTTTTGTGTTTTTACATATGCAGGCACGGATATCAAAGAAAAGGACAAAATCAAGAAAGAACCGGAAAAACGAGCACGAGATATGGAAGTTTTATTTATAGCCAATGCCGGGAAGAAATTATGGTCAAAAAGTCAACCAAGGTCCTCCATCTTCCAGAAGTTGTCAAATTGAGCCCTTGGATCACAAGTTTGAATAATGGCAGAAAAAGTCCTTTGATCTCAGAAATTACACCATTAGTCCTTGCACTTTACCTAAATCTATTTATCCTAAAAACTTATATCCGGATTATAATTCCCCAACCTAAACTTTAGCCCACCTTAAAAACCTAAGCCCACAAAAAAATAATCCATAGCCCACTACCCTTTCATCACCTAACCCGATCCATAGAAAAAGATAAACCCGTCAAATTCACTAAACTCCCACTCGGTCAAAAACAAAATAAACAAACACACCCCCTATCTCTCTCACAACCCGCCTCCCTCAATTCACCCCCAATCCCAATAGTTACTATTCACGCAACCCTAAGAATTACCGTACGAAGTTTAACAGCAATTAAGGGTACTAATGTCAATGATTGGATCTTCTAGAAGGCCCGGACAGAGAGAATGACACGTGGGAGCAATTTATTGGACCGAACACGCATCAACTTTGATCAAACGGTGGGAAACTAAAGATTGAAGAGCAAGGATGATCTAAGGGTGGATATAGCTGTGGACACACGAGGATCGCCAGCGTGGACACTCCAGAAGGATCGGCCAAGTGCTATAAATAGTGGGATTTCTCCTCTCGTTGGAGGCTAGTTTTTTTTTAGATAGATATGATTTAATTTTAATTGTTTTATTGTTACTTTAAATTTTTCAGTCGATTTTAATTTTGTAACGAGAAGGCTTGTAATTTTTTTATTAATGTTTTAGATTAAATGTTTTATTGTAATTCTTAGTTTTAAATCAATTTTATTTGTATCCGAATTAAAGTTTAATGTTCTAGTTTAAATCAATTTTATTTGTATCCGAATTAAAGTTTAAATCAATTTTATTTTTAGTTTAATGGTAGTTTAATGTTCTTGAAATTAAAGTTTTCTTAGTATTGTTTTTATATCTGAGTATCAGTTAAAATATATATATATATATATATATATATATATATATATATATATATATATATATATATATATATATATATATATATATATATATATATATATATATATATATATATATATATATTTCTCTGATAAGTTGATAAGCTGTGGAATGCTGATGAAAAGCTGAGCTGGATGTTGGGTTATTTTCTGGCTTATTTAAGCCTGGGTTTTTGTGGTGATTCTTAGTTCATTTTATATCAGCTAGTGTAGTTTGTAAGTTTTTCATTTTTCATGTTCTTAACTTGTCTACGTTCTTAATTATTAGCTGCTCTTGTTAAATTTTTATTACTTTTAATTAGTTTTAAGTAATATAGTTATAGAGGTTTAAGAATAATATCAGTTTAGAGTAGATTGCACTAGATTTCAAGCTGATTTAGTGGTAGGGCTGTTTTTTTTAGCTAAGCTTATTAAGATTTCATCGCGGCAATTTTTGAGGTTAATCTAAGTAGTTAAAAGAGGTTTGAAAGGATTGCTTTAGTTTTAGAGTTGAATTACAACCTTTGCGCCACTTTTCATTTTTCTGCTGTCAAAAATAGTGCAATATTTAGTGGAATTTGGACTGCTGTCATAAGCTTAATTCTGGCTTAACTAGATTAGCTTAGAACTTCGTTTTTGGTATTCACATAGTTCAAGTTGGTGACTTAAGGTTCTACATCTGGGATTTAGGTTTTCGGCTTATTTAAGTGTTTTTTCTAGGACTGCAAATTCGGCCAAACAAAATCTGTCAAATAGTGCAGCAGAACTTGTGGTTTTTCACTACTGATCTAGGCCAAATTTAACTCAGCAATTAAGTTTTTGTGATAGGGCTTTTTAGATTTTAATAATCTCTGTTTGATGAGCTTTCCAAAACAGCTTTTATTTTAAAATTTGGTTAAGTTTTGAGCTTGTTTTAAGCTGTTGAAAGTAGCTTGTTAGAACTGCTACAAAAAGAAAAAAAAATAAAGCAAGTTTCTTAGTTTGACAATTCTGGTCCCTTAGGTTTCTGTGTTAGTTTAAAATCGAGGCTAAGTAGTTTTAGTATTAAATAGTTTGTTTTTTGGCAATTATAGTCCCTGTCTTTTATTAAATATATAATAGTTTCAATTTTTACAACTTTAGTCCCTCAAGCTTTTATAAAACTTTTATTTTTCCAAAATTTCTTTTATAATTTCAATTTGTTTTCTATAAATTACATTTTCAGTCCATTAGTTTTTTTTACTTTTGCATTTTAGTTAAATCACCTAATTAGTTTTAAATAGTTTTAATTCATAAAAAATTATTAAAAAATATATATATATATATATATATTTTTCTTTTTCCAAAAATTTTCTTTTATCAATTTTAATATAGGAAAATTATTTTTATATTTTTAGGTTTTAAATTTCACAAAATCATTTTTATTTACGTTTTATAATTCGTCGCGTAACGTTTTTAAATTCAAATTTTCGCTTTTAGATTTACATGCTTAGTTTAATTGTTTATTTAGCTTAATTAGTTGTTTTTATTTCATATTTAATTGTTCGTAGTATAAAATCACAAATCAATCACTCTTTTTCACTTATTCACCACACGTATTCGACACGTTAACGACAACTCGATATTCGACCTTCGTTGGGAAACGACCCGGGGAAAACGCATACGTTGAGTTTTACCCTTGGAAAAATAATATACTAAAAACGACAAATCAACATAGCTTAATTTATCATTCTCCTTTGGAAAATCAACACAGTTACCATTTTAAGGAGTGTTTGGTTTTGCACTGACAAACCATCCAAACACCCATTCACTGTTACTTGACCATTAAGCCAAGTTTGCACAAGCTAATCACAGTACCTAGAAGCTCTTGTGAACCTTTGATCAGCCATTTAACTAGGTTTAGCCATTTTGAACCATTTGTGATCATATTGGACTGCCAAGAGATCAAATATGCTCATACAAGCTCTAAGCTTGTTTTGATCATTTCCTTGGTAGTTTTGAGTCCCATTTAGTCTACTTAGTGCATTCACAAAATACTAGAACCCTTGCACCAATTCTGTGCATCCCTGCACAAACCAGACACATCAGCACACACTGATTGTGTTGGTTGCTGATCTTGGCCTCAATTGGACATCAATTGGGATGATCATGATAGGGCTTTTGTGATTTTTAGATACCCAGTAGTTCTAACTTGCTTTTGCCCCCCTTAAGTTTCACTTAAACAGCTTATTGGTCTGCTTAAATCACCCTGCAAGTTTGCTGTTTGCCTGAATTTTTCTGTTTCAAATTTTGCAACAGCCATGTGTCCATTTAGCTTATTTTGTGGATTGGTTGTTTGTGATAAGTTGTTTTGAGCTCACATAAGTTGGTTTAACCATTTCTGAGCAGTTGGTGCATTTTTGTGCTTATTTGCTTATTTTTGGGCTTATTGTAAACTGCTTATTAGCCCAAATCTGCTTATCAGGCTTAGGAAACTTCCAATTTTATTTTTCTTATCTTTCTAATATTATTTTAGAATTATCTGTAAATTTTCATAATTTTCTGAATAGTTTTAGTATTTTTAATCATTTTAATTAGTTTATAATAGTAGTTAAATCATAATAAATAGAAAAAGAATCAGAAAAATACAAATCCAATTTTCATAATTTTATTTTGTCATTTTTAATCTAGGAAAAATATAAAAATAGTTTTAGACCTTAAGAAAATCAAAAATAGAAATAAAGTGATAGCTTCTATTTAATAGAATTTATCTTTTTAAATTTTAATTAAGTAATTTTCATTTTTATAATTTTCTTAGCTTCTTGTCACTTTAAAGTATTTATATAAAAATTTTCAGATTTTTATTTGATCTTTTAGTATTTATTAGAATTTTAATTAGTTTAAATAATTATTAAATAGTTTTTTAATTAATAATAATTAATTAATAAGTAAAATAAATAATTTTCTTTTTCCAATAATTTTCTTTTATTATTAGGGTTGTAAAAATATAAA
Source organism: Artemisia tridentata subsp. tridentata (assembly GCA_021014915.2). Lineage (NCBI taxonomy): Eukaryota > Viridiplantae > Streptophyta > Magnoliopsida > Asterales > Asteraceae > Artemisia > Artemisia tridentata. The sequence goes on along the minus strand of CP139509.1, from coordinate 64,459,362 downwards.
TTTCATATCTGTAGGCCTCTTATTTATTAAAACTCACTTTTTATTTCGTACGTTTACGTTTATTTAAATTTAAACGTACGCTTTTAGGATTTTATACGTTTCTAGTTAACCTGTTTTCACATTCTTGTTTATATAGCTTGGTTAAAGCTATTTTCTTATCTCATTAGTGTAATCAAAATCATAATCCCTTTTCTGTTCAATAACACTTGATCACGATCCGTTTTTAAGCACAATTTCGCATCTCGCTGGGACTTAAACGACCCGGGGATAAAACTATACTCCTTGGATAATTGCATTGTGTTATTGATTTGTTTGACTTTGTTTGACCACATCCGTGGTTGATTTAAGTTGACTGTTCAGAGCCAATCAATTGCCTTCTTAAGCTTGTAGACGTATTCCGGATGATCTTTGTCAACGAAACCGTCTGGTTGACTCACATACACTTCTTCTTTCAGAGTTTCATTCAAGAACGCCGTCTTGATGTCCATCTGATAAACCGTGATGTTCTTGTGAGCGGCATAAGCTAAGAAAATCCTGACAGCTTCAAGCCTTGCAACCGGTGCGAATGACTCTTCAAAATCTATCCCTTCTTCTTGTCTGAATCCCTTTGCCACCAGACGAGCCTTGTTGAGAATCACAGTCATTTCTTCATCCTTTTTGTTTTTCCATAACCACTTAAGATCAATGACTAGTTTGTCAATTGGTCTTGGAACTAAATCCCAGGTGTCATGGATTTGAAATTGAAGAAGTTCTTCCTGCATCGCTTCAATCCAGGCATTATCTGCCATTGCTTCCCGAATGTTCTTAGGTTCTATGAGACTGACTGAGCAGACATAGATGCACATGTCGCAATCGGTATGAAGTTGTTTTCTCGTCTGAATTGGTCTTGAGGGTTCACCAATAACCTGTTCAATCGGATGGTCTTTTGTCCACTGTAATGTTGAAGGGTACCTTGGTCTTGAATGTGTGCTAGATGGTTCATGTAACCCAGACGATGAATCAGCCGAAACTGTTGCAAATGGGTTTTCAAATACATCCTCTTCTAACACAGCATTGATTTGATCTTGCTCATCAATTCTTGGTAACCTTATCTCAATTCTTGGAGATCGTGGAGTAGTTATGGATGATGTTGAAGGAGATGGTGCGTCGGCTTCGAATGTTGTAGATACATCTTGATTTGATGGTGGTGGTGGTGGTTGTTGAGGTTGAGCGGGTGCAGCGGATTGTTGTTCAGATGCATTCGTCGAAGCGCCACCATAGTATTCATCAAACATAAACTCGAAGAAATTATCCAGTTCTTGAGTTGTGGGTTGTTCGTCATGAATTGATTGAGCTCCTTGGGGTGCGAGTCCCGAACTGATATGTCCGGAAGTCATCGAGTTAAGCGCGGGTTCTAGAGCGAGTCTCTCAGAAGCCATTTGTGAAATTTCATCAAACTTCACATTCATCGTCTCCATTATCTTTTTCGTTCTCCTGTTATACACCCTGAATGCCCTCGAGTTTTCAGAATACCCAATAAAGATTCCAATATCACCCTTAGCCTTCAACTTTCCCAGGTCTTCCCTGTCATTTGTTGGATAGCATAAAGCGCCAAATACATGAAGATAAGAAATATCCGGTTTTCGGTTGTTGACAAGTTCGTATGGGGTTTTATTGAATCTTGGATGGATTAGGGATCGGTTTTGAGTAAAACAAGCAGTTGAAACAGCATCAGCCCATAGGAATAACGGAGCACTGGAATAAATCAGCATTGTGCGAGCAGCTTCTACAAGGGTTCTATTCCTTCTTTCAACTACCCCATTCTGCTGTGGAGTTCTAACAGCTGATGTTTGGTGAGTAATACCAGTTTCTTCAAAGAATGTTCTTATCTCCTGATTGACAAATTCCGTGCCATTATCCGTTCGTACTATCCTAACTGGAGCTTGAAGTAGAACTTGAATCCGCTTCAGAAAGGCGATGATGGTGCTTGGTGCTTCATATTTAGATCTCAAAAACTTTACCCATGTATATCTTGAATAGTCGTCAACAATTACAAGAATATACTTCTTCCCATTTATGCTTTGAACTCTCATCGGGCCACATAAGTCCATGTGCAACAAATGCAACCTATCAACCGAACTAGGTACGGGTTTAGGTTTATATGTTGCTCTTTTTCTCTTTCCTTGCTCACATGATGGACATAGGTGTTCTTTGGTGTATTTAAATTTAGGAAGACCGGAGACGATGTTGTCTTTGGCAAGCTTGTTGATCGTGTCAAAGTTCAGATGGGACAAACGTCTATGCCATAACCAGGATTTTGTTTCACCTGCCCTGGTCATGAGACAAATCGGAGATGAAGAGGCCATTTGGTTTATGTCAATTGCATAGAGATTGGTACCACGATTCCCAATTAAGAGATCATTCCCCACCAAATTCCTGAAAAAACAAGTGTTTCTCCTAAAAGCAACCTCTAAATCTGCATCACAAAACTGTCCGACTGAGAACAGATTGTGTCCCAACCCTTCGACATAGTAAACCTGAGTGATCAGATAATTTCCAAACTGAAGATCACCATAAACCAGAATAGCTGCAACATGATCATTCCCAAACCGTACAGTCCCCATGAACTGCCATACAAAGTTGATCAGCAGCTTCAGATTCCCGGTCATGTGCTTGGAGCAACCCGAGTCGACGATCCAAAGACAGATTTCAATGACCTGAGAAGAACAGAAGAATTTGTATATGGAAACCGTGTAACATTTGGTTCCAGGGGGTTAGATGTAACAGGTGAATCACACTTAGAACTGGTTTCCTTAGATGCATTGGGAACTATTTCTAATGTGCCATTCTTAAGTGTAAACATTCTACCCGTTGGTTTCCATGCACAAAACTTAGAGTGATCCTTAGGCAATAGGCTGCTAGTGGTTTTCCTAGCTTTTGCAATAAGTCTGCGAATATATCTAGACTTAGCCTTAGTCACTAAAGGAACCTTTTTCTGTTCAGGCATATCATTCACATTATCAGAAACATATCGTCACACGCATTTTCAGACAAAGATTTCTCTTGCATTAAACAAACAGATTCATTACATGCATTCAAAACACTGGTCTTTTCATTACATCCAGATGATATTTGTTCCTTATTTGAAAGCTTTAAATTCCTAGGGTGTTCTTCTACGTCCTTGCATTCACTTTCAGAGACAGGCGATACTCTAGATTTCTTAATAGTGCTCCTAGGCTTTCGCTTGCTCCTAGTGGTGCTTTCTAATCCTGTAGAAGGTAAGGCACACTCATCAGAATTTTTGTTATTGTCCATAGATGTTGTATTAGCATTCTTAGACTCATTTGGATTATCTTTCTTACTTTTGTCTATCGCCCTATATGTTTTAGATGTAGAGGCAGACGCAGTTGTGGGACTAATCCTATAAAGGCCAGGCGCTATTACATTAGTGTTCTTGACAACAGCTTTCTCTTTTTGTTTCTCACTAGGCAAGGGGGTTAATGGTGCAATACCCGTAGTTTCCTCACCCTGCCCTTTTTGACTTGCAAGCTGAGACTTCAAAAGATTGATTTGATCTTGCATATTTTTGTAAGATCGCTCATATGACAATTTGTCATACTTGCATTCTTCCTTTTTAGTATCAAGTTGTTTAAAATATGTGCAATTTTGTTTTTCAAGTTTCAAAAGCGCCTTTTCATATTTTTCAACAATTTGAGAAGTCTCAGCTCGAAGTGTTTCATCATCCTCAACAGAATATGTTTGGAAAATAATGGACATGATATCAGTCGATAGAGCTTCGAAAGAGAGAGAGTCATTTTGATGTTCCAAGGCCTTTATTCGTTCCAAGTATTCATTTGCTTCCTTCACTAAGGATTTGTGATCCTTAACGAATTCGGCAGATTCTTTTAAAAGATTATTTTCCACATTTTGAACAACCGCATACATTGCAGCAACATGTGGATTAATTTCCTTTTCAAAAATCTTTTTCAGTTCATCCTGAACACCCGGAAACCATTCAAACTTGTTATTGTTAATTTTGGAAGCCACAATACGTTGAAGTTTCTCAATTCTCTGCTTAAGATCAACCAAATATAGTCTAGCTGCACTTGAATCATAAGTGTTTTTAGATGCCATTTGTTCGATGTTAGGTAGATGTTTTGAGACAGCTTTTTGTCTTGTGAAAACCACTGGTTTTTGAAAAAACAGAGGTGACTCCTTTTTAACAAGATGAACCCCAGCAAGTTTGTTTGCTTCATTATAGTCATTGGGTTTTATTTCTGGGTTCTTTTGTCTCATTTTCTTTCTACTCTCTTCTGAAAGCTCAATCGTTTCATCAGAATCATGAACCGAAGGAGGGTCATGGATAGCATTTATTAAATTACCATTAAAAAGCACATTCTGTTCTTTCTGAGCTTTCTTGAGAATATAAGGGTTTTCATAACCGATAGCAACCTTTTTTAATGTATGTAAAATCGGGTTTGGATCGTTTATTAACAAGTTAACTGTTTGTGCAGAATGACCCGTTTTTACAAGCAAATCATCCAACTTTGCAATGGTTTCCTTTTTTTCATTGATCTCTTTAAGAAGATCCTTTTCACGTTTTGAAAACCTTTCTTTCAACTCCTTCTTTTCCTTTTCAAGATTGGAATAAGTTGATTTTTGTTTTGAAAGCTGGTTGGTTAGTTCAGAAATTTCCTTGTTTAGAGATTTGATTTGATTATTCAAATTAACATCTAGAGTGTTAAATTTGATTTGTAAACATTTTTCTCTTAACTCAGAATCTTTTAAGCTAACCTCAAGTTCCGACTGTTTTTTGTTATGAAAATCATAAGCTCTTGCATTCACCTTATATCTCTCAAGCTCAGTGGTTAATTTTTCATTCGCGGCCTTAACATCGCGATTGACCTTTTTGACCTTTTCTATTTCAACACTACAATTTTGCAATAATGATTCAAACATAGCACGTGTTTCCTCATCATTATCAGTATGCTGTGACTCGAATTCATCATTAGGATCCATATCTGGAGTTACCAAATTAGTATTACTACAACTTGGTTCGTCCATGTATGTATCATAAATGAGATTAGGAGTCTCAGGATGCTGTTCATTTTGAGGTGACATATCAAACATTTCATTATTGTGACATGTAGCATATGGTTGTACCTCAGAAACCGCATTAGTGTCAAAAGCAGGAGGTGCTTCTGAGTCTGTGTCGTACTTTGCCTCCTGGAGATTTGCCATAAAAATGCAGTTTGCATCGATGTCCTCTTGATCTTCTGAAGCATCCATAATAGCCATGAAGTCATTCTCTTCTGCACTCAACTGAAGTCCAGCCGTTTCCTTGTTTGCCAACATTAATGCTTTCTGCAGATATGCTGGATCCCTTTTATTCAGCTTGTCTGGACAGTTCCTAGCCATGTGACCAATACCCTGACAGTTGAAGCACTTCATCATATTTCCCTGATTTCTATTCCCAGCTCCCTGAGCAACATTCCCAAACTGATTCCTAGCATTCTGTACCCTTTGATTACCAACAGCATTACCCATCTGATTCCCTGCAAACTGACCCATCTGATTACCAACATACTGCCCTGCATTCTGATTACCCATCTGAAATCTTGGAGCATATCCCTGCTGATTCCCATATCCCCCAACCATCTGTCCTTGCTGTCCCATGTTGAAACTCGGCTGTGCAATCTGCTTGTTGCGAGTATTCGATGAGATTCGTTGATTGTTGTTGGTGGGTGTGGAGTAACGTCCTTGGAATGCTTTTGATAGGTAAGCAAAAGCTTGAGTCAAAGCAGCAGTTGACTCATCCTGATCGTCTTGATCTGTGTGTTGTGGGATTACATGTTGTTGTTGTGGGTAGAATGGTGATTGTGGAATATACTGTTGTTGCATGAATTGCTGAGTGGATGATGATGATGATGGTTGTGCACTGACTGTTGCAGGTGTAGGTGATTGGACTATGAGTGCAAGAGGATCTTGTTGTTTTGCTTGCTTCTCTTTTCTGACTTCATTTGCCTCTGCTTGGTTTTGTTTGAGAAAGTCATAGAGTTGATCGTAGTTCACATCATGAAGATTCTTAGTTTGGTTGACAATAGTAACATATCGTCCCCATTCTTCTGGAAGGTTGTTGATGAACTTGATGTTTTGAACAATTTGTTTAGGTGCCAAATTGTTTCTGATCAACTCATTCATTAGTGTACAAAACCGTGTGTAGTAAGATTCAATCTGTTCAGCTGGTGTTGCTGTGAACTTCTCCCATTCTGTCAGAAGCTTGTTTTCCATTTCTTGAATGCCAATTTCTGTACCATGACAAAGACGTCTAACTCGATCCCACATTTCTTTGGCAGTTTCACAGCTATCTACAGCACAAAATATTTCTTGTGGTAGACCGAGTTGGATTAGATGCATTGCTAGGTGATCAGCTTCAATTTGCTTCCAATCTGCTTCAGTGTAATCTGATTCCTCTTTGGGTCTGTACGTTGGATCGACGGGAGGTTCTGCATTAGGGTTTCCAGCTGTTTCTTCAATCTCACCAGGCTGGAATGGACCTTTCTTGACGGAGTTAACCAAGAGTATACCTTGTCCATTAGGTTTGGATCTCATATATCGAAGCATACGACTCGTCCATGGAAGGTAACCACCTTTTTCCAACATTGGAGGTCGGTTTTCTGAACCTGCGGCATGTATGTCTTGTTGTGTAGTCATCTTTAAAATTATGTATGATAAAGTGGATTTAGGATCTTTGCAACAAAGTAGGAGACGTTGTTGTTGACGGTTGAACTTGGTTGATGTTGTTGTGAAGCCTTGGTTTGTTGTAGATGATCGATGAAGTTGTGGGATTGGTTGAACGAAACAAATTTAAATAAAGTTACAAAATTTGATTAGAGTATAATTAGGACAAAGTCAAAAGTTCACAATTTCGACAAAAGTTATGTAAATTACAATTTAGATAGACTCGACAATTTCTATAGAAATTTCAATTTGACCAAAATTTATACAAATTATGGCAAAATATCAATTTAGATAGAAATATATCTAATTTATATAAATTGGTAATTTATATAAAATCTAACACTTTTATACAAAAGGTTAGATAACCGTTTGTCGAAGTATTTTACACTCTTATACAAGAGTAAAAATACCGAGTTCACTTTCGAGTTGACGAAATTACGTTCGAATCAAATCCTTAAAAGTTATCTAACTTTGAAGTCTTTTAATCACAATTGCGAGGGCCAAAAGTGTCAAATCCGAAAGATCTCTTAATTCTGCTGAAAGTACAAGGACTGAAGTTGCCAATTCCGAAAATTGCACCAATTGCGGGTCTTAAGTATGAATTGCGAGACCAAATGCGATAAAACACCACCAATTGCGAAATAGTGTTGCAATTGCGAGACTGGTTCAAATCAGAAGCCAATTGCGATAAAAACACCAATTCCGAGACTCAATTGCGACAGAAGAGGAATTGCGAGAAACTTGCTGAATTGCGAGACTCTCAATTGCGAAGGTGAATTGCGATAGGTCAATTGCGAGACAGAAGGGAATTGCGATAAAGCAATTGCGAGACAGACCATGAATTGCGACAAAAGTGCCAATTGCGAGATGAATTCCGATGAAACAGCAGTAATTGCGAGAAATGTGCAATTCCGAGAGAAATGAAGCAATTCCGAGAGAAATGCAATTCCTAGACACCTTTGACTTTTTCAAATGCGAAAATCTGCTACTTTTCACCAACTTTTGCCCTTTTTCTCAATTCCCCATGCTTTGCCCATGCATATTTCTTACAAACCCATACTTCTCTGCCACTTATCACTTCAATTATTAAAATAATCAACAACACAACTTTTACAAAGTTGGTGATGATATACGATCTGAAGACCAAGAACACCACAAAATACTAAACTTTTTACCAAAGTTTTCACAGCCCACTTCTAACAAACACACTTTATCCTTAATTTTTGTGGATCGAAAAGAATAAAAACACAATTTGTAACCTTTCTAATGAAAGAAAAATAACAAAGTTTGTTTTAATCTTTAGGGTCAAGCAAAAATAATAAGGATAATCCTACCTTGAACCTTGCTCTATGTATACCACTTGTTACACTCGACTTCACTTGGAGAAGATGAACCGAGAGCTTCCACTATGTCACACAAACACAAGCTTCTTTGATGACTCTCACTAACACATTTATAGCACAAGAGTAGTATGGATCATAGGTTAATTTTCAAGTCAAATGTATATTAATCTTCAAAGAGAAAAGTAAGATACAAAGACTTGGGTGAGACACTCTCTCACACACACACTCTTTTTCTTATCTAATAATGAGGCACACTTTGAAACTAAGGTGTGTGTGTGTGTATATACGACATTCACAGCCAACACATGGCTTGAATGGGCTTTGACTTGGACAATGTAGTGGACTTGTAAAAGTATTACACATATACTTTTGGACTACATACTAAACTAATACTACAAGCCCACTTCTTAGACTACATATTACATGACACACTTAAGTCTAATTGTCAAAATAGCCATCACTTCAAAGTAGCATTAATTTAAATGCTAACAAGTGTTCTATCTGTAAATACAAGCATGAGTCTACCAGCCTTTAAATATGCAGCATTGCAATGTAAAAGGACTTCATATATTAAACACTAAATCCTACCCAAGTTGCTAGACAAGTAACATTCACGCATGGCATAGACCAGAGAGATGAGCTTGAGCTATGACTTCCCGCGCCTACATCAATATAGTATCACTAGGGGGGGCTCCAATCAAGCTCTTACTGTACGTGCATTAGACTTCTCAGCAGTGGGTAATAGCACAACTTAAACCAGTTCACATGACTCGTGTGACCATTCTGTGAAGTGCAAAGGTGGCAGCTCTTTGACTTCTTAGGAAATGAAATAACAAAACATATAGATATCATATTGTAAATGATTAGAAATATCGGAAGGAGTTGCATCTCTTTCTGTCTTTGTATAAAGTTTTTGTTGTCATGTGCCAATTATCAATGTTTCATAGTTCATGACGAGTCTAGACCATGTATTTAGTTATTGTATCATCATTTAGGTCGTAACTCCTAGCATATATTCTTGTTATTGGTGGATGAAATCTTCGTATTTGAGCCTTGTGGCTCAGCTTTTAGCTTTTGTTCTCTATTGTTGGTACTGCACTGGTACGAGGACTTTTTGGGAACTTGGTTATAAAAATCAAAGTACATGTAACTAACAATTTTGTTTATTGTTATACACAAATTAAAATATAAGGTTACTAATTTAGCTTGAAAAATACCATTACAGGATCATACACAACTTCTTTAGCATTCACAGCAAAAATAAAATCAGCATGTGCATAATCCTCCTTGTACTGCACGATTAGCTTATCGGTATCATGATCCTGGATACCATCGAGCAATGTCTTGACATCTTGCACATCTGAAAGCTCATCCGCCCCTCCATAACCCAAGTACATTGGGAAGTCGTTTGGGATGCTTGACATGTCATAAATTGGAGGTGTGGATTGCCCGTAATGCGCGTCATTATCATTGGCATTGCCATAATCGTACATTGTTATAGTCCCGGTTCGTACCACTGCATAAGTTATGTTGCTTAAAATGGATTAGTACATTCATTAATTAACATGGAGTAACATGGAAATTGACATAAAATACGTTATTATTAGAGAGAATATCCTACTTTGAGCGAGATGGATCATGTTCTTAGTAGAAGTTGAATGTGGCTCGTGTTCAAGAAACTTGTCAGTCATTGACGAGTTCACACAACAGTTTTGCCCTGCACTCACCACAAGACACAAAAAATAAGTAGTTTTTGTACTTAGCAATTAGCATATACTTGGGTACGTGTAAAATATACCTGTAAATGAAGTCATCAAGTCGCTGCAATCGTTGCCTGGCATCATGCAGATAACACTCAGAAGATCAACAACAGCTTTCCTGAATAGAATTGGGTGAGAACAATTTCATTTTGTTTAACCAGAAATAAGTTATTTACTCTAGCACACTTTTAACTGCTTTTAAGCTTAGCTCTTTCGGCCCTTTTTTTACAAAATTATAGGTTTTGATGCAGTCATCGACAGTTAAATATGAAAACGTTTAAACATTTTGAATTATGGACTTGTAGTATTTGATCCGTCAACAATAAGTATACTGTAAATAGATTCATCTATACAATGGACTGAAATTGTATGTACTAGTATTGTTATGATGGACATTGTTCGTCAAGGGAACTAATAATTGGAAAAGATGCATCTTTCTTACCCTCTTGGAGCAAATTCATGGAGACCCAACCAATATAAGGCCTGTTGAATATAAAGGGAACACTTTAATCCCAATACAAACACAGTTATATCGTTTTAAAAGAGTGAACGGGAGATATTTACTTCGCCTAAAAAGGCATCAGCACCGGCTCTAGCAAGCTTTGACGACATTTGTCCTAAATAAGCGATGGGGCTAAGCAACACAGCTGATCTCAACATGTTCAATGTCTGGTCTTTCGAAAATGCAGAAAATGCGATCAAGGTTCCCTAATAAATCATCATTTGTTCACTTTATAATAACTTCTAGCGATGATTTAGTTGTTAGAATACTATATCTTAACCAAAATAATAATTCTGGACTCTAATTAGCATCATAAAATTACCAAAGAATGACCAACATAATGCAAGTTTTGGCCCGTTTGATCGTGCACATATTGGATTGAAGAAGGAAGATCAAAAGCTACTAATTCGTCCCATGACCACTCCCAATATACCTGCAAATTATAAAGAACAGTCATTCGACACTAAAAGCAGTACAAGCCCATCATACAATCACATCTCAAAAGACCAAAAACATGGCATGATAGAGAAAATAGACCGGATCACTTGGACTAAGAGATGTATGGCCACGACTAAAGTTTGTTCCACGAGTGTTCACTATCCACACATCAAACCCATTATCCGCCAAAATAAACCCAAGAGATTCATCTGGAGAGCTCAAAACCCACGTCGCGCCATCCTGTAAACACCAAAACATCAACTTTCGTTCAAATAAAAACACTAGTATTCTGATTATATTGCAAAGTTACCATAAGAACCCCATGTTGTAATAAAACAGGCGGTTTGTCTGCCTTTGTACCTCCTCGTGCTGCTGGAATTCGTTGCACGCTAAGTATATACCCATCTTTCGTCGTAACCTAAGAAAAAACAAACAAATTATCATCGACGATCAACTCACTTGATAAAAATGAATCAAATGAGAGAACAAAGTAGCTAAAAGACCGAATGTAAGAATATGAAATGTACATAAGTGCTTAATCATAAGCTCCTTTTAAGGAAGGCAGATTATTCACACATCTATATTGAGACTTAAACACACAGCTTATTAGTTGACATGTTACTAACATACTGTTAGGCCATAGGCCCTTTAGTACAAGCTCTTTAGCATACGCAAATTCGAAATTTTGAATCATTATCTTATATTAATTTGTACCAAAGTGTATTTTGACGAAGGTATAGGGTAGCTACCGGGCGCGAAAGTGATTACCAATCTTATAAACCAAGGAAACACATACCTCGTGTTCTTCACACGTGTATCCTTCTGGCTCGATTAATAAGCTACAAATGCCAACCTGATTAACCGACGCTAAAAATGACTCGTCCTTGATTGAATTTAGGGTACGCACAGCTCTAGATATCGAGATTAAGTAAAGAAAAGTGATAATTGTAGTGGCAATAGAATAAGTCATCTTTTGTTTGCTTAGCACACAGATCAATCGTCATCTTATATACAAAAAAAACATTGATAGGAGGGCAAAATAAACTAACAGAATATCGTAAATTAAGGATATCAATATCCCTGATTGATTCAATTAATATCCTTGATTGATTCAATTATTATTGTACATAAATTGTAATCTCCTCTATGAATGAAAGCAATCCTTTTGATCATCACATGGTATCAGCCAATATTTGATCCTCTTTTTCCTTTTCTTCATCTCGGCTGTATACTCTGTTTTTCTTCCTTTTTCTTCAACCCGATCATCTCTTGGTCTCGCAGCCACTCTTCCGCTACACTCTCTCCTACACTTCATCCCTATCAAACTAACCTCTACAAACCACTTAGCATGGTGTCATCAGATAGAATTATATAAATAATTCCTACATCATAGAAGCACATGATCATATTTAACATATAAGAGATTAAAGACACGTACCTTTGATCCTAGCAAGAACAAGGATTAATACTTCAAATCTTCTTCTTTAATTAATCAACTTGATTAGCGAGAAACCCCTACCTTTTTTGTTTCTCAATGCAAAAGGTATTAACTATAGTGAGTTAATAACCAAAAATTTGTACACAGGTACCGATTAATGTTTTATACTAGTAAAAGAACACACGATTAAACCAAAACACTTTGTTTAATAAAACAAGAATCGATCCCCCCTAGGGTTAATTAAGATCGATCGGATCTAGCAAAGAAGAAGGAAAAGAAAGGTTTAGGGTTATAGTAAGAGTGCACAAGGTATGAAACCCTAACCCCCAAGCCTTGTATTTATAAAGTGAAAAACTTAGAGGACAAGTTAGATTTGGATTGGGTTTGGAAACCCTCCAACCGATCGGCCCATCTTTTCCCTAGGGAATTCCGGAACCTTCTTGTCCTGTAATTTCACCTACAGTCCTTCCTTTATTCACTAACGGTCATTAGTCAATTCCCGTTAATTACTTAACGTCCGTTAGTCGTTATTTCGTGTTCAAATAATTAAATGTATAATAGTTTATATATATATATATATATATTATATATATATATATATATATATATATATATAGTATATATATATATATATATATATTATTCTACATTAATCATTCATACGTAAAGTGTGCAATCCCTTGGTCCCGAGTTCGATTCTAGTCATACACGATTAATATTTGTCCACAAACTCTAACAGCTCCCACTTGGACATCTATTAAGAGTGTAATGACATTGGTTAGCGTCTAGGAACACGCCAATGCCCCTAGTACAACTCGGGTGGTGGTCTCCTGGAAAAATCATTTGATGATTCATCATCATACTTATCATTTTGTTTCTAATACTACATTAATAAAGATATGGATCTCAGTCATTCTTTATTAACCATTCTGTTTCTCGTTGTTTCTGATTGAGCAAGATTACCAAATCTTCTGAACATATTCAGGGGAGATCTTGGGCGTGCGCACACAAACATCTTGTCAACCCTACGAGGGGCCCAACAGTATTAAACTTCAAACAAATTTGAAGGAACAAATTCTCTCTTGACTACGAACATAACCCATGAACTTTGCAACACTCCTGAAAACAATCCTTATAGCTACCAGTTACGTATAGCGGTAAATTGCTTCACAGAAATGCACTACATCCATTACAGTTATCTGGTATCTCAAGTATGAGGATAACTATATATACATGATTTACTTGATGACAAGATCCATAAAGTAAACTCATGAAGTTGGGATAAGTCCTATATTCAATTCATTGAATATCATGTGAAATTGGCATGTCAACGCATCAATATACTTTCAAGTATATTCTACCAATAATCAGATTTGTCTTATTTTAATGATATTCCCATATCATTAATCGACAACGGAAAATTTAGAATAACATAAGTTATTCACGGATTTAAACATGCAAATATAGGATACAATCTATTATTAATAAATACAAACGTACTAAGTACATTAATTCATTGTAAATAATAATTGCTTAACATCCCTTATTCAAATACTAAAATAGATCTATGCATGATAATTCTAGTTAATGAATTATGCCTCAAGTCATGTCAATCATACTTGTTGACAAGACATAAATCCACTAATTTTGATCTATTGGAAATTTGAGAATACTTATTTCAAGAATTCAATTAGTGAAGTTCTTTTATGTGTGCATTCAACTATCTTGATATTGCCACATAATATTTCATAAAATGCGTGACATCCTCAATCACAAATTTATGACAATTAAACTGTCAAACCTTTTATAGTTTAAAGTATTCTAATTCTTTAATGTATAATGCAACTATGCTTATAGTTAAGCATAACTAGTACACACGGCCATTAACAAGGATGAAATCCTACTATGACTAGTATTGAGTGTCATCTCAATTTTATTAGCATCATTGTATGCAAACAAAAATATGCTTTTTAAAATTTCCGTAAACTTTAATATCCATTGTGTAATGTTTGATGCCTTCCAATCTTTCAAGATTTTTCGGCAAGGATTACGCAACAATTTGCCATATGGTTCATACTTAGAATTTAGGAGCAATTCTAGGATGAGAATGTAATTCTATATCCAACCATATCTATCACACTTTATCTAATAACTTTCAATTAGATATTAATGTTGTCATCTTTCATCCAAACATGATACAACAAATAACATGATGTACATGAGAAATCCTTGTGTCAAACTTAGATTTTATTCATGTTATATCTTTTCAAAGATATGTATCTATTTAGACTTTCTAATAATATATCATGTTTTATTAGAATCAATTATTTTACCGCTTATGTTTATAACAATAAACATATATTCCAAGGCTGTATGTTTATTTTCTAAATTTTCAAGTGAAGTTTCATTCCAAACTAAGACTTAACATTTAATGTTTATGGAATGTTACTTCCTATATGTTATACATCATATATGAAATAAGAAAATAAATATAACACTCCCACTAGCTTTTAGGAATACTAGGGAATTATCTTATTTTAATTATAAATCAAAACTTGGATTTAATAATTAAACATAATTGTATCTCCTAGATGCATGCATTTATCCATTCATGAATTATTGCACTTTGTATACTTTCAAATATTATTTGAATTCAAATACTCATTTTAATTACTTATCGTCCTCGCACAAGTAATTATTCAAGAAAAAGTTTTGATATTCCATTGTTAATTTCATATTAATGAAACTAAGAATGACAATCATAATCTTTATACATTTAATGTACCTAAAAAGAATATTCAATCGCAGTTAATTGCTTAAGTGTGATTGATAATCTTGTCATAAGACATTCATTAAATATGTATACAAAATTGTCCATATGATTTCTACTCAAAAATTTAAATTTCTAGGATTTTCATCCCCTTTATAGAAATCCATCTTCATTCTATAGTCTAACTATAGAGTTCAAGATTAATTAAGTTTTCAAAACTAATTATCTTTATGGACTGCATCTAAACATTCATAGTATGAGTAACTTGCAAAATTTAATATTTGCAATTCATCTTAATGACCAACACGTTTACCATAATCCTGTAACTCATAATCCTCAACATATTATACAAATATTTGAGATATCCTTGCGGATCTATGAATGAGAATTCCATCATCTTGAGATTTAACATTAACATGTTTAATCCTCATCATGACATTTACTAGTGTATTTTTAGAAGATTATGTATCTTGTAACTTTATCTTTTCAAGATAAAACTCCCACTTGCCTTTTGTAATTTATAGACTATCTATAAATACTTAGCAAGTAGAGCAACACTAAATTGTTCTCTTTTGGGACATTACAAATACATATTGACAGTTCCTTACATTAAGTTTGTTAATAACCTACTCAAAAGCAGTTTAACAAATTCTGAACTTCAATTTTAAGACTTAATGTGATTCATCACATTCCATAATAAATGGTGTCTTATTAATCTTCTAGGTTGGAGTCTTATTAAGTATATACAACCCATACTTAATTTTCTAACCTTGATAACTTTTGGAAGAAAAGAAGTTATAGTTATCTTTTATCAAACAATACCAATAGAGTTTGATTCTCCTAACTGAACACACCACAAACTTGTGGTATTTCATTAGAACTAATATTGTGAGACAATCTAACAATATGTAAGACAAACTTATACTCCTTCTGGCTTACCTATTTTCCAACTAAGTCAACTTAATGGTGAAATAGATTTTCCAAGCCAATTGCATGCTTTATAACACAAGTACTTTTTAACTAAGTCACTTATTGTCCATGTTTCAACAAGAATACATAGATTGTTATAATCCCACTATACGTTATAAATCATTGATCAACTCAATGACTTCCTGTATATGTCTTAATAAAAAAGACATAACAAGTTAACGTCTTACTTTATATTATAATAAGTCTTGTAACAATTAAAATACTTCACATTTATAGCTTTACAATAAAGTATAAACATGTATAAATAAAGTAATCATGAACACCACAATTTGGTTTCAATAGTAATTTCAAGTTAATTTATTACTTCATATATTTATGACATTCCAAGAATACATAAATATTCAAATTTGAAGTAGTATTAGATTACTTCATTTATTTATGTCATTCAATAATACATAAATATTTATTTTGTAGTAGTCTCATTATCCTTATTGACACTTGTTCTAATATGTATTTAATTAAGAAATAGTAATTCTCTATGTACGGTCTCACATAATCATGGAATTTCACCTTGTTGTTGTAATCTAGTCAATGTCTCACTTAAGCTAAATTTCAACAAGTGTTTCTAGACTTCGAGGTGTATTAGTCATATTTAGAACTTTAGTTTCTTACCTTGTGGTCAAGACAGTTCTTTAAATCATATTCCTTTATGTTGTACCTTGCACACAATATAAGATTTCTCCCACTTGTGCATGAAACAACATCATGTATCAGATAAACAACACGTCACTCATTTGTTTATGTGATCAATATGATTGTGTCATAGATATTAGTAGATATAGAACCACCTTGTCTAGTAAGAAAACATACATGACTATCCTTAAAAGCACAAGTGTCTATAATTGGAAAGTAATTATCTCAAGACATTCTAGAGATAATTTGGGTTACTACCAAGATGTAAAAGCTTGTAGCTCCCACTGAATTACAGATCATTACAATAATGCACTATTCAGTAATTACAACACAATGCTCCCACTGGATTTGACAACATTGTAAGTGTTTCATAACCAGTCAAAGCAAATAGTGTGCTATTAACTTTCCTACACCTTTGAGAAGACCCATTCGTAACAATTACATAGGTACTAAAAAGAGTGTATTCTACTATGTAGATGATGGACTATCCATCAATGCATTTAACTTGAAAATTAGGCATGCAATTTTTCCTTAATATGTCTACCATCCCTACAATGGTATGTAGCATCTTTAAGTGGTCAAAGCACAACAACTAGATAAATTAAGCTAGTTTGCTATGAGTTATTTCTTAGAATTTAGACAATTCTAATTTTCCTATCTTACCTTTCTCATTCATGAAAAAGAATATGATTAAGTCTCACTCTTCTTCGCATAGAAATGAGACTAGGTTTATTCTTTTAGTAAAGTTGACTCTAGACAAAAACCCCTACGGATGTAGATCAATTTACCAATAAAGAATGTCCTACGTTTATGGTTTAACGTTGCATTAATACATTAAAAGAATTTACAAAATTCAATTTTAGTATTTTCGATAATACAATCTTTTCAAGAAAATAAAATACTGGTATTGAAAAGGGAGGGCTTTAGCTGGTTTGAGTCTGTGTGGTGGTGGGTTCAAACTCCGTGGATTAGTCGGCCAAAAGGTCAGAAATCATGGTTACCAAAAAAAAAAAAACATATACCTTTATTTGACCAAAATCATACCAAAATGACCAAAAACTAACCATAAATGCCAAAGATATTTGTGTTTTTGTTTGTTTATATGCAGGTACGGATATTCAGAAATGTGGACAAAAATCAAGAAAAACCCGGAAAACACGAGCACGAGATTTGGAAAAGATATTTATAACCGGAACCAGGGAAGAAATCATCAAAGAATTAAAAGAATTACAAGACAAGCCCTTGGATCACATTATTGAAGAATGATAGAATTAGTCCCTGAAGTTTCAAAAATTACAACATTGGTCCTTATAATTCATTGCTAAACCAAAAATTAAAACAAACACTTAAATTCGGATTTTATTACACAAATAAAACCCACAGCCCACAAATAAAACCCACAGCCCAAAGATATAACCCTCAAGCCCACCTTACATAAACCCATGACCCGAATCCACAAATAAACCCAGCCGGTCAACCACAATAACTCCCAGTCAAACAAAATAACCCGCTACCCCTTTTCCCCAACAGTTACTGTACCTCATGAACCCTAATTACCCATCCCCTAAATTAACAGCAATTAAGGGCAATATTGTACTTCGCTCGCACTTCTAGAAGGAGTCTGACATGTCAGGACTGACATGTCAGCAATCCCAGGGCAATTCAAGGCTTGTGATTGGCTAATGATGCGTGGAATAGTGATCCAAGGGCTGAGATTGATGGATTGTTGTCCAAGAGTTATCTAAAGGCTTATATCGACTCAAAGAAGCACAAAGGTGGTGTGGATTGATGACATGGACAACCTAGAAGCTTCACCATTCGGCTATAAATAGAGCTCTCTTCTTCTTCATTTGATATGTATTTTTTAAGTATTGTTATGCTGTTAAATTGTTTTTCTGAATTGTAACGCCCCGTGACCAAAATGATCAAAAACGTGAAAAATTTTCGTAAAACTCACACCCGAAACTGACACCCTGTTACTCTTTCGCATGCTGACAAAACTCTAAACATAATTAGACCTTGAGACTATTTTTAAATGAAACTAGACTCAATTACCTTTAAAACGATAGGTAGCACGACCCGTTTTGACTTACGGATTAAAAGATATGAATTTTTGAAAACTGTCAAACCTGGACTGTTGGATAGATGCGCCATATCCCAAAAAGGAGATGCGCCGTATCACCTGATACGCCGTATCTCAAAAAGGAGATACGCCGTATCTACCAAAAGTAGTCTACACCAGACCAAAAGTAGTCTACACAAGACCAAAGAGACCAAAGTAGTCTACACAAGATCAAAGTAGTCTACACAAGACACAAAGAGACCAAAGTAGTCTACACAAGACCAAAGTAGTCTACACAAGACACAAAGAGACCAAAGTAGTCTACACAAGATCAAAGTAGTCTACACAAGACACAAAGAGACCAAAGTAGTCTACACAAGACCAAAGTAGTCTACACAAGACACAAAGAGACCAAAGTAGTCTACACAAGACCAAAGTAGTCTACACAAGACACAAAGAGACCAAAGTAGTCTACACAAGACCAAAGTAGTCTACACAAGACACAAAGAGACCCGTGCCACCTTATACCCACACCAAACTCACTCAAAGCCATTAACATAACATACAAAGTCGTCTATGTACTCAATCAATCCGAAAAAGCACCTTAAAATCTGACGGATCATGCAAATAACCCATTTCGACCCATTGACACACAAAACCACTTAGACCACTTCATTTACCCACCATATTCAATCAACACCTATAACTTATCATACTCAACCTGTCTCAAAAGTCCATGACCCGTTCAAACCCAAAATGGGTAACAACTAGCTTATACCAAACACTCTCTTAAACTAACTTTCATAACACACTTTTTATGCAAAACACACAACTACTACATATCCTTTTGGACTTACACATAATTTAACATTTCTAATATATTGAAAGAGTGTTGGTACAATGTCATGACCCATAGCTTCCCAAAATGGGTAGGATTGGCTAATTGCCAAACACCCTCTTTAAGCCACCATAACCACAAACATAAAGACTTCTTGACAAGTACAAAAACTTGACTCATGAACTAACATAAACAATGACCGTTGACTAACAAAATGACCATATGAGAGGAAATATACCCAAAACACGAAAAGACACGTCGGGGGCTTCCAACTTCAATATGCTTGGTCCAAAAGAGAATGGTCTTCTACAACATAATCAATTACGCCTTATCCTTACCTTTGCTAGATCCTTCGGTACCTATCAAGAAAAACATCACAACTAAACACGTAAGCGAAACACTTAGTAAGTACATGGCATAACAAGCTAAACATCATTCATAACCATAACTAGTCTAACCACTAGTTAAGCTAGCGATATAGGGGCACTTACCTCACGCCAACATATTCGGCCTAAACACGATCAACCCGTAAGGTTGAACCTCATCCCATAGTTAGCCCAACGACTAACTAAGCTAATCCTAGTGATGGATCCATAACTAGCTAACGCACCCTATACCCTATCCTTCACCATTACCATGTAAACAAACATGATAAAGCTAACACATAAACCATTATCATACATAACATATGATAAAGCTAACAAGAACATGTTAATACCATATACTTACCTTGATTCTCCAATACCACTTCACTATCAAAGGCTTCCCACTTCCTACTTGCTTCCTATATCACATTCATCTCAAATTAGAGACTAATTAACTAACTAATCATGAATTTATCAACCTTTGATCAATATGATCAAATACTAATCATGAACCCTAATTTATAAATTTAGGGATAACACTTACTTGTGATGGGGATTATAAATTAATGCTTCATATTGATCTTGTAGCACTTGAAAATGATTAAAATAGCTTGAGTGGTGAAAATGGTGTTTCCCTCCTTCTCTTCTTCTATTATACGATCACCCTCACACACTCTTCAATTCTCTGGACTTTTCTCTAATATTCCATCAACTAGATATTTATTATATAACTTTACTCATTTGGCAAAACTAGCCCCTCAAGTTTCATTCTTTCTATATTGACCACATATTTACTTACTACTTAAAACTTAACACTTAACTTATGATATACAATACATAATATTTATATAACTAGTACCTTGACGGGATTTGGGTGTAACAATTCTCCCCTCCTTAAAATAAGATTTCGTCCTCGAAATCTACGCTTGAAATAAATGAGGATACTCATTCCTCATCTTCTCCTCTAGCTCCCATCTAATGCTTGTACCTTTACGATGTCTCCATTGCACCTTCACTAACGGAATTTCTTTGTTTCGAAGTTGCCTCACTTTCCTTCCTAAGATCGCTTCTGGTTCATCCTTTTGTGAAATCAATTCTGGGTCAATTTCTATATCATCTAAAGTGACCACACTAGCCTCATCCGCTAAACATTTCCTCAAGTACGACACATGGAAGGTATTATGAATACCTCTCATTTCTTCGGGCAATTCCAACACATATGCTACCTCGCCAACACGTTTCAAGATTTTAAACGGCCCTATAAACCGCGGACTTAATTTCCCTTTGTTTTTAAACCTAAAAACGCCTTTCCATGGAGAAACTTTTAACATAACCAAATCACCTACCTCGAATTCGATTGGTCTTCTTCGATTATCGGCATAACTTTTCCACCTATCTTGTGCCGCTTTAAGTCTTGCTCGAATCATCTCAATCTTTTCCGTCATTGCCAATACTATATCCGTGCTAGCCAATTCCATCCTTCCAACTTCATCCCAACATACGGGCGTCCTACACTTTCTACCATAGAGCATCTCATAGGGTGGCATGCCTATACTAGCATGATAACTATTATTGTAGGCGAACTCAACTAGAGGTAAATGATCGTCCCAATTACCTCCAAAGTCAATCATGCAAGCTCGAAGCATATCTTCTAAAGTTTGAATCGTCCTCTCGCTTTGTCCGTCGGTTTGAGGATGAAAAGCCGTGCTCATATGAAGTTTCGTACCTAACTCTTCTTGGAATTCTTGCCAAAAATTTGAAGTAAAACGCCCATCTCTATCGGAGACTATAGATATAGGTACCCTATGACGTGCGACTATTTCATTAACATAAATCTTCGCCAACTTATGAATAGGCATATTCTCCCTAATCGGAATAAAATGTGCACTCTTAGTCAAACGATCGACTACTACCCAAATGGTATCATTCTTCTTTTTTGTCTTTGGAAATTTCGTGATGAAGTCCATAGTAATTTTCTCCCACTTCCAAACTGGAATGTCTAAGGGTTGGACTTTTCCATACGGCTTTTGGTGTTCGGCTTTCACCTTCAAACAAGTTAAGCATTTTTCTACGTACTTCACGCAATCTCTTTTCATACCCGGCCACCAATAGTTTCTTTTTAAATCAAGGTACATTTTCGTAGCTCCCGGATGAATAGAATACTTCGACTTATGGGCTTCTTCCATGAGTAATTCCTTAATGTTGCTTCGAAAAGGAATGTAAACTCTTCCATACCGTGTCTTAATCCCTCGACTGTCTTCTTCGAGATGAGGAATGTGAGAAGTGATACGTTCTTTCTCTTGGTTCTCTTCTTTCAACGCTTCCTCCTGAGCCAACTTAATTCTGTCGAAAAGATCAGTTGTGATAATCATCCGCAAGGAGTGAATCCGTGTAACATCACTTCGGCCTTGGTGACTTAGCGCATCCGCTACAACGTTCGCTTTACCCGGATGGTAGCGAATTTCACAATCATAATCTTTCAGCAAGTCTAACCACCTACGTTGCCTCATATTCGGATCTTTCTTATCAAGGAAATACTGAAGACTCCTATGGTCGGTGTAAATTATGAATTTCACACCATATAGATAATGTCTCCAAATCTTCAAAGCAAATACTACGGCCGCAAATTCAAGATCATGAGTCGGATATTTCTCTTCGTGCTTCTTTAGTTGTCTTGAAGCGTAAGCAATCACTTTACCTCTTTGCATAAGAACACATCCAAGACCGGAATAAGATGCATCGCTATAGACCACCATGTCTTCGGTTCCCTCCGGTAACACTAAGATCGGTGCTTCACACAACCTCTTTCGTAAGGTACGGAAGGCTTCTTCTTGCTTCTCGCCCCACACAAAAGGAACATTCTTCTTGGTGAGTTCGGTTAACGAAGATGAAATTTTGGAGAAGTCTTGAATAAACCGTCGATAATAACCCGCGAGTCCTAGAAAACTTCGAATTTCACCAACGTTCTTCGGTGCTTGCCAATTCATCACGGCCTCAACCTTTGACGGGTCAACCTTAATACCATCGGGATTAATAACATGACCAAGGAACTGAACTTCTTGCAACCAAAATTCACATTTCGAGAATTTAGCATACAATCTTTCTTTTCTCAACGTTTCAAGAATTTCTCGAAGATGTAGTTCATGCTCTTCCTTGCTCTTAGAATAGATAAGGATATCATCGATGAACACTATAACGAATTTATCCAACATCGGTCTACATACACGGTTCATGAGATCCATGAAAACCGCAGGAGCGTTCGTGAGACCAAAAGGCATAACCGTAAACTCGTAATGTCCATATCGGGTCCTAAAAGCCGTCTTGGGAATGTCTTCTTCCCGAACCTTCAATTGGTGATAACCCGAACGGAGATCAATCTTTGAAAACCACCGTGCACCTTGAAGTTGATCAAAGAGGTCATCGATTCTTGGTAATGGGTATACATTTTTCACCGTGACTTTGTTCAATTCACGGTAATCAATGCACATCCGCATGCTACCGTCTTTCTTTTTAACAAACAGAATCGGAGCTCCCCACGGTGAGCTACTAGGGCGAATAAAACCCTTGTCAAGTAACTCTTGGAGTTGACTCATCAACTCTTTCATTTCGGATGGAGCAAGACGATAAGGAGTTTTGGCAATAGGAGTAGCTCCTGGAACAAGATCAATACGGAACTCAACTTGTCTGTCAGGTGGAATACCCGGCAAATCTTCCGGAAATACATCACGGAATTCATTAACAATCGGAACGTCATCAATACTTTTCTTCTCAAAACTCATATCTACCACGTGCGCCATAAAAGCAAGACAACCACGTGATAGATATTTCCTAGCCTTCATTACGGAACATAATTTTAACTCGCCCTCCCTTTTCTCACCATAAATCATCATTTCTCGACCGCTAGGATTCACAACTCTAACGATCTTTTGTTTGCATAGAATGGCGGCATTGTGTTTGCTAAGCCAATCCATGCCAACAATAATATCAAACTCTCCAAGCATTATAGGGATTAAATCGATCCTAAAAACATTCTCATTGATCTCTATTTCTACGTCACGATACACATTTGCCACTATCACAACTTTACTATCGGCGATTTCAACTTCTACAGGTATTGGAAGCTTATCTAACGGGGTGGACAATTCTTTACTAAAGTTATAAGATACAAAGGACACGCTTGCACCAGAGTCATACAAAACACGAGCGGGTTTAGAATTAACGAGAATTATACCTGTGACAACATCTGAACCCGACTTTGCTTCTTCGGCACTCATCTGATAAACATGAGCTGTAGGCCTCGGAACCTCAACCTTTTCTCCTTTAATCGGTTTAAACGGCTTCGCTTGCTTAGGATTGGCCTTAGGACATTCACTTACCTTATGTCCTTCTTCGTTGCACCCATAACATATTACCAAAGGCTTGGTACAATCCTTGCTTATATGACCAGTATCCCCACACTTATAACATCTGATGAAGCGAAAAGTGTACCGCTTTTAAGGGGTCATTTAAGCCCTAAATCGTATTTATTTGATCAAATATCGCCCTAAATCATTCCTTTTGTCATTTTAGGTACTTTTGAGGAGAAATCTGGAAAAGGAGGCATTTTGGACGTTTTTGGAGCATAAAAGTGAAGAAAACGACAAAGTCTCAAAATCGGCTGAAAATTACCTTTGACGGCGTCAGGATTATCCCCAGACGGCGTCATGGCTTGGCAAGAAAAAGGTGGATGTGAAAATTACTCATGATAAGCCAGAGAATTTTGCATGGAAATCTGACGGCGTCACCCTTTAATCTGATCAAGGTCGTCACGGCTTAATTTAAAGAGGGACGGCGTCAAGCCATAATCTGACGGCGTCAAGCCTTGATAAGCCAGAACGGATTTTGGAGGTCTAAAGAGGGACGACGTCAGGAAGGCCATCCGGGAACCCTAAAAGCGGCGAGGTGACGGCGTCACACTCCATAACGTGACGCCGTCAGATCTGAAAGTCTATATATAGTTTTGCAATTTTTTGTCATTAGTGTGGAACTTATTGAGGAACTTTGTGTGTAAGAACCCTAAGACGATTTTAGCAGCTTTTTCAAGGCTTTTTGCCTTGAGATCTTCCATGTTACATTGAAGATAAGTTATCAATTAATCATTCAATATGTCTATGTGTTGTTTGATTCTATCTTGTTCTTGTCTTTTGTTTAACATGCTAGGCTAGGTTTTCTTTGTGTTTGCTTAGATCTAATGAAACCTAGCTATTGATTATTGGTTATTAGTGTGTTATTAGTTATATTGGATGATTGTTCATCTATGTTAGACTTAAGAAAACTGGCTAACTTCCTATTCGGTAACTTGCTTGAACGTCTTAAGAAACATGAACCAATGCGTACTAAAGGTTTTTATGGTTGTATTTAATGCACAAGCGAATTCTAGTGATCCCATGTTAGGAGCTTCCTAGCCGGCTCGACATAGGAGTGAAGTAGGAGCTTGTAGAGTTGGGGAAGTACGTACGCCACCCCACAATTGGTATTAAGGAATACACCCGTCATCCACGTGATTAATACACACTAATCAACCGGTAAAAGATAGTTAGGGAGTAAGGAAATCTAAGTAAACATATTTCTCTCTACATAAGTTTTACCACCTTTTCATTTTCTGTTATTTTATTTTATTTGCATTCGTAGTTATTTGGGTTAGTTGACTAGCAACTAATTCCGCCCACTCTTTCAAACCCGAGATTTTACTTGCTTTCATAAAAAATATAAAAACATAAAAAAGAATCTTCTCTCACCCTTAGACCTATTAGAGTAGTTTTTCATACCAAACGAACACTATTCCCTGTGGAGAACGATCAATCCCCCGTACTTACCACTACACTATACTACATCGGTCAGGTACACTGCCTGGTGGGGTTGTAAGCCTCTTGAGATCCCTCGAGAGGTAAAACCTGTTGTAAGGTTGCAAAACCACGCATCAAGTTTTTGGCGCCGTTGCCGGGGAATAGTTATTGTTTAGGTTGAATTTTTTATTTTATAGGTCTACTCACTAGATTCCTTTCTAGTGAGATTTTTATTTTCTTTTTCTAGGTTTTCTTTAGTCTATCTATTTTCTTCGTTTCTTTGTTCGTAACCATTACCATTCGACATCATGGAAGATGGTAATATCCTTGATCCCAACAACCCACCACAACCTCCTAGAGCCCGTACTTTAGGAGAGTACTCCCGTCCTAGCCACCATGGCTATCGAAACACCATTGAGCTCACTCAAGGAGCCAATGTCACTCCCTTGCGATCCGACACCATCCGGTTGGTGCAAAGCGGATGCGCATTCCATGGACTTCGTTCTGAAGATCCTAATCAACATCTCAAGGACTTTCTCAAAATCATTGATTCTATAGACCTTGATGTTGCCACTCGAGAGACGACCCGACTGCGTCTCTTTCAATTCTCTCTGCGGGACCAAGCTAGTCAATGGCTAGAGCGTCAACCCGCAGGATCCATCACCTCTTGGGATGATCTCACCACTCGTTTCCTTGCTCAGTTTTTCCCACCAGGAAGAACTACCAAGCTAAGGAATGATATCTTGATGTTCCAACAACGTCAAGGCGAAACCCTCTACGAGGCATGGACTCGATTCAAGGACTTACTCCAAAAAGTCCCTCACCATGGCTTAGAACTTTGGCTCCAAGTCCAAATCTTCTATGACCATATCAATCTCTCCACGAGGCAAACCATTGACCAGGCGGCCGGTGGTAAGCTACGTGATCTAAGTGCGGAACAATCATGGGCTCTCCTAGAGGATCTTGCTCTTTATGACAACGAAAGTTGGAATGATACCCGTGATTTGAATAAAACGGTCAAGGCAATATCTTTGCCTTCGAACAATTCAAGCACTTCCGACCGTAGGATCATAGAACTTGAAGACCAAGTCAAGTTTCTCATGAAATCCTACGAGGCTCCTAAACCTTCAAGCCAAGTGAACAAAATCACTTCTTCATGTGAATTATGTAGTGGTCCCCACGACACTCGTGATTGCATGGAACTCCCCGAACAAGCTTTTGCGGACTACGCATCCTCGCGTACCGACGGAGCGGGAGACAAGTGGTACACTTTCAAACCCGAGCCAAACCCCTATGGTGATTCATATAACCCCTCATGGAAAAATCACCCAAACCTTAGGTGGAAACAAAACCAAAACGCACAACAAACCAACTCTTCCAACCCACCTAATCGTTTCCAATCAAGCGGTTCCAACTCGAACCGTACTTTCAACAACAATCCTTCCGGCAATGGTAGTACCAATAACTTTGAAGGATTGATGTCCCAATTTATGGTATCTCAAGAAGCTCGGATAGCTAAGTTTGAATCCGAATTCAATCAACATCAAACGGAGATGACCAATAAAATTGACAACTTATTGAAAGCCCTCAATAACCAAGTGCTATCACCTCCACATAAGGACGCTAGGAACACAAATAGCGGACCCCAAGTAAAAGACCCCTCTTCATCCAAACACGTCCACTTCGTCAACGTTGTCACTATCAAACCAATTGATAGGAATGAGGATAATAGTGAACCTGAGGATGAGGTTGAGAAAGTCGAGGTTGATAAGGAAGTTAGGAAAAGTGAGATTGAAGAAGTAGATAATGATGAGGACTACTTCAATAGGCTACCCAATAAGGAAGAGCACGCATATCATACAGACTTATTCGATGACCCCGAGACACCATACTTCCTAGGTAGACCAATTATAAAAATAGGCGATTGATGAACTCAAATAAGTACATTTTATTACTATCATTTATCCTATTAATTTGACTTGTTTTACTATATTATGTATGAGGATTGATACTTAATCGTTTACTTTTGTAATTCTCAGGTAAAAACAAGCATTTGGTGAAACTTAGCGATTTTGGACTGATTATGGAGCAAAACATGCAAGAAGTTAAGAGTCTACTGAAATGAAGAAGATCAAGACTAATCTGCTCCAGATGCGCCGCATCTCACTCATGACATGCGCCGCATCTCTATTAAGATATCACCAGATACGATCCAAGATACAAGAGGACATGCGCCGCATCTAATCATGGAGTTACGCCGCATCTTCTGGCGGTGTACGAATATTCCTGAATATTATAATCTTGGACCCCACGCGAAGTTAAGTACATGCGCCGCATCTACTCCTTAGATGCGCCGCATCTTCCCTCAGACAGAAACTATAAATACCCCAAGACCAGACGAATTTCGTACGCACCATATAATACCGAAGACCGAACAGGAGAAACCAAGGACGAATTCAGTCAAGGAGGCAGCACAAGACACACCTAAATCAAAGATACAAGAGCTGTAAGAAGGTGCTGCATGTGTTTAATTCATTAAGTAGTTTTGTTTTATTGTGTTAGCAAACTTTAATTCATCAGGATTGGTGGCTTGTGTAATGTGACAACGAAAGATTGCACTCCCTTTAATACTTGCTTTCCCATCAATTAAAGTTTATATGTTGATGTCTTTGGTTACTACTTATTAGTGCATTGATAACCTCTGTGTTTATTAGTGGCTTGCGGGCATTTGACTGCGGAAAATAATGTGGCTCCCACGGTTATTACTAAATTGATCACTTAGGAATAACTTTTAGACATAAGTAATCATTAAGGGTTTACTCGCCGATAAGAATAGGACCAACGAGAAAGGGTTAACTACATACACTTCATATAAAGCTATCAATAAAACAAGTGACAATCTACTTATTCATAAGGACAGCCCTCTTATTGTCTCGAGTATTTATCTGTGTACGTGTGTGCTACTTGCTGATTCGTGCCTATTGGTTTATTTTATTATTTTATTGCAAACAAATCGTGCCAGTCTCTCAGGCTGAAACCCCCTTGCGTTAGGATATTAAAATACTGATTAGAATAACTAGATAATACGTTCCACTCTTAGTGATCGACACTCTACTTACCATTATATTCATACTGACCGGGTACACTGCTCGTTAAGTGTGTGTGTTATTGATAAGTCGGCTAAATATAAATTTAAAACTTGAGTAGGCATCTAAACGTGCTAAAACTATACTACGACACCGCACGCGCATCAAGTTTTTGGCGCCGCTGCCGGGGAGTGAATTGTTATTATCTGTTAATTTGATTAGTATTTTAATTAGGATTTTCTTTTATTAGATTAATTGCATCATTGTATTATTTTGCATATTTGTTGTACTGTGTGTTATTTGTTTTGTGTTATTTGTTTGCTTTTATTTTTGTTTTTGTTTATTTTTGTTTGTGTGTTTTTATTTTTTGTTTTTATTTTTCGTATTTTTCTGTTCTGCTATCGTTGTACTGTGCTAAATCAAACGATACGGCGCATCTGATTTCTCAGATACGGCGTATTGCGTTTAATTTTTAAAAATACAACGTGTTTAATTAATTCGATACGACGCATCTTTTCCTCAAGATACGGCGTATCTGTTTTTAATACGAATTTTTTTTTAAAAGCGATAAAGTAATACGACGCATCTGCTTTCGTAGATACGGCGTATCTGTTTTTGATAAAAAAAATTTTTTTTTTCTAAACGTTAACGCCATACGACGCATCTGCTTTCGTAGATACGGCGTATCTATTATTTTAATTAAAAACAGTTTGCGAATTATTAAACAGATACGACGCATCGATCTATATCGATACGGCGCATCTTTCTGAATCAAAAATCGATATTTATTTTTAAACGTAACGAAAATACGGCGCATTAACTTTCGTTAATACGACGCATTTAATTTTAATTAGATAAGCTGATTTTTGATTAATTCGATACGGCGCATTCATAAATTCTAAGCGGCGTATCTATTTTCTGTATAAAGTCTGATTAAATTTTAACGATTATAAGATACGGCGTATCCAACTTTTTGGATACGGCGCATCGTCTGCAGATATCAGCAACTTTTATTCTTTTCTAATTTCCGAACGGAAAATATTCTGACTTACCCTTATACTAGGAAGCTTTTACTTTGAAATCTTCTTGTTCTTAATTTTCAGGAGCAATGTTCGATATTTTCCCATACTGGTTCGGAAGACCACAAAGAAACCTTACTATGGAAGAGTTTGCACTACTAATCGCTCAAGCTAATGAAAAAGAACATCATGAAGCAAGAAACTTTATTACTGAATTCAAAGGCAGTCATGAGCTGTTACTAAAGGAACAAAACAATATGATCAATGGTTTGGCAATTGAAGTGCACCAATTGTCAACAGTGCTTAACAAGGTTCTTTTGGTAAGGCACGATCTGAAAGGAATTACAACCAGAGGCGGAAAGTCAACCTTTCAAATCGGAGAGACACCCGAGGATGACAGTACCAAAAAAATTTCCCCTGAATCTTTATCACCCGAGCAAGAGCAACCAAAAGAGACTGATCCAGAACCTGTAATTAGAAGAGAACCTTCTGTTGAATCTAAACGATCAACACCACCTTTCCCACATAGGGTAAGGAAAGAGAAAGAAGATGCCTATCAAAAGAAATTCCTGGAGAATCTCAAGCAGCTGCAGCTAAGCATACCATTTATGGAAGCCCTAGTGCAAATGCCAAAATATGCCAAATATCTGAAAAGCTTGCTTACAAACAAGTCTAAACTCGAAGAGGCTTGCACCATAACAATGGGGAAAAGAAGCTTAGCGGCATTGCTCAACAAACTTCCGTCTAAAGAAAAAGATCCAGGGAGTTTCACTATTCCTTGTCAAATTAAAAATTTGCATATTGAAAATGCCTTAGCCGACCTAGGAGCTAGTATAAATCTTATGCCCTCTTCTATGTATGATAAATTAGGTCTTGGTGAACCAAAACCTACTAGGATGTGCTTAGAACTAGCTGATAGGTCTATACAATACCCATTAGGAATAGCGGAAAATATATTAATAAAAGTTGATAAATTTGAATTACCTATCGACTTCGTTATCCTTGATATGCCTGAAAATTCTAGAACTCCTATAATATTAGGACGACCATTTTTAGCCACTGCTAGGGCCATAATTGATGTTTTTAATAAAAAGATAACTTTTACCATAGGGAAAGATGAGGTTGAGTTTAACATGGAACAATCTATGAGTAAAGATGAATCCGATGACGATGAATGCTATAACATCGATGTTTCTGATGATACGATTAATCAATTTACTCAGAAATTGTTAAAGAATAATTTGCTTGATTCTTTTCTGCTTAAAAATTTAGAAAACGCAATTGCTATAGAAGATCAAGTAGATGAGAATACTGTTGATTATAATTTTGCTGCTGACTCTGCTGTATGTAACGCGATGCGGCGCATCGAAAACCTCGATGCGGCGCATCTATCTGATGATAGCAGCGATATAATTAAAGAACAGGTTTATTCCGCTAGTGTTACTGAAATTGATAATGTTAAACCTGTGCTTAAGGATCTTCCTTCTACTTTGGAATATGCTTATTTAAACGGAAATACTAATTCACCCGTTATTATTGCATCTGACCTAACGCCAAAAGAAAAAGAGTCTCTTTTGCAGGTACTATATAAACGAAGAGGAGCATTAGCGTGGAGTATGTCTGATATTAAGGGAATTAGCCCGTCATTTTGTACACATAAAATCCTTATGGAGGATGAATTCAAACCAACTATCCAACCTCAAAGGCGTTTGAATCCAAAAGTCCAAGATGTGGTGAAAAATGAAATTGTAAAATTGCTTGACTCCGGACTTATCTACCCAATTTCTGACAGCTCGTGGGTCAGTCCTATCCACGTTGTACCAAAAAAGGGAGGAATGACAGTAGTACTCAATGACGACAATGAGCTAATCCCTTCAAGAACTGTTACCGGATGGAGAGTTTGCATCGACTACCGCAAACTCAATGATGCTACGCGAAAAGATCACTTCCCTCTTCCATTTATTGATCAAATGTTAGAAAGACTATCAGGATATGATTATTATTGTTTTTTGGATGGTTTTTCAGGTTTCTTCCAAATACCCATTGCCCCCGAGGATCAAGAGAAGACGACTTTCACCTGCCCTTATGGAACCTTCGCCTATAGGAGAATGCCGTTCGGACTATGCAACGCCCCTGCTACTTTCCAACGTTGTATGACGGCCATCTTCCATGATATGGTAGAAGACTTTATGGAAGTCTTCATGGACGACTTTTCGGTGTTCGGTAACTCATTTAATGATTGTCTCTTTAAACTTGATAAAATGCTTGCTAGGTGTGAAGAAACTAACCTTGTTCTTAATTGGGAAAAATGTCACTTTATGGTTAGAGAGGGAATTGTGTTAGGACATAAGATTTCTGGGAAAGGTATAGAAGTCGATAAAGCTAAAATTGATGTGATTGCCAAACTACCTTACCCCACTAACGTAAAAGGCGTTAGAAGTTTTTTAGGGCACGCTGGATTTTATCGTAGGTTCATAAAGGATTTTTCAAAAATATCTAGGCCTATGACCCAATTGTTGCTAAAGGATGCAAAGTTTGATTTTTCTGAAGATTGCAAAAAGGCATTTAATATACTTAAAGAAAAACTAACTTCTGCACCCATTATAATTTCGCCGGATTGGAATCTGCCTTTTGAGCTAATGTGTGATGCTAGTGATTATGCTGTTGGAGCCGTACTTGGCCAAAAGATAGATAAGAAATTTAAGCCAATTTATTATGCTAGCAAAACATTGAATAATGCCCAAGAACACTACACCACCACGGAAAAAGAACTTTTAGCAGTAGTTTTTGCATTCGATAAATTTAGATCATATCTTATATTGTCAAAAACTATGGTTTACACTGACCATTCTGCTTTGAAGTATTTGTTCAATAAACAGGATGCCAAGCCAAGGCTTATTAGGTGGGTTTTATTGCTCCAAGGATTCGATATTGAAATTAAAGATAAAAAGGGTGCCGAGAATCTAGCTGCTGACCACTTATCTAGACTTGAAAACCCTGATATGGAGGTGCTTGACGAGAGGGAAATAGCTGATGACTTTCCTGATGAACACCTTATGATGGTAGGAATTAAGAGCAATAATAATGGACCATGGTATGCCGACTTTATAAACTTTATTGTTGCAAATGAAATTCCAAAAGGGCTAACATCCGACGAGAAAAGAAGGTTTATAACTCGCGCTAACGAGTATATTTGGGATGAACCTTATGCCTTTAAATTATGTCCTGACAATATTATACGAAGATGCGTAGACGGTGATGACATCGCAGCAATATTGGCACATTGCCATTCAGGGCCAACAGGGGGACATCACGGTCCAGTCATCACAAGAAGAAAGATCCTGGATGCGGGATTTTATTGGCCCACTATGTTGGAGGATGCGAAAGATTATATAAAAGGATGTGATGCGTGTCAACGATCCGGAAATATTACATCAAGAAACGAAATGCCGCAAAACTATATCCATGTATGTGAAGTTTTCGACATATGGGGATTAGACTTCATGGGACCGTTTCCTGAATCTAAAGGTAATAAATATATTTTGGTTGCTGTTGATTACGTATCAAAATGGGTCGAAGCGCAAGCATCTCCGACAAACGACAGCAAGGTAGTACTTAAATTTTTGCAAAGTTTGTTCTCTAGGTTTGGAATTCCTAAAGCATTGATTAGTGATAGGGGAACACACTTTTGTAATCACCATCTGGGAAAAGCCTTGCAAAAATATGGAGTATATCATAGGGTTTTCCACCGCATACCATCCTCAATCAAATGGTCAAACTGAAGTAACCAATAGAGCTATAAAACGAATTCTTGAAAAAACGACTGGGTATAATCCTAAAGGGTGGTCTGACAAGTTAAATGATGCTTTATGGGCATTCCGTACAGCTTTTAAGACACCGACGGGATGCACTCCATTTCGTCTTGTATACGGAAAAGCATGCCACCTACCGGTCGAAATTGAACAAAGTGCATATTGGGCTTTGACGAATTGTAATATGGATATGGAAGCTGCAACGAAGAACCATTTCATGGAACTTAATGAACTCTATGAACTAAGAGATGAGGCCTACAAAAATACTAAGATCTACAAAGAAAGAACTAAAAGATGGCATGACTCGAGGTTACGTGGGGATAAAACGTTTACTATTGGAGAGAAAGTGCTACTGTTTAATTCCAGATTAAAGATGTATCCTGGTAAACTTAAATCAAGATGGACGGGACCGTTCGTTGTTAAGAAAGTGTATCCATATGGAACTATTGAAATATGCGATAAAAATGGTTATATATTCAAAGTGAACGGGCAACGTGTGAAGAAATACTTTGATAATAAAATTGAGGATAATGAGAACGAGGTGGTGGAGTTTGAACCTGAAGTATTGGAATAATGAGCTGAACGTGAGTCTAACTTGAAGACTCTGGAATAAAGACAAGTGCTGGCCGGGAGACAACCCGGATTTATCTTTTATTATTCTATTTGTGTCGAGTCAGTCAGGCCCGTATGAAGATACGGCGCATCTCCATCCTGAGATGCGACGCATCTCCTGCAATGGTCATATCTTATTTTATTTTATTTTTCTGCATTTTTATTTCCGACTTTAAAACTATTTATCAGTTTATTTTCAATGCGGCGCATCCCTGGTTAAGGATGCGGCGCATCTTTATTCTGATCCGTATTAATTCCAGGCTCGATACGGCGTATCTTCTTCAATAAGATACGGCGCATCGACTGACCTGATGATTTTCAGTTTTTATTTTTATGTTTTATTTTTATCTAACTACTAATGTATTATGCAAGTTTGAACCTTTCTTACCTTAGGTATGTTTTAAAGTGTTGGTGGTATTATAGTTTCCTGGATTTCCTGTGGATACATCAAGTATGAAGCTTTAACGTTCTAATCCACAAGAAAGCTGATTTTTGCTCTTATCTAATGGAGGATCATACCGAGCAAATCTCAGGGGAGTTTTTCTGTTCTAATTCTTTTATTTTCCAGTTTTTAACCTTTTATACAAACAACGAGGACGTTGTTTAACTTAAGTGGGGGGATTGGAGAATTAGAACACTTAACAATTACTTGTCCTAAACTTTTTCAAAAATTATGCTTAAAATGTGCTTAATATATCAAACTTAAAAATTTTTAGCATGTTTTTGTTTAAGATCTAAGTTGCATAGCTGCACACATGACGTTATTTTCAAAAATTGTGATTTTCCAAAATTCACAAATCTATGAGTGTGCCGGTGACTTGTAAACTTTAGAACTTGGCTTGTATACTATTCGAGACCACCATAATGAGTATTATTTATATAATTGGAATGACTTGTCTAAATTGGTAAAATTCTAGGATTACACCCAAAAAGCCTATTATATGTTATGTGTTAATAACTAACTACACTGGTTAGTTAACCCCCGTATAAAACCTTTTGTTACTCTCATTTTTAGAGTAAGATACCCCTAGAAAAACACTCAGAGCCATTTCTTTCGTTTCTTACACCTATGTTTTAAAATGTTTCGTTACACCCTTACACCTTAGCCTACCCTGTAGATTAGAATCCGTGGTTGGTTAATTGCTATAGGCAAAGTGTGTTTCCTTACATTACCTGTGTTCGTGTGCGTAATTCATTATCTATGGTTAGGTCGGGAAATTGCACAATGCAATTGGAGTGAAAGTAAATATTGTATATTTTTGAGTTTATTTTTCGTGTGTTTACTACTTTTACTATTACCGTTATTTCTGAAGTATGAGAAGTATGGAAAAATTATCCAGAATTATCATTATAGTGATGTGGTGAAATTTTACACATCTATGTTTATGATTAAACTCCAAAAAAAAAAAATAAATAAATAAAAAAAAAAAAAAAAAGAAAAAAAAAAGAAAGTTGGATGTTTGTTTTAAACCAACGATGTAAAGATATGTAAGTGGTCGATATCACCACTAGTTGTTGTACTATATTTATGGATTGAATGGGAATTGGCAGTTATGGGAACGCCAATTAAGGTTTATTCTTTGATTAAGATCTTGTTGAGTATAATTCGTGTCTACCTAAAGCGTGTGTTTCAAGTGTTAAAGCGTGAGTTATTCAATGATATGAGTCTTATTCATGGGATGGTTGGGATAGTGATTAACCACACTTAGGATTTTAATTTATTTGTTTTGTTTATTTTTTATTTTTTTTTACACCAATTTATATCCCAAATGTTATCCATACCCTATTCTTTATCCAACCAAACCTTTGATTTATTGAGATTAGGGATTTGAGCAATCTTAAGTATCGTAGTCGTGGATTCGGCTATGTATTTATGATTTTGTCGCCCTTTTTGATATATTATTATTGGTGAAGTTTGGACCTATCTTTAGCCTATTCGAGTTAAGGATTTGAGCAATTGCAAGTATCGTGTTCGTGGATTCGATCATGTATTTGTGATTTTGTCGCCTTTTCTGGAATTTGAGATCGATAGTGAAAAGAGAATAATTAACCCTTAAGCCTAAAAACCCTTTTTGCCGCTTTAGACTTGTTATTCCTTAGCTTTAGTGGAGGAGATGTGTATACTTGCCAAGCTTATGATAGAATATTCGTCACGACTGGACAGTTAAACGATTAGATTTGCTTTTATCAAATTATTTATTTATACTTCTAATTCGTTAAGTGTTTAGTTGTGTGATTATGAAATAAACGAATACATGCTTAAATATAAAAATAAATCCTAACATCTTTTAGGATACATTTTCATAAAAGAAATTCTAAGGTTTACTTGGGGACAAGTAAAGTTCAAGTGGGGGGATATTTGATGAACTCAAATAAGTACATTTTATTACTATCATTTATCCTATTAATTTGACTTGTTTTACTATATTATGTATGAGGATTGATACTTAATCGTTTACTTTTGTAATTCTCAGGTAAAAACAAGCATTTGGTGAAACTTAGCGATTTTGGACTGATTATGGAGCAAAACATGCAAGAAGTTAAGAGTCTACTGAAATGAAGAAGATCAAGACTAATCTGCTCCAGATGCGCCGCATCTCACTCATGACATGCGCCGCATCTCTATTAAGATATCACCAGATACGATCCAAGATACAAGAGGACATGCGCCGCATCTAATCATGGGGTTACGCCGCATCTTCTGGCGGTGTACGAATATTCCTGAATATTATAATCTTGGACCCCACGCGAAGTTAAGTACATGCGCCGCATCTACTCCTTAGATGCGCCGCATCTTCCCTCAGACAGAAACTATAAATACCCCAAGACCAGACGAATTTCGTACGCACCATATAATACCGAAGACCGAACAGGAGAAACCAAGGACGAATTCAGTCAAGGAGGCAGCACAAGACAACACCTAAATCAAAGATACAAGAGCTGTAAGAAGGTGCTGCATGTGTTTAATTCATTAAGTAGTTTTGTTTTATTGTGTTAGCAAACTTTAATTCATCAGGATTGGTGGCTTGTGTAATGTGACAACGAAAGATTGCACTCCCTTTAATACTTGCTTTCCCATCAATTAAAGTTTATATGTTGATGTCTTTGGTTACTACTTATTAGTGCATTGATAACCTCTGTGTTTATTAGTGGCTTGCGGGCATTTAACTGCGGAAAATAATGTGGCTCCCACGGTTATTACTAAATTGATCACTTAGGAATAACTTTTAGACATAAGTAATCATTAAGGGTTTACTCGCCGATAAGAATAGGACCAACGAGAAAGGGTTAACTACATACACTTCATATAAAGCTATCAATAAAACAAGTGACAATCTACTTAATCATAAGGACAGCCCTCTTATTGTCTCGAGTATTTATCTGTGTACGTGTGTGCTACTTGCTGATTCGTGCCTATTGGTTTATTTTATTATTTAATTGCAAACAAATCGTGCCAGTCTCTCAGGCTGAAACCCCCTTGCGTTAGGATATTAAAATACTGATTAGAATAACTAGATAATACGTTCCACTCTTAGTGATCGACACTCTACTTACCATTATATTCATACTGACCGGGTACACTGCTCGTTAAGTGTGTGTGTTATTGATAAGTCGGCTAAATATAAATTTAAAACTTGAGTAGGCATTAAAACGTGCTAAAACTATACTACGACACATCACGCGCATCAGCGATCCTTCTAATCTCAACATACCATGCAACATCGGAAATTTGCATGTGTGGAAAGCTTACATCGACCTTAGATCGCCCATAAACATCATGACTAGAGCCCACTACAACTTGATAATGAAAAATCAACTTGGGTATAGGAT
This sequence comes from Artemisia tridentata subsp. tridentata, assembly GCA_021014915.2. Taxonomy (NCBI): domain Eukaryota; kingdom Viridiplantae; phylum Streptophyta; class Magnoliopsida; order Asterales; family Asteraceae; genus Artemisia; species Artemisia tridentata. The sequence continues at coordinate 64,421,318 of CP139509.1, read as the reverse complement.
GTTCCCTGACAAGGGTTGGATGAGTAACTTCACGGGAAGAGTTAAGGGATTACCGGTTTATGTAGGAAACTTCACCTATATCACCGACTTTGTAATTGTAGAAGATATCCGCCCAATAGTCGATGCATCCTTAACTCAAGTAGTTTTTGGAAAACCATTTGTTGAGGTCTCTAGAATGACTTATGAGCCGTCCTTAGGGATAGTTAGATTTAAGGATGGGACCGATGAGATAAACTACCAAATGCCATATAAGATAGAGCAATTCCAACACTTGTCAAATGTTGAGAAGGAGCTTAAGCAAGCAGTCTACTATAGGAATGATAAAGATAGAAGTAAAGGAGTAGACTATGTTATGGAAAGGATATCCGGTTTCTACAAGGATTGTTTGAAATTAGGACCGGAATATAAAACCGGAAAGGAGAATGGCCTAGAAACCGTGACCAATGAGGGAGTCACGTAATGTACGTGACTTTGAGTCTAGCTACAAGACTCGTTAATAAAGAAAAGCGCTTCTTGGGAGGCAACCCAAGCTTTATTTGCTTTGTGTGTTTATTTGTTTGTTTGATTTTATTTGTTTCCGTATATATGTTTAAATTTTATTATTATTGATTCATGTTCAAAACTAATTTGTGAAAATGCTTTATTTTGTTTTTAACTTCGTCTTAACTACATATAAAGGTATTTTGCAAAAGTTAAGTGTAAGGGAAATCCAAATCGGTTTATTAGAACACAAATAAACATGAATCATAATAATAATAAATGAACATACATATTAGTATTTGTTTGAGTCAAATGCTTGTATCGAGTCATAATGATGTTTTGCAGGAATTCCAGGAAGTAAGGTATAGGTTTTTTTCCAAAAATTTTCCGGAAACGTAACATGAGAATTCTGTCAGATCATTTCTGACGGCGTCAGGTTTAATTTTCTGAAAATTTTTGAAAGTTTTGTTTTCATAAAAAGTTTTTATTAAATCTCTAACTTATAATCTCCAGGAATCTGCAAAATTATCATTCCACGAGCATTATATCCTTATATATAGAGTTTATCCCGCCGATGTTATGCAGGTTTTCGTGTTTATTTTCTCAGGTTTAACAGGTTATTTTGGACAAAGAGATGTATGTGGAATCAAGCTTATGGCGATGCATTAGTCTTGGAGCTTTTACATTCTCTTGGAAGAAGATTTAACCATGTTACTTCATTATCCACCGAACGAATCAGGGGAGTATTTGATTTCATTCTTTTACTTTATGCTTTTACATCTTGTTATTTGAACATTGGGGACAATGTTCATCTTAAGTGTAAGGGGGGGGGGGTAAAAGTACGATTAGAGAATGCTATTACGCTTGATTTTTGTTTGTTTAATGGTAGATGTGTAATAAAACTGAGATAAATACCTGTTAGGGCAATTTTAGTGCCAAATTTAAAATTTTTTACAACATTTAGGAGTGAAACTTTAGTTCTAATAAGCGTCTCATGGATAGGAGTTATATGACTAGCACAAAAACCGTACCACTAAAAAAATTTTCCACCCCAAATATGTGAGGTTCGCCCCTAGAATTGGTAGGAAAAGCATTTATGCTATGATGTGTGTACCGGTAGCACTTAGATTCTAGAACTTGCGTTAGGACCATTCCAAGGCCACAAGTGAGACTACATTCGTGTAGTTAGATTTACTACATGATAAGAGGCATTAGGATTAACCCATTGTTTTACACCTGTGTTTTTGTTATAATTACATTGGCTACATTGGTCAAGTAATTCTCCCACACCCTTTGCGTTGTACTCATTTTTAGTACACGATACCCTAGTACACCCCTCAGAGCCTATCTTTTCGTTTCTAACTTTAAGCATTTTACTTAAAGGAAGAATTTATTTACACCCCACTTAAATGTACACCCAAATCGCTTTAGCCTACCTTGTATGCACTCATCTTTAGTGCATTATTGTGACAACATTTGTTTAAACCCAAGTTAATTATCTAATTGATTACATGGTTGCTAAGTCGAGTCATATCCTTGTACATATTGTTTTGGGACGATTGAGACTCATGGGTAAAGTACTAGTGTAATGGAGTAACGGGGAAGAACATCATTTATTACCACCATATGTGCTAAATATTTTAAAAGTACTCCAAGTGTTTTAATTATCTTAATTCGAGTCATTAGAATAGTTATTTGTAAAGTTATGTAAAAGTTCAAGTGTAAGGGGAATGCAACGCCCCTATGATGTATTATTTTGGATGGTAGGGCAAAAGTGTATGCAAAAAAAAAAAAAAAAAAAAAAAAATACAAAAAAATGAGAAAAAGAAAAGTAGAAAAAACATACGGACTACCATCCCGTTTCATTTTATGTTTATTTTATGTTTTTGTTATTTTTTTCATTAGCTTAAGTCGAGTCTAGTCTTGGCTTAGCAACATTGTATAGTACATGTAATTAATCAAGATCTTTAACTCGCCACCAGCAAAATATCCCTTATCCAACAAAACCGTGTTTATCATATCCCTACACCTAACGTTATAACCCATTTAAAAGCCCTCTTTGATAGTTTATCTTAGGTTCTTACGCCTAGTGGAGGAGGTTTTCGATCCTTTCCCAAGCCTATGGTAATCTATTTGCTATGACAGGTAGTGAGAGATATTATCCGTTTTCATTTATGAGATTTATTTTGATGACACTTGAGAGACGTGAGTATCTAAACACTACTTGTGAGGTGCTAGTTTGTAATCTCCGTGCTTATTATGATTAAAGTGGAACGACTAATTGTTGTAATTACTTTTATATTAGCATTAAATGACCCCTAACTTGTATTTTGATTAGAATCAAAGCGCATTTGCTTGAGGACAAGCAAATCTCAAGTGTAAGGGTATTTGATGAAGCGAAAAGTGTACCGCTTTTAAGGGGTCATTTAAGCCCTAAATCGTATTTATTTGATCAAATATCGCCCTAAATCGTTCCTTTTGTCATTTTAGGTACTTTTGAGGAGAAATCTGGAAAAGGAGGCATTTTGGACGTTTTTGGAGCATAAAAGTGAAGAAAACGACAAAGTCTCAAAATCGGCTGAAAATTACCTTTGACGGCGTCAGGATTATCCCCAGACGGCGTCATGGCTTGGCAAGAAAAAGGTGGATGTGAAAATTACTCATGATAAGCCAGAGAATTTTGCATGGAAATCTGACGGCGTCACCCTTTAATCTGATCAAGGTCGTCACGGCTTAATTTAAAGAGGGACGGCGTCAAGCCATAATCTGACGGCGTCAAGCCTTGATAAGCCAGAACGGATTTTGGAGGTCTAAAGAGGGACGGCGTCAGGAAGGCCATCCGGGAACCCTAAAAGCGGCGAGGTGACGGCGTCACACTCCATAACGTGACGCCGTCAGATCTGAAAGTCTATATATAGTTTTGCAATTTTTTTGTCATTAGTGTGGAACTTATTGAGGAACTTTGTGTGTAAGAACCCTAAGACGATTTTAGCAGCTTTTTCAAGGCTTTTTGCCTTGAGATCTTCCATGTTACATTGAAGATAAGTTATCAATTAATCATTCAATATGTCTATGTGTTGTTTGATTCTATCTTGTTCTTGTCTTTTGTTTAACATGCTAGGCTAGGTTTTCTTTGTGTTTGCTTAGATCTAATGAAACCTAGCTATTGATTATTGGTTATTAGTGTGTTATTAGTTGTATTGGATGATTGTTCATCTATGTTAGACTTAAGAAAACTGGCTAACTTCCTATTCGGTAACTTGCTTGAACGTCTTAAGAAACATGAACCAATGCGTACTAAAGGTTTTTATGGTTGTATTTAATGCACAAGCGAATTCTAGTGATCCCATGTTAGGAGCTTCCTAGCCGGCTCGACATAGGAGTGAAGTAGGAGCTTGTAGAGTTGGGGAAGTACGTACGCCACCCCACGATTGGTATTAAGGAATACACCCGTCATCCACGCGATTAATACACACTAATCAACCGGTAAAAGATAGTTAGGGAGTAAGGAAATCTAAGTAAACACATTTCTCTCTACATAAGTTTTACCACCTTTTCATTTTCTGTTATTTTATTTTATTTGCATTCGTAGTTATTTGGGTTAGTTGACTAACAACTAATTCCGCCCACTCTTTCAAACCCGAGATTTTACTTGCTTTCATAAAAAATATAAAAACATAAAAAAGAATCTTCTCTCACCCTTAGACCTATTAGAGTAGTTTTTCATACCTAACGAACACTATTCCCTGTGGAGAACGATCAATCCCTCGTACTTACCACTACACTATACTACATCGGTCAGGTACACTGCCTGGTGGGGTTGTAAGCCTCTTGAGATCCCTTGAGAGGTAAAACCTGTTGTAAGGTTGCAAAACCACGCATCAACATCCCTTCATCCCGGATTTACATTCTCCCACATGATTCTTACCGCACCTATTACACTTAGGAGGTAGCTTTCCCGTGTTGTCCTTTCTTGTAAAATCGAACCTGCCTCGCTTACTAAATGTTGATGGATGATCATGCTTCCTTTTTAAGTCCTTCTTCTCTTTGCTTTTCATTCTATCCAAGTCTGCTTCACGAGTACGTGCCCTACTTAGAAGATCCTCCATGTCGGCGCACTTGAACGGTGACACTATCGTACGAATTTCATCCTTGAGCATTCTTTGAAATTTGTCGACTTTAAGCCTTTCATTGTTAAGATATTCCGGGCAATATTGTACCATGTCACAAAACTTTCCCCACAACTCATTCACCGTTTCATCAGTTTGCACAAGAGAATGGAAAGCTTCTCTTATTTTATCAATTTCCTCCGCAGGAGCATACTCTTTCATAAACACTTCCTTAAATTGATCCCACGTGCACGATTCTCTCCAAGCACTACCTTTCTCGTTTGCCTTGCCTTCCCACCATACTTTAGCCCGTTCACGAAGGTAATTAGTAGCAAAGTTCATCTTATCCTCTTCTACACAACGACTCGTACGAAAAGCCCCTTCTATATCGGTAATCCATCGAGAACTCTTTAACGGATCAAGAGTCCCCGTAAATGTGGGTGGAGCACAAGCAGTGAAATCACGATAAGTAGACTTCTCTTTCCCTACCCCGGGTCTAGCATTCGGATCATTCAATAACTCCCCACTCTTCTTAAGCTTTTCTATCTCCTCTTTAAACATCTTTTGCACATTCTCGGTTGTTTGTTTAACATAATAGGGCATGGCCTTCTCAATAGCCCTCCCCACTCTATCAGTCACCAAGACATCCAATTCTTTCAACTCAGCTTTCGTAAAACTTTTAGGGACAAGATTCTCCGGTAATGATATTGACCTGACACTACTAGAATCTCCTTCATCATTTGAATCATCATCATCATTATGGCGAGAGGAGGTCGTTCTCAACACCTCCTTATTTCGGATATTCGCCATCTTTCTACTAACTGAAATTTAGCAATTCACACTATTAAGCAAAATCATGTACATAATTGATGCATGAATAACATATTTATCCTTACACTAAACACCCTAGCGTTTATCATCCATGTATAGCCTAAATGATTTCGATCTCACATATGTGTCATATTTTTATCACTACGGTGGCCAGGCGTAGTCATAAAAATACTTAACATATGTGTTCCCGAAATCACCCAAACAATACACAAATAACAAACACCGATACTAACCGCGTCTACACAAGGCCTAAGTCTAGGAAATCCTAAGGGGAAATCCTAAATCTCTTAGACCGAAGCTCTGATACCAAGTTGTAACGCCCCGTGACCAAAATGATCAAAAACGTGAAAAATTTTCGTAAAACTCACACCCGAAACTGACACCCTGTTACTCTTTTGCATGCTGACAAAACTCTAAACATAATTAGACCTTGAGACTATTTTTAAATGAAACTAGACTCAATTACCTTTAACAACTCCATTTAACTTTTATACAAGCCATAAAATTACCAAAATGCCCTTGGGCGCCTAATATAGTTTAAATTCAAATGTTATGATTTAATAAAAGGAAATTAAAGGTAATTATAAGGGCATTAAAATAGTAATCAATGCAATTAACCTCCTTTGACTAAAAATCCGAAATATTGGCCTATTATTCCCCTAGATCTCGGTCACTCCACAATTTTCATAACATACATATTTTTCTTCCAAGATCTTCAAAACCGATTAAACCCTAATCTCCAAAATAATCCCTCCCTTGATCATACGAATTTCTGGAAGTGAGGCACCATTTTTCCTGTGTTCTTAAGGTTCTCAAGAAGCCTAGAAAAATAGCTTTACGAATTTTAGAGGTCGGGTTGGCAAGTTGTCGAATTTCCTTCTTCTATTCCACTCGATAGGTAATAATTCCATTTTTATTAATTCGATCAATGTAAAATTCATTCTCCATTTTTCTCACGTCCCTCACATCATGTATGGTCTGTGAAAAATGATTACAAGGTCGTGGAGTGGCTGTGGTGATCGTGGTGAATTCTTTGGTGTCGAGCGCTATATCCGATAGGTCCAAATTTAATACGCCTAATCTACACGTCCAACATTCGATCTGGTATTTTTCCCGTAACCTTTTAATCATATGAGACCTAAGAAAAATGTAAAATTCGATTCATGCATCCTATATAAATCGCATGCTAATTTATGGGTTCGAAATCCTTAAAATCGAATAAAACCTCTAATAAAATCTATGCGAAATTTTGGATCAGTTGGTTATTTTTCGTGACATATATATAATCCATACAACATCACAAAAATGATCAATCGAATTATTGAAGCTTAAATCAATGGTCCTTGAATTGTTTATGTAATCGGTTTTTAAAAAGAAATAAGAAAAATAAATAAAAACCCTAAATCGACTAGGGTTAGGGCTTGGTACCATGATCTGAATTTTAAATGATGATTAAGACTCATGAATGATGAATCAATGATTGGCATGATTAGTTTTAGGGTTTATGTATTTTAAGTGTATATCGATTTGAATAATTAAATCCAAGGGTGTGTTTTGTAATTCTAAAAACTCAAGGGATAATTTTTGTAAGTTATTTGAACATGGTATAATTCGTATAAAATGTTAAATGAGGGGTCTATATGTAAATTTTGTATTTAAAAGGTTAAATGGGTAATTATATATAATTAGTAATTCGATTTGCAAATTAATTAAATCAAGGGACTAAAAATGTAAATACTGGAAACTTGAGGTCATTTTGAGTAAATTATAATGTTAAGATGATTCGGTGTAAGTTTGGATAATTATGGGGGCTAATATGTAATTATTTGGAATTTACAAATTAATATATATGTTTTATAATTATAGGGACTAAATGTGTAATTATGGGAAACTAAAGGGTTAAATCATACCATGCATGAAATTAGAAGGTAGATTCTGTATATAATTAAATCTAAGGGTTAATGGTGTAATTAAAGATATTATATGGATTAAATTGTAAATTATGTAACTTTAGGGTTTATTTTGTAACTTTTATAAAAAAAGGGGTTAAAGTGTAAAATATGGAACTTAATGGGCTAAAGAGGTAATTCTGAATAAATGGGGTATTTAAATAAGTAACTTATGATATTTTCATTCTAGACCTTTAATTTGATATAATTACAATTAAAACCCTAAACTATGTAAACTTGTCATATTTAACCCTAAACTTTTATAACTTGCTAAAGTCAACCCTAATCCCATAATGAGACTAAATTAATGACTTAACTAAATCAAAATACTTAAATCTTACTCATTATAGAAATCTGCTAATTTTGGAAACTTATTAAATAAGGAAACTTTCTAAAATGGAAACCTGCTAAAAATAGAAAGTTACTTAATATGGAAATGGGATCTTTAGTAATCATGTCTTTACTCCTCTAGGTGTGAAGAGGGAGTAGTCCTGTGCTCTTTATCATCTTATTCAGTGTGATCTTTGTCAAGCAATAAGGTACAGATATTCTGCTTCTTTATTAAGAGGCCTTCGTTCTCTCATTATGATTTATATTAGGGTTTCCCTATACCTTTGCTATGTTCCCTTCATTCATGAACTCCGTTTATTGAACCATCATGATATTGAACCTGTTGTGATTATGAACCTTTGATTATGAACCCTTGCTTATGAACCTTGATTATGAACCCTTGCTTATGAACCTTGATTATGAACCATGCTTATGAACCATGATTATGAACCATGATTATGAACCATGATTATGAACTTATGAAACATGATATTTGACCTATGCAAGTAAACTTAAAACATGATTCATGATACTTGACCTTTACCCTCAGTTTGATACTACGAGCCACTCACTAGGCATGAGGGTTTCATGTCCATGTCAGTCGATGCACCGATGGCATGACTCTAGGGCAGGAGAGTGATGACCTGTCCCGTCCCTGCATGTTATGTTTACGTAGAGGCAGATTATGGCCACCTGGGGCGTATGGATGCATCCTAGATTTGTTCATGTACATGTTATGTTATGTTATGTTATGTTATGTTATGTTATGTTATTCATGGTGACTGATGGTGTGTGCGATACACGTCTTTCACACTCCGGGAGCTAGCTACTCCAACCCATGATGAGGTCACCCCTCATATTTACAGGATACTAAGAGGTCTCCCCTCTACATGTTTATGGTTATGATTATGATTATGATTATGATTTCATGTTATGGGCTCGTAGTGGATTACTGACCTTTCTTTACCATGCACCTTTGTCCTTTCCCTTATGATACCATGTATTCTTACCATGTATTCTCACCATGTATTCATGCTTCCATTCTCATATACTCATGTATTATCCATTATGCTACTGCTTGTTACGTTATATCTGTTCACTGAGCTCTAGTAGCTCAGCCGCGTTTTCTTTTTCCGCGGCAGGTAATTAAGCTAGGAGCTGGGCATGGCTTTGGGGTTGAGTGCACTTGAGTGGAGCTTGTTCTTTATAGCTTATCTACCATTTGATTTTCCTTAGACATTATGTTGCCATTGTTTAGGCATTGAACTTATGTACTTCTTTTATTTCCTTTCATTTGGATATAAGTCATGTTGACTTATTATTGGATTATGTATTTGACTTCCGCTATTTTGGTTTATGGATGCTATGTTGTTCTGATATGAAACCATATATTTGTGATATTTTTACCCTTGATGGGTCGGGGTGTTACAATGTACTCAATCAATCCGAAAAAGCACCTTAAAATCTGACGGGTCATGCAAATAACCCATTTCGACCCATTGACACACAAAACCACTTAGACCACTTCATTTACCCACCATATTCAATCAACACCTATAACTTATCATACTCAACCTGTCTCAAAAGTCCATGACCCGTTCAAACCCAAAATGGGTAACAACTAGCTTATACCAAACACTCTCTTAAACTAACTTTCATAACACACTTTTTATGCAAAACACACAACTACTACATATCCTTTTGGACTTACACATAATTTAACATTTCTAATATATTGAAAGAGTGTTGGTACAATGTCATGACCCATAGCTTCCCAAAATGGGTAGGATTGGCTAATTGCCAAACACCCTCCTTAAGCCACCATAACCACAAACATAAAGACTTCTTGACAAGTACATAAACTTGACTCATGAACTAACATAAACAATGACCGTTGACTAACAAAATGACCATATGAGAGGAAATATACCCAAAACACGAAAAGACACGTCGGGGGCTTCCAACTTCAATATGCTTGGTCCAAAAGAGAATGGTCTTCTACAACATAATCAATTACGCCTTATCCTTACCTTTGCTAGATCCTTCGGTACCTATCAAGAAAAACATCACAACTAAACACGTAAGCGAAACGCTTAGTAAGTACATGGCATAACAAGCTAAACATCATACATAACCATAACTAGTCTAACCACTAGTTAAGCTAGCGATATAGGGGCACTTACCTCACGCCAACATAGTCGGCCTAAACACGATCAACCCGTAAGGTTGAACCTCATCCCATAGTTAGCCCAACGACTAACTAAGCTAAGCCTAGTGATGGATCCATAACTAGCTAACGCACCCTATACCCTATCCTTCACCATTACCATGTAAACAAACATGATAAAGCTAACACATAAACCATTATCATACATAACATATGATAAAGCTAACAAGAACATGTTAATACCATATACTTACCTTGATTCTCCAATACCACTTCACTATCAAAGGCTTCCCACTTCCTACTTGCTTCCTATATCACATTCATCTCAAATTAGAGACTAATTAACTAACTAATCATGAATTTATCAACCTTTGATCAATATGATCAAATACTAATCATGAACCCTAATTTATAAATTTAGGGATAACACTTACTTGTGATGGGGATTATAAATTAATGCTTCATATTGATCTTGTAGCACTTGAAAATGATTAAAATAGCTTGAGTGGTGAAAATGGTGTTTCCCTCCTTCTCTTCTTCTATTATACGATCACCCTCACACACTCTTCAATTCTCTGGACTTTTCTCTAATATTCCATCAACTAGATATTTATTATATAACTTTACTCATTTGGCAAAACTAGCCCCTCAAGTTTCATTCTTTCTATATTGACCACATATTTACTTACTACTTAAAACTTAACACTTAACTTATGATATACAATACATAATATTTATATAACTAGTACCTTGACGGGATTTGGGTGTAACACTGTTAAATTGTTTTTCTGAATTGTAATCAAGTTTCCTTTTGTAACTTTTAAGTTTGATTAATGAAATTTAGTTTAATTTTCCTTTAAATTCGTATTCCTTAAGTCTGAATCTCACTTTAGCTTATTAAGTAGTTATTAGCTTATTCACTGTTTCATAAGCTTCTTTTATTCTGTTAAAAGCTTTTACAAAGTTTATTTGGTTTTACTCAGTTTCAAATACAAAAATCAAAAAATATAGAAAAATTCTCCAAAAATACAAAAATATTTTAAATTCAGCTTGCAATAAGCTATTTACCATTAGAGTAAGCTCATCTAAGCTTTTTAGCTTATTGTGAGTGTTAGTAAAGGATTAAACATATTCATTCTCAAAATTTCAAAAAAGTCAACGAAAGTCAAAGGCCATGGTCAAATAAGCTGTTGGAAGAGATAAGATGTTCTGGATAAGCTTGGGTGTTTTATTGGCTTATGTGATAAGCCTTGGTATTTTGTTTGGATTGATTCAGAGTTGTTTCACACATAAGCCCTACTTGTAAGCTTCAATTGATTCTCATTTCTAGCTTATAACTGTGCAACTGCTTATTACTGTTACATTAGTGCTTATTCTGATTTCTAGTTGTTATTCTGATCGTTATTCTTGTTATTTGAGTTTAAGTATGATAGGTAGTATTAGATCAGTATAGTTTTTACTTTATAAGTCATAAAAAGCTAAAAATAGTCATAGAGTAATCTGCTTATTTAGTGCTTATGTAGGTTTGGAAAATTGCTTATTGGTTGATATATTAGTTAGATAATCAGTAGGGATTAATATCATAGCTTAATTTGGCAGTTTGTAGTTAAAAATTCCAAATCAGTTTCTAAAAGTGGTGTTTGGTTTAAGCTAGTTTGTGACCAAAACTAACTTGCACTGTTCATTTGACCATTAGACTAGATTTTCTTGAGCTTATTTGAGTCCAGTTAAGCTGATTTTAGGAGGTGATTAGCTGTTTTGGTTTGTCTTAAGGTTTTGCATCAGTTGGTGAATTTCTAGGTTCTTAACTGTGCATATAAGCTTCCCATAAGCCAGAGCTTATTTGGCACTTGACTTGGGCAATCTTAGGTGTAATATGTTGGTTATAGTGAGAGTTTAAAGTCTGGTACTATTTCATTGAGGATTGAAAGAATTAAGTTCACAAAACCTCAACTGCACCATCAGACCCTATTTGCAGCCCTGCACCCCCAGTTCTTGCTCATCTCAGCTTTTTGCTTGCTTAATATCTGCTTATTTACTTGTTCTTTTTGCTTGAAATTTGGTTTCTGAGTAGTTTGTAGTGCTGGTTTTTCAAATTTGAGCTTAGTTTGCATTTTAGAGCTTATTCATTAGCTTTAAATTAGTCTGCAAATTGCCCCAATAGGACTGATGTGCCATGTTTCAACAACAGACTCTTAGGCTTATTTGGCTCAAATTAGTGCTTATTTACTGTTAGTGTAGCTTAATCTGAGTGCTTTAGATCCTTTAGAATTGATTTTGTTCATAGTAGCTTAGTCAAGTTTTCCTTTGGCTTATTGTTAGCTTATTTGCATACTTGTTTAATTTTTTCATTCTTCTTCTTCCTTTAAAAAAAGCCCCACTGATCAGAATAAGCTTAGCTTGTTCTGAGCTTATTTAGGTTTCAAAAAAAAATTTTGTTTACAAAAAGTGCTTATAATTAAGCCTTTAATTTATTTCAAAAAGAAAATAATAATAATAATAATAAAAAAATAAGTTTTCAAAAAAAAAAAGAAGTCATTGCTGGGATTCGAACCCTGGCCACCCAGTTTACCACACACACGACTTACCATTATGCTCTAGTTCTGCTTGTTACTCCTAGTTCACATTTAATTACTTAAGCCTTTTTCTTTTTTTTAGCTTATAATCTGTTTCAGCTTATTACAGCTTATCTGTTTAAGCTCTTTTAAAATTTTTATTTTTCCTAGCTTCTTATTAGTTTAAAGTAATTTCCAGAAAAATTTCATAATTTTCCAAAATCGTTTACTATTTTTAGTCATTTAATTTCTTTCTTTTAGTTTTTAATTCATAAAAAAATAAATAAAAATCAAAAAAATATAATTCTTTTTTTCTCAAATTTTCTTTTAGTATTTAGAACTTAGGAAAATTATTTTTATATTTTTAGGGCTCATAATTTAGGATTCCATAATTTAGGTGCTTTTTTAGAATTCGTAACGTTCATTTTTAAGTTTAAATTGCGTTTTAGGAACCGTGTGCTTTTATTGCTTGTACTCTTAGCTTGAGTATTTGTTTTTGTTTGTTATTTCATATCTTTAGTGTAAAAAAACCAAAATATCTCACTCTTATCTCACATTCACGACACAAATCACAATCCCGAATCACATATTCCATTCAATCTTCAATCGGGACAACGAACCTTGGGTTTTGCATATTTCCTTTGCAATTCTCCTTTTGGGAATATAATTGACTACAATCAAATACCCAAGGAAATATTCATATAACCATTGAATTTTCTTGAAAACTAGGATCCAAATTTCCATAGTTTCGCTACATCAGTTGATCTGCTAGTAGTGAAAGTACAAAATATGGTAATCTGTCGTACAATAATCGGCAAACAATTTCCGACTCCTAGATCATTATGGGAATTACATTTGCCAAATACAATTTGCAAAGTAAGCATGTTTCTTCCCATCTCATGCCTTATGTTTCAAGGTCTCACTTACAACTTCATTAAGTCGTCTAATTTAGAAACTGTAAATTCTCTATGTCACGATCTCACGCCATGAAAATTTACCTTGTCATTAATATCTAGGCAAGGTCTCACTTACGCTAAATATTAACTCCAAGTGTCTCTTATAATTAGATAGCATGGACTTAAATTTTAGGGTATTTATTTTGATGTGACAGTCAAAATATGTACGAAGAAGCATGCACACATCTTCGTAGCATAAGTTTTCAAAACAATTTTTATTTATCAATTAGGCTAAGAGTTAAACCAACAAAGTTTTAATTGAGGTATTGGGTTCACCAATCAAATAATTACCTACAATTATTGCCCACTATATCCTACTGCTGCATGAGTCAAAAGACCCAAGTTATTCGGATAATTACCACAAAAGTGGTGCGTGGAATTGAGGTCAATTCACCCTTAAGATGATTTTGCACAAAAAATAGCATTACTTGGTAGCTCCAATTAGACTCACAAAGGAGCGGAGAGACAAACGTCCGCCCAAAGGCTAATTAAAAACGCGTCTCTTTCGGATGACAATTTAATGTCAAGCCTCCTTATACCCCTCTTATAGTTTGTCTAAACTGGGTGAGCCGTTCACACTATTGGTACAAAACTCATCACTCAATTAAAAGTTTATGATTCTAAGTCTTAAAAAATATGTTATAAATTATAATATTGCTAGTCTCGCCTGGGAGCAAATTACCGTGCAAAGCAAACCACTGTCGGCACATAAGACTTTGCAATATATAATTTATATCAAGGTTTCATAGTTATTAGGTAAATTTATTTTTTATTTAAAAAAATTACCCTTTTCTTGCTTACAATTCAACATGTAATTAAAAAAAAAAAAAAAAAAAAAAACAAGTAATTTAATAAAAATAAATAACCAAATAATAACGCATATAATCTTAACAATTAAATATTTAAATCATATAGTCACATGCAAACCTTTTGATAAATCCTATTAATAATCTATATATGTTTTAATATGCATATATTTAAGTAAGACTCCCATTGGTTTTCGAGCTAATGATACCAATGGACCACATGCACCAAACAATTTGGTTGCGTAAGTCTTAGCAAACATATACCACGTTGCACATAAAAGAGTCATTAATTTAATTAATTGGAGTCTTCCCCAATTTTAGATCTATCTTATTACATGTAGCAAATAACTTAACAATTAATTACAACCCCTAATCCATGATAAACATGCATGTTTCATCATGGATTAATTTACAAGTCAAAGAACGTAACCCTTTACACACATAAACAAACATGTTTCTAATTTTAGGGTTACAAAACTAATTTTTAATTAAAGAGGGCACGCCCCCCCCCCCACCAAATTAGGGTTCAAAATTTTTTAATGTTCTAAACCATAAAAAATTCAACTAACATGTAATCCTAATCAAAGATTCGATTTTTATGTGTTTCGGTAATACAATTACATGTTAAACGGCTCGTGATGCCACTGTTAAAATTTAAATACCATAACAATTATATAAATAATTCCTACATCATCAAAGCACATAGCGGAAGCATAAGATCATATTTAACATATAAGAGATTAATCGAAAATTAAAGACACGTACCTTTGATCCTAGCAAGAACAAGAATCAATACTTCAAATCTTCTTCTTTAATTAATCAAGTGGATTAACGAGAAACCCCTTACCTTTTTGTTTCTCAATCCAAGAGGTATTAACTAAAGTGAGTTAATAACCAAAATTTTGTACACACGTACTATAACCGATTAATGTTTTATGCTAGTAAAAGAACACACGATTAAACCAAAACACTTTGTTTAATAAAACAAGAATTGACCCCCCCCCACCTAGGGTTAAGATCGATCGGATCTAGCAAAGAAGAAGGAAAAGAAAGGTTTAGGGTTATAGCAAGAGTGCACAAGGTATGAAACCCTAACCCCTAAGCCTTGTATTTATATAGTGGAAAACTTAGAGGACAAGTTAGACTTGGAAACCCTCCAACCGATCGACCCATCTTTTCCCTAGGGAATTCCGGAACCTTCTTGTCCTGTAATTTCACCTACAGTCCTTCCTTTATTCACTAACGGTCATTAGCCAATTCCCGTTAATTACTTAACGTCCGTTAGTCGTTATTTCGTGTTCAAATAATTAAATATATAACGGTTTATATATATTAATTATTCTACATTAATCATTCATACGTAAAATGTGCAATCCCTTGGTCCCGAGTTCGATTCTAGTCATACACGATTAATATTTGTCCACAAACTCTAACAAATCCAACCTGTCTTGTCGATGCAGCACCTTAACGGTCACATCGACGGCTCCACAACCTGCCCGAAACCATTACTTCTGATGACAAGGTCGTTACAAACCCTGCATATATGGCCTGGTTCAAGGCTGATCAGTCTGTCCGTCTCCTTATTCAATCTTCTCTTTCCGAAGAAGCTATGTCGGAAATTATTGGTTTAACAAACGCTCGCCAGATCTGGCTTGCTTTGGAGGCTGCCTTCTGCCACCGTTCTATTGAACGTATGCATACCCTGCGTGATACGCTTCGTCAATTACAGAAAGGCTCATCCACCGTGACCGACTATGGGCGTAAGTTTAAATCCTTGTGTGACCAGTTGGCCGCCATTGGTCACCCGGTGAGTGAAAGTGACAAATGTCATTGGTTCCTTTGCGGCCTTGGATCTGTGTACGAAACTTTCTCCACTACTCACCGTGCTATATCGGCTACTCTTACATTTCGAGATCTGCTTGCCAAGGGTAAGAACCAGGAGCTTTTCATACAGTCCATTCACGGCTCGTATACTCCTCAAGTGTCTTTTGTGGCCCAACAGATCTGGTAACTCCTATAAACACTCTCAACAGTCTTCTTCAACTAATCGTGGTCGCGGTCGTGGTTCGGGTCGTGGCCGTGCCCGACGACCACCCCATTGCCAATTATGCAGGAAAGATGGCCATTATGCCAGCACATGTCCAAGTCTTGCCACTTATGCCCAGCGTGCCCCTTCGCTTGATGCGAATCTTGCTCAGGCATTTCATGCCCAATGTAATCTCACTAACCATTATCCGGATTGGACTGGGGATATTGGAGCATCGGCCAACATGACTCCAGAAAATGATGACCTTGCAGCCGCCTATGGCACTCCTGGTAATAACTTTGTTACTTTCGGAAATGGACAATCTTTACCTGTCTCTAATATCGGCACCACCACCATTCAAAGCAACATCCCTTTAAAAGATGTTCTTGTTGTTCCCCATCTCACAAAACGTCTTCTTTCAATTAGTAAACTTACTAATGATTCTCCTGTTGATGTTTTGTTTTCTAATGATTTTTTTCCACATTCAGGATCGAAAAACGAAACAGGTCCTGGCAAGAGGAACTTGTGAAAATGGTCTCTACATTCTTAGAGCAGGACAACATGCTTTCGTGGCCTCCTATTCCTCACACCATCTCAAAGCTTCGTTTGAAAAGTGGCATGGTCGTCTTGGTCATGTGTCCTTTGATGTTATTTCTAGATTACATAAAACTGGATCTTTGTTTGTTACTTCCTTATTGCCTAAACCTAAGTTTTGTTCTCCTTGTCAATTGTCTAAGTCTCATCGTTTACCTTTTGATTTAAATAATAAACGTTCTCTATGTGCTTTAGACTTAATACATTGTGATCTTTGGGGACCCGCACCTATTACTTCATCTAATGGATACCGCTTTTACGCTATATTCATTGATGATTACTCGCGCTTCACTTGGTTTTATCCACTTAAGCAAAAGTCCGACTTTTATGATGTTTTATTAGTTTTTACAACTTTTGTTCAAAACCAATTATCTTGCAAAATTAAAGTTGTCCAGAGTGATGGAGGCACTGAATTCACCAACACCCGTGTTCAACAGTTTTTCCAACAACATGGAATTCATCATAGACTTTCATGCCCTCATACACCACCACAAAATGGTCGGGCTGAAAGAAAACACCGCCACATTACAGAAACTGGTCTTGCAATGCTTTTTAATTCTCACTCACCAGCAACTTTATGGGTAGATGCCTTTGCCTCAGCAGCTTTCATTATAAATAGGCTACCTACTCAATTGTTAGACCACAAATCTCCATTTGAGATTTTATATGGGCATGCTCCTACATATTCAAACTTTCGAATTTTTGGATGTCGGGTGTTCCCTTATTTGCGGGATTATGCCAAACATAAATTGTCACCACGCAGTGTAGAGTGTATTTTTATTGGCTATGATTTTAAATACAAAGGTTATCGGTGCTTAGATCCTCTCACCAATCGGGTCTATGTCACCCGTCATGCTCAATTAGATGAGGACACGTTTTCATTTAGTGGCCATACTCCACCAATTGATGAAGCTACTTTAGTGTTTTCCAATTTTGATGAAACTCCACCTGTTACACCTTTACCGAATCCACCTCCTATTCTTACACCTACCATTCCCACTACCTCATCAAATACTCAATCACCATGTTCATTTTGTCCTACCCATTTCACGGCTTCACGAAATCCAACAGGTTCCTTACCCAACACTTCATCGGCCCAATCCTCACAATCCACACCAACCCAAACTACCTCTCCATCATCCAGCACCATCTCTGACCAATCTCACCATATACTAGCCCCGGCCCAACATTCTGCCAGCCACCCAGCTTCACCTTCGGCCCAACCTTCACACTCCACACCAGCCCAAACTACCTCACCCTCACCTCCTCCCATCTCGGCCCAAACCCAAAACGTCCCACCCCCGGCCCACTCCATGACTACCCGTTCTAAAAATGGGATCTTTAAACCCAAGCATCATGCGGACTTATCATTGTTTTCAAATAAGTTACATCATGCTTTACTCACTGCTCATGATCCGCGTGGTTACAAGTCGGCCGCTAAACATCATAAATGGGTTAAGGCTATGGAAGAAGAAATTTTTGCTCTAAAAAATAACCATACATGGGTTCTGGTACCACGTCCTTCGAACACAAACATTGTTGGCTCCAAGTGGATCTTTCGGACTAAATATAAATCAGACGGCACTGTTGATCGGTATAAAGCTCGTCTAGTGGCACAAGGTTTCACCCAGATTCCAGGTCTTGATTACTCTCACACTTTTAGCCCAGTCGTCAAGGCCTCTACTGTTCGTGTTGTTCTTGCCCTCGCCACCATTTATAATTGGCCACTACGACAACTAGATGTCCGAAATGCTTTCTTAAATGGTAATCTTACTGAGACTGTCTATATGGAGCAACCAACTGGTTTTGTCGATGCTCGCTTTCCAAATCATGTTTGTCGTTTGCAGAAGGCACTCTATGGCCTCAAACAGGCTCCTCGTGCGTGGTTTCAACGCCTTAGTGCTTTTCTTACTAATCATGGTTTTCTTTGCAGCAAAGCCGACACCTCATTATTTATTTTCAAGAAAGGCCAAGTTATTATTTATCTTCTTGTGTACGTTGATGATATTATTATCACTGGGAATGACACTGCTTTCATCCAATCTTTCGTGGCTCAACTGCACAAGGAATTCTCTATCAAAGATTTGGGCACTTTGGGTTACTTTTGGGGGCTTGAAGTTACTCATACAGACAAAGGACTTTTTCTCAGTCAAGCAAAGTATGCCTATGACATCTTAGCTCGTGCTGGTTTGTTGGATGCTAAACCAGTCACCACTCCCTTGTCTACTTCAGAAACGTTTCACTCCAAAGGAGAATCCTTTCATGACCCTACTCTTTATCGCTCCTTAGTTGGTGCTCTTCAGTATTTAACCATTACTAGACCAGATCTTTCCTATGTGGTAAATCAAGCAAGCCAACATCTTCAGTCACCAACCACCTCTCATTTTTAGTCCGTCAAGAGGATTCTCAGATATGTCAAAGGGACAATCGCCTTTGGGTTGACTTTCTCTAAGCCTTCCACTACTACTCTAGTCGGTTATTCAGATGCTGACTGGGCTAGATGTCTTGAGACACGACGCTCCACCTATGGATACTCGATTTATTTGGGTGGTAATCTAGTTTCATGGAGTGCCAAGAAACAACCTACCGTCTCTAGGTCTAGTTGCGAATCGGAGTATCGTGCCATGGCCAACACAGCAGCCGAGATCATCTGGCTTACACACCTTCTTCGAGAACTTTATGCTTTACCTATAGACCGGCCAACCCTACTTTGTGATAACAAGAGTGTATTATTTCTCAGTCAAAACCTAGTCTCTCATAAACGAGCCAAGCACATTGATATTGATTACCATTTTGTTCGTGAACTGGTTTCTGTTGGTATTTTAGTGTAAAATAGATTGAGTTTAATATGCAAATAAGGGTCGACACTTATTTGGATATTAACTGGACTAACGGGGGTTCCAAGGGGGCGTAGCCCCCTTGGTGGGGGTTCGGGGGCAACGCCCCTGAGAGAAGCAGGGTCCAAGGGGCGGCAGCCCCTGGCAGGGTCCAAGGGGCAGAGCCCCTGGCTGGGGTCGAGCTGATGCTAGTTCCTGCTGCTAGCGTGGTTCCTGCTGATAGTAGATTGTTCCTGCTGATAGTGAACGGTTCCTGCTGAACGGTTCATGCTGAACGGTTCCTGCTGATCGGTTCCTGCCGATAGTGCAGTGGTTCCTGCTGCTAGTGCAGTTCCTGCTGCTAGTGTTTTACAGTTATTAGGCTTTAATAACCGCCCCTATAAACCGTCTTATATATTCTCTATTTCGTATAGAGAAAAGAACAAGGCTGATCAACCATATTTTGATCACGTGTTTTATTGCAAACATACAATCATTCACAAACTTGAATCAATTAGATTTTATCCGGTCGTTAATTGGTATACACTCCAATTTAGTCGATCTGAAAGCGTACTATTCGTGACTTCTAATTGCTATCAGGATACCAATCTCACCCCAATTACAACAAATAAACATTTTGTTCGTGAACAGTTTCTTCTAGACGTCTTTACACAAAATTTGTTCCATCCAATCTCCAGGTGGCAGATATTTTTACAAAGAGTCTTCCACGACCCTTATTTGAGAAGTTTCGTACCTTGTTGCGTGTCGGTCCCTCACCTGTTCGATTGACGGGGGTAACAGAATATCGTAAATTAAGGATATCAATATCCTTGATTGATTCCATTATTATTGTACATAAATTGTTACCATAGATAGGATGATTATATTTGTGTATATATTGTAATCTCCTCTATGAATGAAAGCAATCCTTTTGATCATCACATAAACCATAGTTTAAAACGAGGTTTTACCACTTGTTTAACATTAACCGTGTGTTTGCACTCGAGATTTCGCAGTTGACACGGTTCATATCGATTGTTTAGACCTCTAATATGATCCTCTCGATGATACAAAAAAAGTGTTCATACGATTATAGTTTATGATGTCATACAACTAACGTAAACTTTCAATGTATATATTGAGTCAAAGTATATTACTCATATATTTACTTATTTGTAGAAGATCAACCGATTCAATAGCCTGACATACTTAGCGTTTGATAGCTTGCTAATATAGATACTAGTTAGTTTTTACCTCGTGTGTGTATGAGTTAGCTGTGAAATATGAATGTAAGAGCAACATAACTAAGAACTTTGTCATTTACGATAAAGATTTAAAACCACGAGTTTATAACTACGTGTTATTTTTGTAAGAACTTTGCCACGCTCAACTATTGGCCAAACAAATTTTTGTAATTACTATAATATAATAAACCTTAACAAATTTTAACCCAACTAACTGGACCGATAAACACCCTAGTCTATATTGTTTGGAATTATAGCATATTAACTGTTTAATATTTAATCATAAATCACAAGTAAACGCCAGGGAAGACTAGATCAAGTATAGTATAACGTAATTAACATAAGTAAATAGATGTGTACCTTTTAGTAATTAAATCGACAAATCTTTACTACTCGCATGTGAGTAAATCAAACACACGAAAAAGATCAAAAGTATGATCTCTTTAGTCTCTATGTATCCACACATAATACGTTCCAAGACAAACAATTAAGTATGCTAGTACTAGTAAGTGATAAGCGTACGATCGCTTGGATTCTTGATGCAAACGAACATATAGATGGTGTTGGATGTTGGATCGACAAACCGAAACCCTAAGGGTTGTTTGGATCGATCGGTTATGGGCAAAAGAGAGGAGAAGGAAAGCTTTTGATTTTAGGGATAATTCAAGGTATATGAATAATGAACTAAGGTCTCATTATACAGGCTTAGATTACTTGGCTTGCAAGCTAAGCAAACCCAATCCCTTTAGGAATCGTCCACCGATTCGGCCAAGCCCAAGAGGAGGTGATCCCAAACTTGCCTTTTTCTCGTTTTGCTTCTAGGTCCTTCTATTAACAATTTACAACCGTTATTAAACCTCTCGTTAAGTAACTATTAATTAATGATCATTATAAGTTATCACTTAATAATTAATATATTACTTTAACATATTAATTATATAGTTTTTAACGTATTAATGCGTGTGTCCCCATAGGCTCACGTATTTTCTAAACATACGTTATTTGGGAAATGGACATATCCCAACAGCTCCCACTTTGATATGTTTCAAATAACATAATAACATTGGTGAGCGTCTCGCAACACACCAATACTCCCAGAAACACCTGAGTATAGTTTCGTAAAGTCTCAGTCAAATGATTAATAATTCATTAACCCTTTGTTTCAGATACCATGTTAAATATGGATATGGATCTAGGTCATTCCATAATTTAACTATTTTGTTTCTCGTTTTACTGAGTAACCAAGATTACCAAATTCATCAGGACTGTGGAAAATTAGAAGGGGGGTTGAATAGGTTTTACCGTTTTTCGAGTTTTATTTGCTTTGTTACTATATGTTAATTCAAAGGAAACAATCACAAACATATAATCACACAATATAAACAAAAGATAAAGAGAGGAAAGATCAAACCACACAACACTGTTGTTTATAGTGGTTCGGCTACAAGGACTCTCTTCCTTGCCCTACTCCACTCCCCGAGCTTCCAACTCGAGAGTTTATCCTTCACTAAGAAACAAACTCCTTTTCTAGGCGGAGAAAACCTTTACACGTCGCTTACTTCTTTTTCCGGTACTAAGCTAAACACCGGGTTCTTTTACAAGGTAGAACCAACCTGACGTCGCCTATATACTTTACCGACACTAAGCTAGATGTCGAGTTCTTTACAAGGGTACAACCACTCCCTACTCTCTTTGTGTTTTGAGGACTAAAACACTAACCACACTCACTGATTACAAATGATAGATAATGATGTGTGAAACAAACTACAATATCACACAGTAATGAAACTAAAGGATTACGGTTCTGTAGATCCTTGAAAGCTTGATCTCTTTTCTACAAAAAGGAAGATCAAAGTGAAATGCAAGTATGAATGATGTTAGTAAGATATATACTGAATGAATATGTGTGTTTAAGCTATATGAGTGATGAGAAAGCCAAATGATCAGCTTGCTATTTATAGACAAGCTGATATCCAGCTGACGGATCCCACAATATGGATCCGTCCTTCATTGGACTTGGATCCGTGGGTGTTGACAGCTAATAGATTTGGTGTATCTTTCCAAATCTTCCATATCTTACCAAATCATCCAAAATCCTCAAATGTCAACTATGTAACTTGTAAATCTAAACAAGATATATCACAATCTAACAAAGATATTATATGTGATGTATGCAATGATGTCATGGAATGTTTTTAGAATTAAAGTTTCCTTTTAAGGAAACAAGTTACTAAATAAGCAAACTTGTAATTCTTGGTTATTTTGTGAAGTGTAAAATGTGTACTTAAGAGACTTAAGCTAGTATTTATAATTTGCTAAAAGATATACCTTGTAATTGTCATTAACAAAACTAAGTAAAGATCAAAAATATAAATAACGTTTTTGGGACGATATTTGTATTAACAATCTCCCCCTTTTTGTTGATAACAAAACATAAGGTATATTTTTGAGCAAGAGAATAAATATAGCATGAGTTCTTAAAAATATATATTAAGTTTGTTTATTAAAGAAAAGTTTTGTAAAAGTGTATGTACTGTGATGAATCACAGTTAATGCAAACTTAGTTCTTTCTCCCCCTTTTTGTCGAAACAAAAAGAGTAGCGTAGCGGAATGTGATTTTGAGAACTTTAAAGCTCTCCCTTGTTTTATACTCCCCCTAGAAGGAGTAACAAGTAAATGATGTATGTACCTACAAAACAAATGGTTATAATATGAAATTATCATGAAATGCTCCCCCTCGATGTATACTCCCCATTATTCGAGTACCAACGTATACTTTTGAAGGGTATGATATGCTGCAAATAAAGTGTTAGTGATGAATAACTTCAATGAAGAAGTAGAATGCATGTGAAGTGTTCTTCCAAACAAGCCTTTTAATATGTTTTGACTTTAAAAAGTCAAAGTAAGCATCTGATGATTATTTGTACCTAAAGCAATCATGATATAGAGTACAACAAGCTATATAAGGATGTTAGTTATCAAAGATAATGATAATATGCAATATGTTGATCACTCATAAGCATAAAACATCACATTCATAGATATTGAAAATTTTGTGACAAAAGTCACAATGATGAAATGATGTTACAAGTACAATAAAAAGACATCCTAGAAAGAAATAAAAAGTCCTAAACCAACAATCTAAAAGGTCATAACAACAAGACTAGAAAGCTCCTATTGAGGAGGATGAGAGATGGCATTTAAACACTCAAGAATGTGGTTCAAAATGAACCTCATTTCATTTTGGAGCTCGTGCACCAAAATGTTTGTCCTTCGAGCCAAGTGAGCCGTTCTCTCACAATGTGCGCAATCATGACTTGAAAAGCCGGGAGGAAGACTAGGCTCCAAGTTTTGTGGTGGTGGTGGTGGTGGTTGGTTGTTGTTGTTGGATGGTTGTTGATTGGTTGGTGGTGGTGTTTGGAGGGAGTTCATTAGGATGTTTTGGATGTCCAGGGCTTCATTTAGGCGGTGGTCAACCATAACCGAGAGAGTATAGAGTTGTGTTAACTCCGCACTAATCTCCTCTTGGGTTTGAGGAATGTTGCTCCACATTGCCTCATCTATGGCGATGAGTGTTGAAGTTGGTGATAGTGGTGGTATTTGGGGATGAGATTGTGGTGCTTCACGGTATAGAGGACCATGAATCTCCGGATGGAGAGGATGGAATAGCATGGGCTCTAAGTTGTCAAGACTTATTGGTGGAGGATTGGTTGATATAGGTGGAAGATCTTCTAACTCTTCAAGATATGGTTGTGGAGATGTTGGTGGTGTCCTAAAGAGTTCCATGGGTTGGAGTTTTGGTGAGGATGGTGATGATGCAGACTTCTCATACTGTGATGGAGCGGGTGGTGGTGTGGTTGCTACAGGAGTAATGGTAGGAGGTGGTGTTTTTATGACTACATGTGAGGGAGTTGGAGTAGACAAGGTAAGGAAATTTTCACTAGCAATTGGTGAGGAGATGTTTAGTGGTGATGATTCTTCTGAGGATGAATTGTGGATGTTGATGAGACAACAAGGTTTCACACTAATACGGGCTGTCCTTTTTGGTGGCTTAGATGTGGAGGAGTTGTTTGACTTGGTCATCGTGAAGTATGAAAGCTAAGATGTGCATGAGAAGAGATGGTTGTGATGTGAATTGATGATCCTAAAGTACTAATTTATAGGCATAAGGTTTGTGAGTCTGTGTGTTTGGATTTGATGTGAATCCAATAGAGAATGTAGGTTTCTAATGATTTGGAACAAAAATTTGTGCAAGTCATATCAAGGAAGTCAATCCATTGAGCTTGGGTTGAGTAATGTGTTGGGGATTTGCAGTAAATACAAGGAGATAGTGGAAAATCTTATGATATGATGTTTCTACGGATTTGACGGATCCCTAAAAAGGGTTCCTTCTTTGTATTAGTTTGGTAACTCACACCTAAAATTCAAAAATTTAAATTTTGGTGGGAAATTTTGTTCCTAAGTTTGTAAGTGTTCCTAAATGATTATAAGATGATTTATGATCAGTTGGATAAATTCTAAATGGTACAAGAAATTAAAATCTAAGAATCGGGATGAGTCGAAATGGTTTTAAAAATTTACTGAGTAACCTGCGGATCCAAATGGGATCAAACGCGGATCCAAATTATGGGATCCGCCAAATCCGCAGGTTGGCGGATGGTGGAACCAACGATAACCCTTGGCGGAGCCAAGTTTTGGGATCCGCCGGATCCGTGTCCCTAATACTAAAACTAAACAGAAGACTTGTCATATTTTGCGTTTTTCGACGAAAACCCAAAAATTCTCCTAGAACTTATTTAACAACTAATATGTATAGCAAAACAACTAAATATGATAATATTAACACACGATTGATCATAGATTAATCCGTTCTTAGAAACTTACCTTTTCAGGTGTTATGCCAAAACATAGGCTATAACCCGAAAAATTGATAACCATGAGGGTTATCTACCTGCAAATGTTAGTTATTACACATACATAAAAAGTATTATCAGATAGAGTCGAGACACATACAAGTTTAACATCACATTGTCTAACATTGTTCAAATCCAAACACTCCTTCAACTAAGCTTCTTCTTCAACTTATTCATACCTTTGTGCAATTTCATCATCCAACGACCAAGATTCTTCACCATTCCTTTAATGTTGCGATACTCAGTGGATTCATTTGGAATTGGAGGAAGATGGCTCAAGTATTCGGGTGGAGGAATCCTAGAATTTGGCAAACCATCATTTTCACTCATTGAAGATGATGAGGATGATGTTGGTGCACGAGGACGTTTGCCCTTATCAACCGATACTCTAAAGTTTCTTAAGGGAACGAAAGTGTGTGGGATCTCTGTGTATTCTGGGACAAATCCTAAGGAGTTTGGACGGACAGGTTCAAAAGCTCTATAGAGTCTAGTCAAGAGCATTCCATAAGGCAATGCAATCTTGCCTTGAATCGGAATGTCACACATCCTTTTAGCAACATAATACGCAAGATTGAAGGGTTAACGATTTGAGATGTTGAACATCATATGACATAAGCACGCATTTATGTAATCACGGTTCCCTACCGTACACATGACGTTGGCCCTTAAGACCTCTTCCATTTTCTTGAATTCGGGCTTGAGTTCATTTAGTTCCATGGCAAATGGGTCTCTAGCAACTTCGCGGCCACGATACATCCTTGTGGGGTTGTTCTTAGGAATGAAGAGATGTTCCCTAAGCACTTCTTTTGATGTGAGAGGAGTGACATATGGTGCCGTCCTATCGAGATTGGATTCTAATATAGTTAAAGACCATTTGTCCGAGTAAATACATGTCCCTTGATTTGGAATGCCCAAGACTTCACCAAATTGATCAAGAGGGATGTTGATATGATTTCCATTTAAAGTAAAGTGAAGACTTAAGTAACCTTGGTCACTCGAACTGAGACCTACACTAGCATAAAACTCAAGAATGAACCTAGGAACGATTTGTTCATCTATATCTAAAAGAGTATCAAATCAAATTGCGGCTAAGTTTTCCCTAAGTTGGGTTCCTTCATAGAACGAGGAATCTACGGCTCTACCCTCATGGACATACTTTTTCTCTAAGGCTTTGAAAATGTCGACTTGGGCTTTGGTTAGACCTTTGGTTTTGTGGACTTCGGGTAAGTAGTTAACTGTTCTTTTGTGATCGTAGTTTGTTGCGGGAGGCATGATTTTCCTAAGTACAAAAGTTACATTGTTTTAGTTGAAATGATCAAAGTAAGTGTAAAATTTCTAGTGTGTGCCTACATGGGGACAATGTGGAGGTGCGGTTATCTCGACCCTTTTTAATGCATGAAAATTTAGTTTATGCAAGTTTTGTGTTAAAAACGAGAGATAACCCAAACGCTCCTATTTCAATGTAGCTACGGTTGAATGTACCCGAAAATACATATTAATTATGTATTCCCTTTAGCATTCAAGAGACATTATGCAAGTGATGTCTAAAAGATAACGTTTTTGCATTTGTATGAACAATGTTCAAAAAGATCATTTTACCTAGTCGTTAGAAGGTTTTAGTAAGAAAATTTTCATGGGGTTTTTGTTAAATTAAGACAATGTACTATGAGATGTAATTCCTAACTAAGAAAAACATGTTTTTAAGTATGATACAGTAAATATGCTTCATGATTTTTCAAGAATTATGCATATACCCCAAGTTTTGGTTTTGTGCATGAAATAGAAATCCTAGACGCAGATCAGGAGTATAAACATGATAAGAATACTTACAGTGGTGTTAGAAGCACAAATTTGTGGAAGAAAATGGTCTAAATTGTGATGGAGATTGAGTGTGTGTCGAATACAGTAGGTTGATATGTTTTGGAGTGAGGAATGAATAGTACTTGTTCTTGTTTATTTAATAATAAACTTGGCTGTGCATGCGACGGATCCGGCGGATCCAAAACAAAGGATCCGCCTTTGTTATCGATTGGTTCCACGGATCAGAACGCAATTTTTGGTTTAGTGTCGAGTTTGGTTAAACTAATATTTACACTAATGTTTTACCTAATCACTAGGTTCCATTAATCCTAATCCAAGTCTAAGATAGTTGAAAGGTTCTCGTTTTAGAGGTTTTGTGAGAATATCGGCAATGTTGTCCTCTGAGGAAACTTTCTCAATTGAGATGATTCCCTTCTGTACATTGTCGCGAAGGAAGTGATGGCGTATTTCAATATGTTTGGTTCTAGCATGTTGGACTGGATTTTTGCTTAGATCAATAGCACCTTTGTTGTCACAAAGAATGGGAATGTTGTTGAGTTCAATTCCATAGTCAACGAGAGCTTGTTTCATCCATAGTGCTTGTTGACACGCCTTTCCTGCAGATACATACTCTGCCTCTATTGTTGAGATTGCGAGGGCAGTTTGTTTCTTAGCAAACCATAATGTGAGACAAAATCCTACAAAAGTACAAATACCGCTAGTACTTTTCCTATCAACATAGTCACCGGCATGGTCTGAGTCGGTATACACTATGGTCTCTACACCTGTTCCTTTGGGATACCATAATCCTAAGTGTGTAGTCCCTTTGATGTACCTAAATATCCGCTTAACGGCTTCAAGATGGGTCATTTTTGGATCTTCTTGAAAACCTGCACATAGACAAACACTAAACATAATGTCAGGCCTACTAGCCGTAAGATAGAGTAAACTACCAATCATTCCTCTATATTTAGTGCTATCTACGGATTCATTTTCTTCATCCTTTGTGAGTTTGGTTTCGGAGGACATGGGTGTTTTCATGGGTTTTGAGTCTTCAAGACCAAAGTTCTTAAGCATATCTTTGATATACTTTGATTGGTTGAAGAATATCCCATCTTCTAATTGTTTTATTTGGAGACCTAAGAAAAAGTTTAGTTCCCCCATCATACTCATTTCAAACTCGTCATGCATGATTTTTGAGAAATCGTTGCATAACTCTTGACAAGTTGAACCGAATATAATGTCATCCACATATATCTGGACAATGATAATATGTGATCCTCTTTCTTGGTGAAGAGAGTATTATCTACTAGGCCCATGGTATACTTATGGTCAACTAGGAAGGTCTTAAGTCGATCATACCAAGCCTTTGGTGCTTGCTTAAGTCCGTATAAAGCTTTCTTAAGTTTGAAAACATAATTTGGTTTTTCAAAGTCGGCAAAGCTGGGAGGTTGTGCAACATATACTTCTTCATTTATAAAACCATTTAAGAAAGCACTTTTGACATCCATTTGAAATAGCTTAAAATCATGTGCACATGCATATGCAAGTAATATCCTAATAGACTCAAGTCTAGCTACGGGTGCAAAAGTTTCATCGTAATCTATACCTTCTTGTTGATTGTAGCCTTGAGCTACTAGCCTAGCTTTATTTCTAGATACAATACCATTTTCATCCATTTTATTTCTAAAGACCCATTTGGTTCCGATTATGGTTTGGTTTTTAGGTGGAGGGACCAATGTCCAAATATCATTTTTAATAAATTGATTTAGTTCTTCTTGCATAGCAATTACCCAAGATTCATCTTTTATTGCCTCATTTATATTTTTAGGCTCAACAGTTGAAATAAAACAAACATAATTAATTTCATTTTGAGCTTTGGATCTTAATTTTCTTTCATTAAGTTTTCCTATGACGTTTTCTAATGGATGACTTTTTGTTTCTTTGATATTGACTATCTCTCCTTTTACAGGTTCATTGTCATTTTCAATGTTTTCTATATCTTTAGCCATTTGACTTTCAACTAAGTCATCATCTACCAAAGGTGATGTCTTAGAGGGGGGTGGACTTTCGTCGAATGTTACGTTCAATGATTCCTCGACTCTTGATGTTTCCTTGTTTAATACTATGTATGCTTTACTGTTTTGTGAGTACCCAAGAAATACACCTTCATACGACTTTGGGTCGAACTTGGTGAGATAATCCTTAGTGTTTAAAATGAAGCACTTGCTTCCAAAAACTCTAAAATATCCTAATGTAGGCTTTTTGCCTCGATAAATTTCATAGGGGGTTTTATTTAAAAATGGTCTAATTAAAACTCTATTTAGGATATATGTGGAAGTATCTACAGCGTGACACCAAAACTTTTGAGGTATATTTTGTTCATTTAACATAGTTCTACTCATTTCTTGAATTGTTCTATTTTTACGTTCTACTACACCATTTGATTGAGGTGTACGAGGAGCCGAGAAATTATGAGTTATTCCATTATTATCACAAAAATTTCCAAATTGGATTTCATTGTCAAATTCTCGACCATGGTCAGTTCTAATAGATACTATGTTACTTCCTATTTGATTTTGAATTTTCTTGCTTAGAATTTCAAATTTATCGAATGCCTCATTTTTAGTTTTCAAAAATTTTGTCCATGTATATCTAGAGTAATCGTCTACTATAACTAAAGTGTAAAAATTTCCTCCATAACTTTGTATAGCCGACGGCCCAAACAAATCCATATGTAATAATTCTAGGCATCTAGATGTAGATACCAAGTTTTTAGCCTTATGGCTATTATGTACTTGTTTCCCAATTTTGCAAGCATCACAAAAGTGTTGGTCATATTTCAACTTGGGTAGGTTCCTAACGAGTTCTTTGGATGGCAAGGATTGAATAAGCCTCATATTTGCATGACCTAAGCGTCGATGCCATAGAGTTGAGTTTTCGTCCAAGGAGGTAAGACATAACTTATCTTTAGGTGTTTTATCTAATTTCATAACATAGACATTATTCTTTAAAACACCTTTTCCTACGGTTATGCCATCTTTAAGTATTTTACTTCCATTTTCACTGAAAATGACGTTATACTTTTTGCGGCATAATTGACTTATACTAAGTAAATTAAATCCTAAATTATCTACATGAGCAACATCATCAATAGATAGAGAGTCATGAGAGATTGTACCTTTTCCGATGATTTTACTTTTAAACTTGCTACCGAATGTGACATTACCTCCGTCATACACTTGGTAGGTTGAGAAAAGATTTTTGTTTCCCGTCATGTGTCTTGAGCACCCACTATCTTTGATCCACTCATCAGGTTCAAGATCAACTTTCAAGCATACATAAGTTCATAAAAGACTCAAGCATTTGGTCCCCAATATCTCATGGGTCCGTTTGGGTTAAACATGACATTATCATGGTTTATGTACGGAAATGGTGGACAATTGTTCCATGGCATATAATTAGGACCATGAAAGTTTCTAGGCATGTTTTGGTTCCAATTATTTTGATAAGTGTGTTGTGGATTAACTATACTCTTTGGAAAGGGGTGTTTGGGAAAACTCATTTGAGGTCTCTGTTGATCCGTTTTAACTCTATATTCATTTCTAGCTTGACCTCTTCCTAAAGATACTGCTGGTTTGTGTTTATTATTGGTTATA
Source organism: Artemisia tridentata subsp. tridentata (assembly GCA_021014915.2). NCBI lineage: Eukaryota > Viridiplantae > Streptophyta > Magnoliopsida > Asterales > Asteraceae > Artemisia > Artemisia tridentata. The sequence continues at coordinate 64,390,083 of CP139509.1, read as the reverse complement.
TTACTGTTAGGTTTTCTAGTAACTTTAACAAACTCGGAACGATCGACTTTGTGAACCTTCTGTTCAGCCTCAGTACCCGCGGATCCCTTGGGTACAACTGGCAGATCCAAATTTATGGATCCGTCGGATCCGTGAGTGTCTAATTTGGTTGAAACAGTTTTATTCACAGTCTGTGCCTTATGGTCACTTAAGGTTCCTAGTTTCATAAAGCCTAGTCCTGTTTTATCATGAGGTAGTTTTTGCATTTTCATTATTTCATCTGCACAACTTATGTTTTTATCAAACTTTTTAAACTTTGAATTTTGTTTGATTAAATCTTCCTGTGTGGATCTTAAGGTTTCTAATTCAAGTTTTAGTTCTTGACAAGAAACACACGTTTCTTTACTACCTTTACCTTTTTCAATTCGTATTGCTTTTTCTTTAAGCCAAAATACTTCATTTTCCAAAAGTGTTGTCTTTGTTTTCAAAAATTTGTTTTTGTTTATGATTTTTAAAGTGACGTCACACAGTTTGTTATATTCTACTTCTAAGGTTTCGTCATCTATAGAGGAGTATGAATCAGAATGTACCTCTTCTGTGTCATCAGCCATAAGAGCAATTTCGTTGTTCTTAGGCTCATCATCATCATCTCCTTCACTATCGCTCCAAGCTCCACTAACGAAGGCTCTTTGAGACTTGGTCTTTGGAGGCTTTGGACATTCTCCTATTAAGTGACTGGAGTCACCACACCTATAGCATTTCCTGTCAACCTTACCTTTCTTATCGTCACGATCTTTCCGAGAGGATTTCTTTTCATCACGAGTTGGTTTTACAAACTTTCCTCGTCTCCTGAAGAATTTCTTGAAATCCCTCACGGCCATGGCATATTCTTCATCATCACTGTTTGAACAAGATTCATTATCGTCACTTGACTCGGCTTTGGCTTTCAAGGCAATAGACTTAATCTTCTCCTTTTTGCCTTTGACAATTTCCGAGTCTTTTTCCATAATCATTTCGTGAACTTTTAGGTTTCCTATGAGCTCATCCAGTGTCATGCTTGAGAGATCTTTAGATTCTTCAATAGCTGTCACCTTTGCTCTCCATTTCGGATGGAGTGCTCTTAGAAATTTCCTGAAAAAATTCTTACTAGAAAAGGATTCGTCAAGTGCTTTAAGTGATGTAATAATAGTATTGAACCTAGCAAACGCACTATCAATGGTCTCATCTTCAGAGATAACAAATTGTTCGTATTGTTGGACAAGAAGATCAATTTTGTTATCTTTTACTTGTGAGTTCCCTTGATGTGTGATAATATGAGATTGCCAAATATCTTTAGCCGTTTTACACATAAAAACTCTTTCATATTCTTTCTTAGGTAAGGCATTATAAAACATCAATTTGGCTTCATTATTTTTGGCAATTAGTTTCTTTTGCTCATCACTGTGACGAGTAAGAGAAGCTCCTTCATCCCGACCACCCGAAATATTATTACTAATAGGTTTGTAATCACCATCAACTATTATATACCATAGATCTATATCCTTTGACTTCACATAAGTCTCAAAGCGATTTTTCCAATAAATAAAGCAATTTGGTTCAAATAGAGGTGGTCTCTGCATAGATTGCCCTTCTTTAAAGTTTTCAAAATCCATGGATCGTTTTAAGTTTTAAAATACAATATATTTTAAAAGTCTTAAGTAACGTAACTCTTGATGCCAATTGTGGAAAACTAGAAGGGGGGTTGAATAGTTTTTACCGTTTTTCGAGTTTTATTTGCTTTGTTACTATATGTTAATTCAAAGGAAACAATCACAAACAAATAATCACACAATATAAACAAAAGATAAAGAGAGGAAAGATCAAACCACACAACACTGTTGTTTATAATGGTTCGGCTACAAGGACTCTCTTCCTTGCCCTACTCCACTCCCCGAGCTTCCAACTCGAGAGTTTATCCTTCACTAAGAAACAAACTCCTTTTCTAGGCGGAGAAAACCTTTACACGTCGCTTACTTCTTTTTCCGGTACTAAGCTAAACACCGGGTTCTTTTACAAGGTAGAACCAACCTGACGTCGCCTATATACTTTACCGACACTAAGCTAGATGTCGAGTTCTTTACAAGGGTACAACCACTCCCTACTCTCTTTGTGTTTTGAGGACTAAAACACTAACCACACTCACTGATTACAAATGATAGATAATGATGTGTGAAACAAACTACAATATCACACAGTAATGAAACTAAAGGATTACGGTTCTGTAGATCCTTGAAAGCTTGATCTCTTTTCTACAAAAAGGAAGATCAAAGTGAAATGCAAGTATGAATGATGTTAGTAAGATATATACTGAATGAATATGTGTGTTTAAGCTATATGAGTGATGAGAAAGCCAAATGATCAGCTTGCTATTTATAGACAAGCTGATATCCAGCTGACGGATCTCACGGATCCCACAATATGGATCCGTCCTTCATTGGACTTGGATCCGTGGGTGTTGACAACTAATAGATTTGGTGTATCTTTCCAAATCTTCCATATCTTACCAAATCATCCAAAATCCTCAAATGTCAACTATGTAACTTGTAAATCTAAACAAGATATATCACAATCTAACAAATATATTATATGTGATGTATGCAATGATGTCATGGAATGTTTTTAGAATTAAAGTTTCCTTTTAAGGAAACAAGTTACTAAATAAGCAAACTTGTAATTCTTGGTTATTTTGTGAAGTGTAAAATGTGTACTTAAGAGACTTAAGCTAGTATTTATAATTTGCTAAAAGATATACCTTGTAATTGTCATTAACAAAACTAAGTAAAGATCAGAAATATAAATAACGTTTTTGGGACGATATTTGTATTAACAAGGACATATCCAGATCTTCTTTGGGTTCGGCCGTACATACATCTGATTAACCATACGAGGGGCACAGTAGTATCATACTTCAAAATTAATTGAAGGCACAAATCTTGTATTGATTGCAAGGTGTCATCCATGTGTTTCACAACACTTATGAAAATAGTCCTTATTGCTACCAGTTAGGAATAGCATTAAACTATATGAGAAGCGGGCTCCACACATGCAAATATTACTTGCTCAAGTCTAAGGATAAATAAGGAAATCATATTACAAGATTTACTTGATGAAAAATATCCATAAATTAAACTCTTGTTAGTTGGGGAAGTCCGATATGCATTCGTTTGAATATCATGTGAGTTTGGCGGGACACAGCGTTAATATTCAAAGAATATTACCAATCTTTCAGATTTGTCTTAATTCAAGTATATTCCCATATAATTGATCAACAATGGACAGTTTAGAACAATATAAATCATTCATGGATTTAAATATGCAAATATATGATACAACTTATCATTGAATGAAGACAAACATACCAGCTACTTTGATTCATTATAAAAATAATAATTGTTTGACATCCCTTATCCAAATACCAAATACAAATCAATGCATGATAATTCTAGTTGAATAATCATGCCTCAAGATACGACATTCGTACTTGCTGACAAGGCATAGATTTCATAAAATTCAACTAGGTTTTATCTTTCGGAATTTTGAGAATACTTATTTCATGAATTCAGTTAGTAAAGTTCTTGTACGTGTGCAATCAAGTATCTTGATATTGACATACTATATTCCATAAGGTGTGTGACATCATCAAACACCTATTGATGACAATCATCTTTCAAACTTCTAAAATGTAAACTATTCTTATTCTTTAATTTATAATGCAACTATGCTCTTAGTTGAGCGCAACTAGTCCACATGGTCATCATCAAAGATGAAATCCTGCCATGACTATTATTTAGTGTCATCTCAATAAAACTAGCATCAATATAATCTTATAAAATTCATAAACTATAACATTTCTTTGGTAATGTTTGGTGCCTTCTCAAACTCCAAGTTTGTTGGCTATGACACCTGCGTACCAATTGTCTCATTGTTAATCCATAGAATATTCATTACTGGGAATGGCTCTAAGCTTAGTAATGAATGTCCAAATTCAAACATATTCCATTAGAATATTTATTTCAATAGTTATCTAATGACTTTCAATTATATAGCAATGTTTTTAAATCATCTTGCAGTCATGTATGATACAACTATTCCTCTACACAATATGACATACATAATGAATCATTGAGTCATACCTAAGATTTCATTAATGTAATATCTTATCAAAAAATATGTATCCATTGAGACTTGCTAAATGGTATGTCATGTTGTGTTAGACTTATTTACCGCATATATTTATAACAATAAACATAGACTTATGTGAAGTTTCATTCCAAACTAACAATTAACATTTAGCTTAGATGGAATGTTATTTCACATATGTTATACATTATATATTATTTAGGAAAAATAAACATAATACTCCTACTAGCTTTTAGGAATACTCAAGAGTTATCTTAGTTTTAATTAAAAATCAAAACATGGATTTAATAATTAAACATAAGATTCACCTCCTAGATGCATGCTTTGATCCTTCTTGGATTCTAGCAATTTGTACACTTTCAAAGATTATATGAATTCATTAAACTCTTTGATTACTTACCGTCCTCACAAAAGTAATCATTCAAGAAAGAATTTTGATATTCTATTGTCATATTTCATATTAATAAAAACAAGTATGACAATTAATCATATTTATATATTTAATGTGCGTAGAAAAGAATATTTAATCACATTCAATTGCTTGAGTATGATTTATAAACCTGTCACAAGGCAGGCATTAAGCATGTGTACAATATTGTCCATATGAGCTCGACACAAGAATTAAACCACTTGGGTTTTTATTCTCATTGAAGAGACTCACTTTTATTCTAAAGTTTAACTGTTTAGTTTAAGATAAATCAATTTTTCAAAAATTGATTATCTTTATGGACAACATCTTAACATTCAAAATATGTAATTTAAAATGCAATTTACAAAATGTCCTAATGTGAATAGTCTCCAATTTATTTTGCACTTGATCTTAATGGACCAGACCTAAATAGTCATGTTTAAACCATATATAATCATGCAGACCAATGTTTTCATCGATTGTTCCTCTAGAGAAGAATCAACCTTAGGCCCTAGAAGAAGAATCACACGCATCAGAATTCGGGTATGTTGGTTCTGACTCCTTACTCAACCCAATGCACAAAAGTGAGTCAAAATCGCAATGTTCACTTCACGAGTTCATGGAAGACTAGCCACATCCCATGTGTGCTCTTACTATTGTAAGAGTCGACCTTTAATTTCTCATTTGAGAATGGGACTTGGAAAAATACCAATCAATGACTGGGGAAAAATACCAATCGAGTGCCGGGTGGTCCTTTATGCGAAGTGTTGTAACATAGTACTAACCCATGGATTGGTATTTTTCCTAGTCCCATTCTCAAAGGTTGCGCTCAGAAATGATAGGTCGAGTCTTTCACTAGTAGGAGCACGTGTGGAATGTGGTTAGTCTTCCATGAACTGGATAAGTGAACTTTGCGATTTTGACTCACTTTTGTGCATTGGTTGCCTTTGGAAAAAAAGATTAGGATACTGGTTGTAAACCTAAAAAATGTATAATATATTCGTTGGTTTTTTGTTTTTACATGGATTAAAAAGCTAGGTATTGAAGTTGTTTTTATTGTTTACACAATACATATTTGCATTTTGTTAACGACTAAAAGAGAAGGCTTAATTAATTAGGAGATTTATCTTAACATTCTTGCCGGTATTATATATTTGCTTCTCCTTTGAAATCCGTTTTAATTTGTTAGGACGCATTGTTGTAACACAGTGTGTATTCTTGATCGCTTTATAGTTTATATAGTGTCAAAAGTCTTGCTCAAATTATTTGAACAAGAATCAGACATGAGACTTGTATTTCTAGTATAGAATTTTTATATTTAACTTGAGTAGAAAGATAGAATATGTAAAAGAAATTCTTGATAGCAACATGTGAAAGTAGTATTTTCTTTTATGAAAAAGGAGTGTTTCTGCTTGTTTCATTACGGCAGCATAAGCATTTGGCCTAAATTTGGATATCCGACTCCAAGAATAAAGTTAGATACAACAATCTGAGGTCACCAAACTTTCAAGGCTGCAAAAACAAAACAAAAAATTCATTAACAACTTGCTATAACCTAGCTACCATATACGATAGCATTTCAATTAATTAAAACTTCACCCATGAAATGTAATTATGTATGTCAAACTTTACCAATGAACAATTAACTTTCCTCCAATACGAAAAAATTCAGCAACGTCTTCTAATTGGGCATCAATGTCACCATAGATACTTTCAAGCATTTAAACCGTCACATGTTTAATAAGTCCTTCCCAAATTTTGCATTTCAGCCAGGTGACCCCTTCCTTGGGTTTTTGGCCTTTCGATTTTGAAAACATCCACTGTTTACAAAACTGCCATTATGCTCATCTTTGTCTCAATTTCTATCAAAGCACTTTTCTTAAAAACTATGTACATGACAATGTCGAAAAAAAGTAAATAGTTAAGAGAGTGGATTAACCATTGCTTATGCCATTCCATGTAGCCTCAGTCCCATCCCTGCGTATTCCAGTAAGTGCCATGCATTCACCTAAATATTCCAGCAAAACATAAAGTTAAATTAAAAAAAAAAGAAAAATAAAAAAAGGGCATATCCTTGTGCATATGACAATTTATTTTAAGAAGAGAAGTGTGCCCAAGAATGGGAGAAAAAGATGGCATTTGTGTTGGTAAACCATGATTACGTGGCAATATTTGAAGCGTTTTAAAGGCACCTACTTTAATATAAAATGGGATTGGCCAGTTTACGAACGATGATAACAATTTTCGTTCAGTGATAATTCAAGAATAGTGAAGACTGTATATGATGCTTTCTTTGGTAATTGTTGTAACTTAAATAAAACCACTGCTGAAAATACTGCACAAACGGCAAGTTAACTATAACTTTTCTTACCTCTCTCTATGGCTTAGTTGATGCCCTTTTACCCTTTTTACTGTTCGACACAACTTGCAAAACGTTACGTCGGGAAGGTGTAAATATTATATTAAAGTAACGACAATGAGAAAATTACTCTAACCTCAAACACTTGCTGAAACTCAATAAACCAAACACCGATGGTCTATGTCTAAACCACCACTACACAATCAAATCATCACTCCTCGCTACCTTGTAGTTGCAGCCACACACCAAAACCATAAAAAAAAAAAAAAAAAAAAAAAAAAAAAAAAAATCTTTATCACTTACTATACTTTTAATCATCACCGATAACAATAAAAGATTCGATAATATCAGGAACTCAAATAAGTACATGCACTGACTTCAGTAAATTAATTTGATGATTTTTTTTTTTGTTTTTTCCCAAGCCTTTATATTCATCTTCTTGGCATCTGCAGACCTCCAGGTTTTTACCCAACAATATCCATATTTAAAGCTCTAAGTCTGTAAATTAGAGGTGCCAATTTGTGCCAAAAATAAAAAAAATTGCTAATTTTGACTACTTTGTAAAAGATTTGTGCACATTTAGCTTTTTTTTTTTTTTTTTTTTTTGAAATGGGCACATTTAGCCTATTGAAAAGTTAAATGGGCACAACGGACACATATTTTCTCTCATTTAGAGAAAATTATAATCGTTTTTGTAGAAAAACTTATACATATAATATATTAAAATTTTTAAATATAAATTGGGTATTACGTTTAACGAATTTATTTCGTCATTTTCGGTCTTCTATAAAACGATTTGTATAACATGTGCCCGTTTAGCCCGTGCCCACCCAGCTCGCCCGTTTTGCCACCTCTACTGTAAATAATCACAAAACCAAGAACGACCCGATAAGCATAAGTGCATAACCATTAATTGTAGTAAGATCATAAACACTCAAATACACAGTCACATGCCGTGTCTTCTTCTTCTTAGCAACTACTGGAACCCGGTGGAAAGTAGAAGATCGAGGAGTAGTGGATAAGTTCAACATTAAACAACACCAAAGGGCGGTGCAGTTTATTTATTAGAGTTAATTTCATAAATGGTCCCTATGGTCTGTTGGGCTTAATATATTTAGTCCCTTTACTTTTTTTTAACGGGTATGGTCCCTGTGGTTGCAACCCATAACGGGTTTGGTCCCTTGACCAATTTTTCTGTTAGTTTGACCGTAAAGTGCTTGTTTAAATAGTTTAAATAACATAAATACCCTCTAATTATTATTCTTTTTTACGATATAAAAATAAATATATACTTTCTTCAACCTCATTTTTTTCCAGCAAATTTCAACACTATCTTTTTAACTTTAAAAACACCAAAAATCTTTAAACAACAATGACAAAATATCTTTTGAAATACTCATCAAATAAGAAAGGTTTTTATACTCTAAAAAAACAAATATACCCATCTTCGAAACATCCCTACACCTAAACACCATCTCATACCACCATTATTTTCGGCCATCATTTTTTCCGGCGACCTCCATCAAATTCCAACTATCTCAATCAAACATTCATATTCCTCGCATACTTTACTTTAAAATGTGTATTTAATTTTGCACTTAAATCTGAATTAAATTTCATAAAAACGCAAACTCTTCGAGAACACATAAAGATTAAAAAAAAAAAAAAAAAAAAAAAAAAAAAAAAAAAAAAAAAAAAAAAAAAAGCCTAGTGAAAACTAAAAAGATAAGATCTTCACCACCAAATCTGGAGTCATGCTAAACATAAACTCATATTCATGTGCAAAACAAGATGAGGGTGGTTTGACTAGTTGTCCAGGTGGTTATGTATGGTGGTTTGACCAGTTGTCCAGGTGGTTATGTATGGTGGTTGTTGTGGAGTCGGGGGTGGCTGTGGTTCGCCGGATTTGATGGGTTTTTAATATTAAACAATTGGAACCATTGAACCACCATGTCCATCATCATCAACAACAACAGATGCCACCACCACCTATCCCCGCCACCACCAACAACCCACGCCACCACCCATGTTTCTCCACTCACTACACCTGCCACCACGCATTGCTGCTCCACCGTCATCACCCATTGTTGTTGCATCTACACCCGTCGTCGTCCAACACTACTCCATAGATTTTTATGTGTATAGATCTAAGTTTTTGTAGATATTGATTTATGTTTCTTATTAAAATTTGATAGAAAGAAAGGGTTTTATTTTAGGGGTTTTAATTTGGGTTTGATAGTAAGAAAAATAGTGATGTTATATGTTTTGATTCAATAATGTAGATTAGTGGATTAATGGGATTGAAAATTCTGAAGATGCTAAAGAAGAAGCAAATAAAGAGTTTGAATTTCATCTTGTATTGGGAAAATAGTTTATATGGGTTTTTAATATTAAACAATTGAAAAGACAATTATGCCCTTACTTTAACGGTTAAACAAACGGAAAAATTGGTCAAGGGACCAAACCCGTTATGGGTCGCAACCACAGGGACCAAACCCGTTAAAAAAAAGTATAGGGACTATATCCGTTAAACCCGACAGACCACATGATCCATTTATGAAATTAACTCTATTTATTATGAAGAAAAAAAATTGTAACCGAACGGTCGGTACTAACACAACTATTGGGCCTCAAATACATGCTAAAATGGGCTAAAGATGGAATCCAGTAAGAAACTATTTTTTATACGTTCGGCCAATGAGAAAGCACCGAATCGTTACGCTAAAATATACTCCGTATATAGATAATTAAATCTAGCTGTAACATTACAATTTTTTATGTGAGTTTTGAAAAATGAAGGGATAGATAAAAAAAAAATGTACATTTATTTAGGTGATAAAATGAGTAGCTTCTCTTACGATGTTCAATTAAAAAATGTTAAGTTATTTAGGTGATAAAATGAGTAGCATCTCTTACGATTTTCAATTAAATAATGTTGAGATGGTGTACAAAGTTATTAGCTTCCTAACAACGATGCTGTTAGATTTAATCAATTTTAACATCCGCACTTAAATCTAACAGCACGCTTGTAAACTAGCCAACAACATAATCTTAATCTCAACCTGCACGTTTGATGTACACTGAAGGATATAAATGAGTGAAATATTTTTCCTTTAACCGATGTGGGACTGGAATTTTGATACAAGTAATTCTTTATATTATTGTGTAAGACTTGACCAAACAAACAGTCAAGCAGAATCGATAATCAAGTACATTTGAATTGCTATACACTTTCAAGTCAAAGCTAGTTTATCGATACATATAATTGTAACTAAAGATGAATCAAATATATTACAGAGCAACTTGGAGGAGTGCATATAATGTACACATTTGGTTTCTCTTAAACGAGAGTAAATGTTTTTGGCTATATCTTCCAAACTGTGTCGTCAATTTTTCGGTTTATCTCTTGGTAAGTAATGTTTATCTCTACCTCTACTTCGGGTCATGGTTGAATCCCACCTGAAACATCCGTGGGTTGGTCAGTGAATAATGTTTAAAAATTATACCCATAACACGTCAACTCATAACGACTGACCCCAACTGATGCATGTTAAAGATAGAAACCCAAATCATAGCATTTCAATACTATACTGAAGTTGTATATAGTATATATATACTTGTTAGTTTTTGTGCATAATGATATTAATATTTGTATGTCCGGTTTCGAACCCGAGACTCGGGATTGCACACAATACGTGAGAGTTCCAATGGTTTGAATAATTAAATATACATTTTATATTTATATTTATTTATTCATTTCACTAATAACACTTAACGACGGTTAGTACTTAACGGTGTTAAAGATAACGACCGTTAAAGGACTAAAAGTGAAAAGAAGGATCTAGAAACCCATGGTTGGGTTGGATCGGCTGGAACCAAGCTTGGGCTTGGGTTGGCCGACTTTTAGTGGCTTAGGGAACAAGTTTGTGTTTTTAGGTTTTGCCTATAAATACAAATTCACTTGTTTTGATTTTCACCTAATCAAGTATCCCTAACTCTAAGCCAAACTTCTCTTCTTTCTCCCTCTTGCTTGTGCTAGTCGACATTTTTTATTCCCACTAGGGAATTCGGCTTGAGCTAATAGCAATCAAGTGTTTGGTTTATTAGTGATCTTGAACATAGCTTTCCCATTGGAACGCTACTATCGCGTGTGTACAAGAACGAGTGACAAGCTTATTTTAGCTTGTGATTCTTGGTGTTTTTCCCTTGTTTGGTTCGATCCACATCACACCCAAATTAGGGTTCTTGTTGTTCTTGGTGATTACGCGATTAAGGTACGTATTTATTTAAGTTAATTAATTACATGTTCATTAGATCTTCCGCTGCGTGCTTTGTGATGTTTTATATGTTTATAGTGTTTTATGATTCATATAATCCAACAGTGGCATCATGAGCCTCGTGTAGAACTTGTAATTAATTACTAAAACCTAAAAATTGGATCTTGATTAGATACATGCATTTAATGTTCTAGGGTTTTAATTTGAAACCCTAATTTTATATATATGTGGATCGATCCACTTTTATTTTTTTAGGGTTTATGTTAGTTTTTTAATTAAAAACTTGTTAGAAACCCTAGATTATGCATGGAAATTTTTAGGGATTAATTTGTGAATACTATGTGATGTCACCAATTAATTAAATACGTACTAGATATTAACATGTTAATATGGATTGCATGATTATGTGTTAATATGGTATCCATGACAAAATCTTGCATATTTTGTCATGGTTTGATGTATGGGGCGATTTGTATGTATTGTTTTGCTACATGTTTTGTTTAATAAATCTTAAATTGGGGAAGACCTCAATATATTAATTAATAAATTATGTGCAATGTGGTATTAAATTAACTAAAACTTACGCGGCCAAGTTATTTGGTGTCTGTGGACCATTGGGCACAATGAGCTCGAAAACCAATGGGAGTTTTGTTAGTTTAATACATATTTAATTACACATAGAATTAATAATAGGATTTATTGAAAAACGGTTTGCATGTGGCTATATGATATCGTGGATGATCATATATTTGTTATTATGTGTTTATTTATTTTGTGATTACTTGATCTTTTGTGTTTTATATTATGATGGATTGTAAACAACAAAAGAGGGTAATTTTCATAATAAAAATAAATAAGACTAATAACTATGAAACCTTTGTAGTAATTTTATTTATTGCCAAGTCTTATGTGCCGACAGTGGTTCGCTTCGCACGGTAATTTGCTCCCAGGCGAGACTAGCAATAATAAATTTACTACATTAATGTTTTAGCAAGAAAATCATATTCTTTTAGTTGATTGATTGCGACTGTACTAAGTGGTCGAAGCGGCGGACCTAAAATTGACAAACTAAAAAGTGGGTTCTAGTTGGTACGCATTAAATTGTGACCTTAGAGGGGCACGGTTTTAACCAGCTTCGGCGGCTGTCGTCCCTACGCCCGCCTGTGCGTCAATTTTAGACTTACCAAGTACACCACGATAAATACGAAGCATCTTAAGGCAATGTTGAAATTTATTCAACGCCTCAATTAAAAGATTTGATGATTTGAGCTACGAATTAGTAAACGGTTTTGTTTTTGCAAACATATATGATACAAAGATGAATGCATGACATCTTTGTACATTTTTTTTTTTGATTTCACACATCAAAATTTATTACCCTATAAATTTAAGTTATATGTCACCCAACTACAAAAAGAAACACCTAAGGTTTCATCCTACATCACTAGCAGCCAAAGCTGAATGTTGATGTTCAAAGGGTGGTCATCTAAGGGTAAAATTGAGTACTTTATTGCTAGCAGCCAAAGCTGAATGCAATAAACTGACGTCAATTTACAGTTTCTTAAGTTGGTTAACTTAATTGGGCACTTTCATTACTAGCAGCCAAAGCTGATGTAATGGAACGGCGCCAAGGCATAAAGAATTGGGGATGAAACATGCTTACATTTTGCAACTGTGGTTGGCAATATAATGTAAGTCCCAAGATTTCTAGGAATTGCAATTTGACATTGGCAATTGGGTGATCCCGTACCTTGTTGAGCACTTTCATTGCTAGCAGCCAAAGCTGATGTAATGAAACGGCGTCAATTAGGATCCTAGTTTTCAGTGAAAATTAAATGGTTTTTAACCAATGGGTGTTTAATTTTCTTGAAATGTTTTATTATCGAAAGTACTAACTTTTGAACTTTTTTCTGTAGAAATGGCCCAACCCGGAAACTCGTCAAACTTAACTTCCTGTTTCAAGATGATGCTTGAAAAGGAAAAACTGACTGGGACTAAGAATTTTAACGCTTGGTATCGAAATCTAAGGCTTGTTCTTAGAATTGCCAAACGTTCAGAATGTCTTACTGAGGACCTTCCTGTAGCTCCTCCTGCAAACTCGTCTAATGAAATACTTAGGCAGTTCAATGAAGCCTATGACAAGCACAATGATGCGGCTTGTCTCATGCTATCGGGGATGGATGATCAACTGGTAAAACAGTTTGAGAAATATGGCCCGAAAAACATGATTGATGAACTGGAACGTGTGTTTCAGAAATCTCCTATGGCTGAATTGTATGATGTACTTGACAACTTGGGCAAGTGCAAGCAGGATGCGACAACACCCGTAAGTGATCATGCACTTAAAGTGAAAGGTTATCTTGACCAACTGGATGCACTTAATTGCGGGTTTGTGGAAGACGTTAAAGTTGGCCTCATCAACAAATCCCTCAATGAGGAATTATATGGTGAATTTGTGCGCAACTTTAATATGCATTGCAAGGGGAAGACATTTTCTGAATTGCATACAATGCTTATTGAGCATGAGAAGGCACTCACAAAGAAAGCTCCTACACCTGCTGTTATGGCAATAAGAGGTGGTAGAGTAGCTAAGCCTGGTAAACCGAAACATGTGAACAAGAAAGGAAAGGGCAACGCTGACAAGGGCAAGCAGATTGTGACCCATCAACAAAAGCAAAAGAAGCAGAATCCTCCTCCCAAGAAGGATTATCCCAAAAAGGATGCGGCTGCTTGTCACCACTGCTGTAAAACCCTAAAATCTGAAAACGTGTAAAAAGAGACCAAAATTCCCTTACGATCTAAAACTTTGGTTAACGAGTTTATAAAGTACCAAATAAATTCCAAATTTCGGGAGATAAGTAAGATACGAAGAAAAATTATTTCTAATGCTACATTTAACATTTTGAGAAGTAACAAATATTAAATACACAATATGTATAAGTACTAAATTAAATAAATTATTATATGTATTATTATAAATTGATTTAAATGATTTAAATTGCAAAATTGAAAGCTAATTATGATGATTGAATTGGATCCCTAAAATTTCGAGATTTTCCAGCCCATTTCCTCCCCTTTGACCGGCCTTCCCTTATTATTTGCAACAAACACAATTAAAACCTAAAACACTATTGCCGACAATTACAAAACCACAAAGTAAATCACCTATCATCCCATCCGAATTTCTGGAGGTTCAAGACCAATTTTCCCTTGTTCTTTAGCATCTCAAGAGGTCTGGAAAAATAGCCCTTCGAATTATAGAGGTCGGGTTTGCTTGGTGTCGAATTTTTCTCCTTTTATTCCATCCGAAAGGTATTAAGTCCCAATAATTCATTCGACAATCTAAAAATTCGTTTCTCATTTTTCTGATGTTCTTCATATTGATTATGATCTGGGAAAAATAGCTACAAGGTCGTGAGATCGTTCGTTTGGTCGTGGGGAATTTCTTGGTGTCGAACGCATAGAACCGGGTACCACAAAATCACAACACCTCATCCGCTCGTCCTAAAATATTTCTGGTATTTTTCTAGCATTATAATCATCCCATATAACGTATAAAAAATGATATAAACAAGCCATGCATCGTATTTTAATCGGTTAATAATTATTGTATTCGAAACCCTAAAAGCACAATAATTCTCTAAAACACTCACACGAATTTTCTGGGCTGATTCTATATTTTTCGTGGCATCTATGATCACCATATGATCTGAGAAAAATGATAATTCGAATTATAGAAGCTTAAAATAATTATTTCGAATTTATTGGATTAATCGGGTTATGTAATATATAAATCGTATATATGGATCAAAAATGGAACGAATGGTTTAGGGTTCTTGATATGATATAGATCTGGTCTAAATAATGTTCTAATGATGATTTAATGATTGGATAGTGTTTTGGGAAATTAGGGTTTGATTTTGATTATATTTTGAATATACCGATTGGAAAATAAATGTTAAGGGTACGTTTTGTAATTTTTAAAATTCGTGGACCATTTTTGTAATACTCTATAAATCAAGGACAATATGAATAAAATATAACTTGAGGGTACTATTTGTAAAATATGGAAGTTTTGGAATTAAAATGTAATTTGTTAATTATGTAGATTCGAATTGGAAAATAAATAAAATGAGGGACTGAAACTGTAATTTCTGGAAACTTGAAGTGGTTTTGTGTAAATAATAATGCTAAGAGTGTTTTGTGTAATTTGGAGTATTTATGGGGCTAATGTGTAATTATGGTTAATTATATAATTCGATTTGTATTTAAATAAGTACAAGGACTAAATATGTAAATTACCGAAACCTTGAGGGCTGTTTGTAACATATTTATATTGAAGGGTATTTTCTGTAAATTGAATAAATAAAAGGGCTTGATGTGTAATGTAACTAAGATGAGGATTAGATTGTAAATAATAAAAGTATAAGGTTTAATTTGTAATTAATAAAGTAAAGGGGGTAACTTGTAAATTATGGAACTTGAAGGCTAAACATGTAATTCTAGAAAGTATAAGTGTTTGAAAGGTAAAATGATAAGATTTCAAATGTGGACCTTTAACTTTGGTAAATTTGCATTAATAACCCTAAACTATGAAAGATTATCATATTTGATCTTAGATTTGTATAATGAGTTAAAATGAACGTTCCTTCCATAATAAGCTAATTGAAGACTTAACTTGGCTTGTATCATTTGAATATTTCTAAAAATGGAAACTTGCTAATTCGGGAAACCTGCTAAATAGAAAGTTACTAAATCTGGAAAGTTCTTAAAATGAAAAGATAATTAAAGATGGTAATCTGAACTTGAACCCCCTTAGTAATTTGTCTTCTACTTTCTCTAGGTGTAAAGAGGGAGAGGTCCTGATCTGTCTCAGTACTTTCTGCTTTTGTTATTTGTGCTTGCATTTGAATAAGGTACAGATACTCTGCCCTTTTTCAGTAAGGGTGTCCTATTTCCTTGACATGATATGATTTCTGATTTGCATTTTCTGATCTGTTAAAATCTGATTTGGACCTTTGATACTTCTGAAAAGATTTGAGTTGAACCATTTGTTATGAGCCATCTGTTTTGATCTATCTGTTTTGAACCTTTGGATATGACCTTCTGATATGATATGATTTGTGACTCTTAGTTTGATACCCGAGCCAAAATTTGTGACCCTAGCCATGAAGGTAACATGGCCGTGTCTGTGATGCACCACTGGCATGACTAGTGTGTAGCCCTAGTGATTTGGTTACACCGTCCCTTTGATTTGGTCTGCATGTGATTGGGTAGGGGCGTATGGATGCATCCTAGATCTGTTTCTGTTTAGTGGATTTGACTGTATATGATATGATATGATTTGTCTGGTGATTGGTACTGTGTGCAATACATGCCCTTCACATTTCTGAGAGGTCGCTCCTCTATGGTTACTGTATATGATATGATCTGATATGTTTCTTGGCTCGTGGTGGATTACTATCCTATATTATTATTTCCCTTTCTTTGACTGTACCTTATGATACTTTCCATTGCACCATATATTATATCTGTTTCGTTATCATTTAATCTTTGCCATGATTCGTTCTTCATCATTTCTGCTTATTATATGTATCTGTTCACTGAGCTTTTTAAGCTCAGCCGCTCGTCTTTTCTTTTCGTGTGCGGCAGGTATCTAAGCTAGGAGCTGGGGACTTCTGCTTTGGGATTGAGAGATTAGAGCTTTTGGTTGGAGCTTTTACCTTAGATGACCACCCTTATATTATGATATTGTTTCGGGATTCTGTTTCTTTTGTTTATTCCTTTGGTTTATCTTTATCCTTTGAACTCATGTAATTTGTTTTAAGCCGTGTTGGCTTGACTTTCTTATTGATTTTGGTTTATGGCTTCCGCTGTGTATTATGTATGCTCTGATTTGTCACCGTGATGTGATACCTTTACCCTTGTCGGGTTAGGGTGTTACAATTATGGTATCAGAGCCCAGGCTGCGACCTGTCGTACATATGTCATGGCCTGTGAGTCTTATGGACCCTAGGATTTGACCCTTAAGATTTGAGTCTTGACTGGTGAGGATTTGGGTAGACATAGGTTTCGGTTTCGTCTTTCCTTTCGTGCTTATTCTTCCTATATTTTGCTAATCATTTTCGTGATCGTTCAGATGGTGAATACACGCTTTACTCAGTACACTGATGGGAATGGTGGAGGGGAAGCCCCTGATTTTCAGGCTATGATAGCCGCTGCGATGGCTGCCGCTATTCCTCAAGTGGTGACTCAGGTCACCAATAACATCAGGAACGCTGCAAGTTCTTCTGGTGGTGGTGGTGGTGGTGGTGCTCAACCCGAGACTCCACCCACTGCTCCTCCCGCTGCTCCTCCTGTTGGCATTCATGTGTGGATCGAGAGGTTTAACAAGCTTAAGCCTCTCTCTTTCAGGTCCGCTGCTACTCCCCATGAAGCGGAGGACTGGATCACACACATCGAGAAGTTGTTTCGTGTTCTGGGATGTGCTGACGAGTTTAAAACTCGGTTGGCCACATTCAAATTTGAAGGTGATGCTTAAAATTGGTGGGCTGCTCTTGTTCAGGCGAAAGGGGATGATTTTGCTGAGACTTTTTCGTGGGCGGAGTTCATCGAGGTGTTTTATAAGCAGTATATTCCTATGTCGGAGCAGCTAAGGTATGAAAGGGAATACGGGTCGATTCGTCAGGGTGATCAGGAGTCGTCAGGAGAGTTTATGCAACGGTTTCTGCGTCTGGCCAGTTTCGTTGGGCCAGAGGTCACTGGTGATGCTATGCGGCAGGCTCGTCATTTCAAATGGGCTTTAAAGGGGTGGGTGTTAGACCGGATTGTTAACACCCCGTTCGAAGATGTGGCTGGAGTTCAGGACGCCGCGCGTAACATCGAGTTGTTACATGCAGACAGGGATTCTAATAAGCGGGATAGGGATGGTAATCGGATAAACTCCAGGGAGCAGGGCCGTCAGGGCCAGAGCCGGGAGTATAAGAGTTATGAGGAACGAGATCGGGCGGACCGTGGTCGTGATCAGCGAGGTCGGGAGTCGAGGTCAGTTTCTAGGCGGGATGGTGATCGTCACGAGCAGAGGAGGACTACTGAGGCCTTACCTCCTCCACCCCTATGTGCTACTTGCGGGAAGGCGCATCCGGGTACTTGCTTTAGGATTACCGACGGTTGTTTCTCATGCGGCTCTACTCATCATCGGGTGAAGGACTGTCCCAGGAAGAACCATACTGTACCGACGAAACCGGCTAAGCCAGCACCCACTTTGGGACGAGTTTATGCTTACACTCGTGATCATGCGGAGGACTCATCAGGTACCATTACCGGCTTTCTTTTCATTGTGATCGTTTGTCTTTGCATCATTTCGTCATATCTAATCCGTTTGCCAAGAAGCTTAATCTGAAACCAATATCATTAACTAATCGTATCCTTATCTCTGCGTCTATGAAATCATAACCGAAGCTATTTTAGTTATCCACATTTCGTGTTCTGATCTGGTATGCCTCTGTTTTGTTTTCCGTTCTGTTTCGTTTCCGGTTCTTCGCAAATTTCGAGGACGAAATTTTTTTTTAGGGGGGAAGAAGTTGTAAAACCCTAAAATCTGAAAACGTGTAAAAAGAGACCAAAATGCCCTTACGATCTAAAACTTTGGTTAACGAGTTTATAAAGTACCAAATAAATTCCAAATTTCGGGAGATAAGTAAGATACGAAGAAAAATTATTTCTAATGCTACATTTAACATTTTGAGAAGTAACAAATATTAAATACACAATATGTATAAGTACTAAATTAAATAAATTATTATATGTATTATTATAAATTGATTTAAATGATTTAAATTGCAAAATTGAAAGCTAATTATGATGATTGAATTGGATCCCTAAAATTTCGAGATTTTCCAGCCCATTTCCTCCCCCTTTGACCGGCCTTCCCTTATTATTTGCAACAAACACAATTAAAACCTAAAACACTATTGCCGACAATTACAAAACCACAAAATAAATCACCTATCATCCCATCCGAATTTCTGGAGGTTCAAGACCAATTTTCCCTTGTTCTTTAGCATCTCAAGAGGTCTGGAAAAATAGCCCTTCGAATTATAGAGGTCGGGTTTGCTTGGTGTCGAATTTTTCTCCTTTTATTCCATCCGAAAGGTATTAAGTCCCAATAATTAATTCGACAATCTAAAAATTCGTTTCTCATTTTTCTGATGTTCTTCATATTGATTATGATCTGGGAAAAATAGCTACAAGGTCGTGAGATCGTTCGTTTGGTCGTGGGGAATTTCTTGGTGTCGAACGCATAGAACCGGGTACCACAAAATCACAACACCTCATCCGCTCGTCCTAAAATATTTCTGGTATTTTTCTAGCATTATAATCATCCCATATAACGTATAAAAAATGATATAAACAAGCCATGCATCGTATTTTAATCGTATAATAATTATTGTATTCGAAACCCTAAAAACACAATAATTCTCTAAAACACTCACACGAATTTTCTGGGCTGATTCTATATTTTTCGTGGCATCTATGATCACCATATGATCTGAGAAAAATGATAATTCGAATTATAGAAGCTTAAAATAATTATTTCGAATTTATTGGATTAATCGGGTTATGTAATATATAAATCGTATATATGGATCAAAAATGGAACGAATGGTTTAGGGTTCTTGATATGATATAGATCTGGTCTAAATAATGTTCTAATGATGATTTAATGATTGGATAGTGTTTTGGGAAATTAGGGTTTGATTTTGATTATATTTTGAATATACCGATTGGAAAATAAATGTTAAGGGTACGTTTTGTAATTTTTAAAATTCGTGGACCATTTTTGTAATACTCTATAAATCAAGGACAATATGAATAAAATATAACTTGAGGGTACTATTTGTAAAATATGGAAGTTTTGGAATTAAAATGTAATTTGTTAATTATGTAGATTCGAATTGGAAAATAAATAAAACGAGGGACTGAAACTGTAATTTCTGGAAACTTGAAGTGGTTTTGTGTAAATAATAATGCTAAGAGTGTTTTGTGTAATTTGGAGTATTTATGGGGCTAATGTGTAATTATGGTTAATTATATAATTCGATTTGTATTTAAATAAGTACAAGGACTAAATATGTAAATTACCGAAACCTTGAGGGCTGTTTGTAACATATTTATATTGAAGGGTATTTTCTGTAAATTGAATAAATAAAAGGGCTTGATGTGTAATGTAACTAAGATGAGGATTAGATTGTAAATAATAAAAGTATAAGGTTTAATTTGTAATTAATAAAGTAAAGGGGGTAACTTGTAAATTATGGAACTTGAAGGCTAAACATGAAATTCTGGAAAGTATAAGTGTTTGAAAGGTAAAATGATAAGGTTTCAAATGTGGACCTTTAACTTTGGTAAATTTGCATTAATAACCCTAAACTATGAAAGATTATCATATTTGATCTTAGATTTGTATAATGAGTTAAAATGAACGTTCCTTCCATAATAAGCTAATTGAAGACTTAACTTGGCTTGTATCATTTGAATATTTCTAAAAATGGAAACTTGCTAATTCGGGAAACCTGCTAAATAGAAAGTTACTAAATCTGGAAAGTTCTTAAAATGAAAAGATAATTAAAGATGGTAATCTGAACTTGAACCCCCTTAGTAATTTGTCTTCTACTTTCTCTAGGTGTAAAGAGGGAGAGGTCCTGATCTGTCTCAGTACTTTCTGCTTTTGTTATTTGTGCTTGCATTTGAATAAGGTACAGATACTCTGCCCTTTTTCAGTAAGGGTGTCCTATTTCCTTGACATGATATGATTTCTGATTTGCATTTTCTGATCTGTTAAAATCTGATTTGGACCTTTGATACTTCTGAAAAGATTTGAGTTGAACCAATTGTTATGAGCCATCTGTTTTGATCTATCTGTTTTGAACCTTTGGATATGACCTTCTGATATGATATGATTTGTGACTCTTAGTTTGATACCCGAGCCAAAATTTGTGACCCTAGCCATGAAGGTAACATGGCCGTGTCTGTGATGCACCACTGGCATGACTAGTGTGTAGCCCTAGTGATTTGGTTACACCGTCCCTTTGATTTGGTCTGCATGTGATTGGGTAGGGGTGTATGGATGCATCCTAGATCTGTTTCTGTTTAGTGGATTTGACTGTATATGATATGATATGATTTGTCTGGTGATTGGTACTGTGTGCAATACATGCCCTTCACATTTCTGAGAGGTCGCTCCTCTATGGTTACTGTATATGATATGATCTGATATGTTTCTTGGCTCGTGGTGGATTACTATCCTATATTATTATTTCCCTTTCTTTGACTGTACCTTATGATACTTTCCATTGCACCATATATTATATCTGTTTCGTTATCATTTAATCTTTGCCATGATTCGTTCTTCATCATTTCTGCTTATTATATGTATCTGTTCACTGAGCTTTTTAAGCTCAGCCGCACGTCTTTTCTTTTCGTGTGCGGCAGGTATCTAAGCTAGGAGCTGGGGACTTCTGCTTTGGGATTGAGAGATTAGAGCTTTTGGTTGGAGCTTTTACCTTAGATGACCACCCTTATATTATGATATTGTTTCGGGATTCTGTTTCTTTTGTTTATTCCTTTGGTTTATCTTTATCCTTTGAACTCATGTAATTTGTTTTAAGCCGTGTTGGCTTGACTTTCTTATTGATTTTGGTTTATGGCTTCCGCTGTGTATTATGTATGCTCTGATTTGTCACCGTGATGTGATACCTTTACCCTTGTCGGGTTGGGGTGTTACAACTGCCATACTCCTGGACACTGGAAGCGTGACTGTCCATTGTTGCTAGAGGAGTGTCGCAAAAAATAAGAATGCCAAGGCTGGGCAGGGCGCCAGCACTTCAGGTATTTTTATGGTTGAATTATTTTCTTTTCCTCGTAAGCAAAATGCCTGGATATATGATACAGGATGTGGTACTCACATTTGTAATACATCGCAGGGGCTTAGAGGAGCAAAGAAGCTGAACTATGGGGAATGCTACTTGTACGTGGGAAATGGCATACGTGCAGCAGTAGAAGCCATAGGGACTTTTGAGCTAGTTTTACCATCTGGTTTAATTTTGGTTTTAGACAATTGTCATTACGCACCTTCTATTGTTAGAGGTGTCGTATCAGTTTCTTTGTTATTGGATTTGGGTTTTAAGCATACGTTTAATGATAATGGAATTTCTGTTTCTCTAAATTCTGTTTTTTTACTTTAATGCTATTTCATTAAATGGTGTGTTTGAAATTGACATGGAAAACCATGTATCCAATTGAAATAATTCAATGTATAGCATCGGGAATAAGAGAGTCAAGTCTAACTTGGACTCGTCTTATTTATGGCACTGCCGTCTTGCCCACATAGGCAAGAATCGCATGGAAAAGCTGCAACACGATGGGCTTTTGAAAAATATCAATGATGATTCAGTTGATAAATGCGAATCTTGCATATCTGGAAAGATGACAAAGAAACCTTTCCATAGCAATATGGAGAAGGCTTCGGATCTACTTGGATTGATACACACGGATGTGTGTGGTCCACTTAGACATGTGTCTAAACGCGGTGCTGTCTACTTCTTGACCTTCACGGATGACTTTAGTCGTTATGGTTATGTTTATTTACTTAAACATAAACATGAAGTCTTTGAGACATTCAAGGTCTTTAAAAATGAAGTAGAATTACAACTCGGAAAGAAGATTAAGGCACTTCGATCCGATCGTGGTGGTGAGTACTTAAGCCAAGAGTTTAAGGATTATCTGGGTGAGTGTGGCATTGTGCAACAACTCACTTCTCCTTATACGCCACAACAAAATGGTGTATCTGAAAGGAGAAATCGTACTTTGTTAGATATGGTACGATCCATGTTTAATCTTACAACTCTTCCCTTATCCTTTTGGGATTATGCTCTTGAAACGGCTGTTCACGTGTTGAATAGGATTCCAACTAAGAAGGTTGATAAGACTCCATATGAAGTATGGACTGGAAAAGCTCCCAACTTTTCTTACTTAAAGGTCTGGGGTTGTGAGGCATTTGTTAAACGTGACTCACCTGATAAACTCCAACAAAGATCTGTTAAGTGTATCTTCGTAGGATACCCTAAGGAAACAAAGGGTTACTACTTTTACTTCCCACCTGAAAATAAGGTCATCGTGGCTAGGTACGGTGATTTTCTTGAAGATAATCTAATATCTCAAGAAATCAGTGGGAGAGCATATGATCTTGAAAATGATCATGAAGATACTTCACCTTCTGAAAGCACTAACACACTTCCTGTGGAACCAGAAAGTTTAGGTCCTCCACCTGAAGTAGAAGTGGTACCCGTCCGTAGATCTTCAAGATCTGCAAAGGCTCCTGAGCGTCTATGTTTGAACATAGATGATGAGGAAACTTTTCTATTGGATCACGTTGATGAACCAACTAGTTATAAGGCTGCCATTAATAGTCCTGAAAAGGAAAAATGGCAAGTAGCCATGGATGGGGAAATGCAATCCATGAAAGACAATAAAGTCTGGATTGAAGTAGACCTTCCACCCAATGCTAAGGTAGTTGGGTGTAAGTGGCTCTTCAAGAAAAAGACTGACATGGATGGCAACGTACACACCTATAAGGCTCGTTTGGTAGCTAAAGGCTTTACCCAAACATATGGTGTTGACTATGAGGAGACCTTTTCTCCTGTGGCCGACATTAGAGCTATTAGGGTTCTTATAGCCATAGCTGCCTACTATGACTATGAGATTTGGCAAATGGATGTCAAAACCGCCTTTCTAAATGGTCGCCTAGATGAAGATATCTATATGGCGCAACCTGAGGGGTTTGTGAATCCACAATTTCCTGAGCGTGTATGCAAACTTCAAAGATCCATTTATGGATTGAAGCAAGCATCCAGGCAATGGAATAAGAAATTTGATGAGGAAATCAAGAAGTTTGGATTAACTCAAAATTTCGATGAGCCATGTGTATACCACAAAGTTAGTGGGAGTAACACTGTTTTCCTTGTTCTATATGTCGATGACATATTAATCATGGGAAGTGACATACCAAGCCTTAATGAAGTTAAGGAATATCTTGGTAGTTGTTTTGCCATGAAGGATTTAGGTGAAGCAGCTTATATCCTTGGAATCAAGATCTATAGAGACAGATCTAAACAGTTAATCGGTTTAAGTCAAAGTGCTTACATGGATAAAATATTGAAGAGATTCAATATGCAGAATTCCAAGAAAGGACATCTGCCCATGCAAGTGAAACATGAATTGAGCAGTGAAATGTGTGCTTCTACACCTGAAGAGGAAGCATACATGAAGAAAGTTCCATATGCTTCTGCAGTTGGTTCTATCATGTATGCTGTTAGATGCACAAGGCCAGATGTGGCATTTGCTCAAAACATGACCAGTCGATATCAGCAGAATCCAGGGGTAAAACACTGAAAAGCTGTAAAGGACATTCTTAAGTATCTAAGGAATACTAAAGATATGTTTCTTGTTTTCGGGGGAAATCCAGACGCAGAACTGAATGTTACAGGTTTCTGCGATGCATCCTTTCAGACTGATAAAGATGATACGAAGTCTCAGACGGGTTACGTTTTTGTCGTAAATGGAGGAGCTGTGGACTGGAAGAGTAAGAAGCAGAGCATAACGGCCATGTCTGCTACAGAAGCTGAGTACATTGCTGCATCGGAAGCGGCACAAGAAGCTGTTTGGATAAGGAAATTCATTAAGGATCTTGGAGTGATGCCTTCAATAGAATTACCTATAAATGTATATTGCGACAACTCTGCTGCAATTACATTCGCCAATGAACCTGGAGTGATGAAAGGCGCCAGACACTTTAAAAGGAAACTTCACTATGTTCGAGAACAAGTCGATGATGGTGAAATAAAAGTACTCAAAGTTCACACAGATGACAATCTGGCTGATCCTTTCACGAAGGCATTACCTAAGGAGACATTTAATCGTCATGCTCAGGGTATTGGTCTTAGTTTAGCAGATAGTTTCATGTAAATCTGTTGGATTAGTATTTCGATAGGGACGTGTAAACAATTATTATTTTAATGAAATAAAGTGCGGATAACGTTTATTATCATTATTAATATTTGTGTCCTATATTTGCATGTTTAAATCCGTGAATAAATTAATTATTCTAAATAGTCCGTTGTCAATTAATAATATGGGAATATTATTGAACTAAGACAAATGTGAGGATTGGTAGAATGTACTGTAAGGTTAAGACACCAATGTCACATGATATTCAATATTGAATAAATTGAATATAGGACTTATCCCAACTACATGATTATACTTTATGGATCATAGTCATTAAGTATATCATGAATATTTATCCTCTGACTTGAGATGCCAGATAATTGCCGAGGATGTAGCTCATTTTCTGTGAGATAGTCTAACGCTATCCGTAAAAGGTAGTTATAAGGGCTATTTTCAGAAATGATGCGAAGTTCAAGGGTTATGCTCGCAGTCAATAAGGGATTTGTTCCTTCAACTTTGTGTTGAAGTTTAATACTGCTTGGCCACTCGTATGATTAAACAAGATGTTTGCGTGCGCACGCCCAAAGTCTATCTGGAAGACGTTCAGATGTTTTGGTAATCTTGTTCAATTATGTATAAACGAGAAACTACTGTTAATTGTGGAATGACAAGATCCATATCCAAATTAACGCGGTATTAGTAACAAAAGGATAAGTATGATGATTATATCATCAAGTGGTTTTTCCAGGAGAACCACAACTCGGATCGAGCTGGGGGCATTGGGATCTGTTAAAGCTAGACTAGCCCATGTCATTACAATATTAATCATTATCCAAGTGGGAGCTGTTAGTTTTTGTGCATAATGATATTAATATTTGTATGTCCGGTTTCGAACCCGAGACTCGGGATTGCACACAATACGTGAGAGTTCCAATGGTTTGAATAATTAAATATACATTTTATATTTATATTTATTTATTCATTTCACTAATAACACTTAACGACGGTTAGTACTTAACGGTGTTAAAGATAACGACCGTTAAAGGACTAAAAGTGAAAAGAAGGATCTAGAAACCCATGGTTGGGTTGGATCGGCTGGAACCAAGCTTGGGCTTGGGTTGGCCGACTTTTAGTGGCTTAGGGAACAAGTTTGTGTTTTTAGGTTTTGCCTATAAATACAAATTCACTTGTTTTGATTTTCACCTAATCAAGTATCCCTAACTCTAAGCCAAACTTCTCTTCTTTCTCCCTCTTGCTTGTGCTAGTCGACATTTTTTATTCCCACTAGGGAATTCGGCTTGAGCTAATAGCAATCAAGTGTTTGGTTTATTAGTGATCTTGAACCTAGCTTTCCCATTGGAACGCTACTATCGCGTGTGTACAAGAACGAGTGACAAGCTTATTTTAGCTTGTGATTCTTGGTGTTTTTCCCTTGTTTGGTTCGATCCACATCACACCCAAATTAGAGTTCTTGTTGTTCTTGGTGATTACGCGATTAAGGTACGTATTTATTTAAGTTAATTAATTACATGTTCATTAGATCTTCCGCTGCGTGCTTTGTGATGTTTTATATGTTTATAGTGTTTTATGATTCATATAATCCAACATATATATACTTGGCCCTCCAGAATTCTGTTTCTGGTCGTGGTCTCCAATATCTACGGGGTACTCAAGTCGTATACTGTAACATATGGTTACCTGATCAATGGTGCATCAGTCTCCATGTTCGGAATCGAATCTTGTGCTTCACTAGTCCAATACGTAAATTCATTATTCAACTTATAAAAATTATAAGTTTCATTTAAGATGTCTATAAACTTGACCATTTGATGTTTTTGGTCAGCCATGGTTTTTGTTTGTACAGGCAAACGTATACATTTTTAAACTTTAAACATCATTAACAGAGCAGGTGAATTATGTGTTAAAAGATGCCAAAGTGCATGCATATATTGTTAGAATAAAATACGTAAGAAATTAATTAAAAATTAGCTGTTGCAAAAAAAGATACATATGTTGTTAGACTAGTACACGTAAGAAATTAGTTGTTGCAAAAAAAAGTGTTGCACAAAAAGATACATGTTACGAAAGAAATTAATTGTTGAAAAAAAAAAAAAAGAGTAGACTAGCTGTAAAAGCAAATGTATATTATTATCATTTCATTCAACTTGTATATGTAAACTTACTTCTTTTATTACTCCCAACGATGTGGTATATGTCAAAAAAAGAAGTTAGAAAAACTATTTTCAACAATTATCCCTAAAACATATAGGCAAGTGATCATCCCGGATTGCAGCAAGCATGTATTGTGTAACGAAACCATATCTAGATACTTATTCCTCGAAAATTCTATTCCGGGTCTTGGCTTCTGATATCTATGGGGTCAAACATCCATTCGAGTCGACATACAAATTACTGAAGAGAAACCAAATATTATAACGTCGAGAGTGGATGTTGTATACATTTGGTTACTTAATCTTGAAAGCATTATCTTTACAATTACACGTCAATGGCGCACCAATCTCCATGTACGGAACAAGTGAAGCACGAGAAAATTATCTTATGTTAGGAAAATGTTAAGATTTGGATTGCAATTTGCGACGTCTTGAGTTCAAGGGCTCAATGTTTGGTTAAGGACATTCTTTACTCTCATTCTTTACTAGTCCCACCGATGTGGGATACTTTGTAATACTTTGTATTTAAGATGCAAATACAATCCCAAATTACAGCATGTTTCTACTTCGGGGTTACAAAGACGTATTCGGTAGATACTTTTCCTTAAAAAAAATTACCAAAATTATCTTACTTATATATAAAACATTTATAAGAGTCTTAAAACTTTAAAGAGGTACAAGAACTAATGCTAAATGTACATTAATAATAAGTGGATATACGTAGGCATACACATCCACTATGTGCGCCATTTAGATTTTAAAACATTTAGATTGGGGGCTCAATCCCTCAATCATCTGGAAAGAAAACAAGTGGATATACTTAGGCATACACATCCACTATGTGCACCATTTAGATTTTAAAATCGATGCATCGTCTAAATGGTCATCAAAATCGCAACCTCAAGTTTGCATGATTAATAGCTCAACAAATTAAAATGTGAGCAATACATTCCAAATTATATATTTCTTTATGAAAATATGGTGAATTTCTTCCGAAGTTTCAACAATAATGAGAGAAAAACTATATGTTGGTGTATGGGGTCGTGATATAATATACACAACAACAAAATTAGCATCATGCCAAAATGTCATTATAAATCCTCCCCTTTATAATTGATTTTGGTTAGATACCTAGTATCTCCCATTTTAATTTCTTTTGTGCAATACATACTCAAATTACTCCACCTAAATACACGTATATGGGATATAGAAGAAGGATAATTCCTTCAGGAGGAGAGAAGAAGTAGCTGCAAATTAGAATGAATTATCATATTCTATCGATCCTTGAAAGAAATTTTACGAATTTGTTATTTAATGAATAATCTAATAGCCATACATATACATTTGGAAAAAATAAATAAATAAATAAATAAAATAAGCTACTCATGTTCCAAGTTATACTTTGTCCCTGAAGGACATTATTTGTTATGACATGCCTCAAGCATGATAGACTAATCGATTCTAAATAAAATCCTCGATAAAATATATGGAGCATGAAATAAGATGGTTAGTCAAGGTATAAAAGACCCCATGATAGTCTCATAAAGAGACACTAGACATGAAGGTTCTAGACGAACCTCAAATAGCTAATGAGATCTCAATAAATTCTATGATGTCTAAAATCATATGGAATCTAAACAAAAACGACGTCGATAAATTTGTTTACATACAATATAGCGCTTGCTATTATGCATAATGAGGATCATAAATCAATTATTTTTCAAAAGTGCGTTCAACGAAACGATTGGCCAACATGAAAAGACGCAATCTCGTGAAAATACGAGAAGTATAGGGACATGAAGTCCATACACATGAATGTGTAAAATCTATTGGATATACATCAGTCTTTGTGCGAATGCAAAATAAGAGCTCTAAAGTTACGTCCTTTAAGACATGAATTGTGAATTAATAAATTTACAAAAACACGAAGTTGATTATTAAAAGACATATTGTCTCGAGGTGGATGTAAATATCTTATTGATATTTTACGAGACAGTAAATATTGAAGTATTTAATTCGCTCTAAATAAGTTTTATTAGAGCTCTAATATTCAATGAATGATCTGTAATGCCTCAAGCACGTCTAACAACTTCAACTTCAAGAAGCAATTAATAAAGTTCTCAAAAACTCTATTTGATCATATTGAATTAATCCTTATATGGATCAAAATCATTTTGACGCATATTATAGGAATGACTTTTGCACATGTCTCTAAGAAATAATTGGTCCTCAAGTACCATACATAAGTGCAACTAAGGCTTTTATGTCTATTTTGCAATTAATATGCGTAAAGAGACTGTATGATTTTATTTGCATTAGCAATATATACTTCCAATTAATTCATTTGATATTAGGTTGGAAGCTACACATATATTTTGTCATCTTTGCAGGACTTATTCTTAACATCAACAATTTGGTGGACTTCATTAAAAAGTTGTCGCCAACAAAAGTATTTGAGCAACTCGTTCAGAAGATTAGCATTCGATGCATGAAATATATATATACATTAATTTGAGGAAGAACATTATGCGTACTGCACTCTTTTTCCCTTCATCAAATATTATTTATCCCATTGGGTTTTTCTTGATAAGGTTTTTAATGAGGCAGTCTATAGCGTATGATAAAAGGTGAATATCCAAGGAGGAGTGTTGTAAAATATTATAATGGGCTTATGTATATTCACCATTATCTCAACCGGCCCGTTAGGGTTTACATGTATTTATCTTCCTTATAAATACTTCATACTTGTAATCTCTTGGATACACAATTACACATAACTGAATAATAATTCCCTCTTCCTCTCATTCTTGTATTCTTGTTCTTTATATTCACAATAGTAAGTACCATATGTGAAATAAAATATTCAAAACTAACTCATCAACCGAGAGAATATATAGGTCCACTTCAAGCAGGGACGAAACTTGACAACATTTACCGGAAGGCCAAACTATAATTTATTTGTTTTAGAGGGTCAATTTACATTTTCTTTTAACATTTGTACTACTAATGCCTAGCAAGGGTTAAAAATATACTTGCGGCTAAATTTTTTGGCAGGCACAACCCCTCCCGGTCCTTACTAAGTTGGGTCCTTGACTTCAAGAATATAGTAATTTTCTCGTGAAATTATCTTCTCCTTTAAATTAAACATGTGAGTGGGCTGTTAAAAAACTTAGAAGGCCAGGTATCTTTAATTGGGCCTTGATAAATGGACTATTTTGAATTTTTGAGTATTACGGGTAGGGTTTCTATAACTTCCCTTCACAGCTTCAGTTATTGCTGTACCTTTTGCACTCACCATGCATAGCAAGACCTGCAAAAGAAAAAACAAATCATACCTCCCAAACTTAATCAAAATGTCAGATAACATCCCTTTCGAAATCCAAACCGAAATCATAATAAGAGTTCCTGATGTCAAGTCATTAATTCGATTCAGATCGGGTTCGGAACCATGGAAGTCTTTTATCGACAGCCCTCGATCAGTTTATCAAAAGTTACGGCGCCCGCAACACTCAGCCGCATAGTTTGCTTTTAAGTTACAGAAATCATCGTGCGACCAAATATCTTTCTTATATTGATGATGACAATTTCACCCAACAACAACAACAACAGACTTTACTCCAAATATTCCTAACCTCATTAAAAAACTTTATAATTCTGTCGTAGACTCGTAGTTGGTTACTCTCATGGTTTGTTGTGTTTGTTTAGTAACAATCAAAATTCTACCAAAGAGATGCTTGTTCTTTGGAACCCTTCTATTAGAAAGTCTCTTGGTATTATTTCGCCTTCTTATGTCCATGCCAGCTAGTGATGTTTTTGGTTTCACGGTTTCTCCCGTCACTAATGATCCTACTATTGTAAAGATTTCACACAGTCCTTGGAAAGCTGAAATGTTTACATTGAGCTCTAAGAGATGGAGTGTGATAAAGTGTCGTAATGTGCCTTGTGAATTAGTCAGGCTCAAATGGTCGCAGGTTGTTATAGATAGATGTATCTACTGGATTGCTTGTGAGATTATGGATGATATGGATAGTTTTCCCTTTGATCATACGATCGTATCATTTGATTTGGTTGCTAAAGAATTTAGATTTGTCGACGTAGCAAACCCGTTCAGTGTTGTAAATTTCTTCATATCTAAGCTAAGGGAGTCTCTTGTTCTGTTTGTACCTGATAAAAGGGCTGAGATACCAGCTTGCCGTGCATGGAAGATGGATGATGATGGTCGTTTCACAAAGCTATTCACCTTTAACACACCTGATTCATCAATACACGTACAAGGTATTCGGGTTTAGGAAGAATGATGAACCTGTAATGGAAACTCAAAAGGAAGGTGAACATGGTTCTGCACTTGATTTTTACGAGCCATGCTCAAAACGCATCACGAATCTTGGGATTTATGGAGACGAGTCTACAATCTTCATGGCATCTTACAATGAAACACTACTACTGGATCACTCGGATTGTTGCATGTATCCTGACACGAATTGGGACGAGAGATGATGGCCACATATTATCCTAAAAGATATTGTCCCTGCGGATCTTGGATCAATCATGGATGAAACATATCGATAGGAGTATGCCCAACATGTGCAGTGACTCGTTTATATAACAACAGAGGGTGGGTTTGCTTTAATTAAACACACTGATATATATTGATAACCACACTATAAATTCTGTACATTACATGCTATTTATATTACATGAACCGGTACAATGCTAACCATTGTGACCCTTGGCTTGTAACCGAAATAAACTACTTCTAACCACTAATAACTGTAAAACAGTTACAAACTATCTACATAACATCTTCAGTCCCTTGACTTTCGATCCATTATGATTTCTTGATTATTTTAAGTCCAACATTCACTCCCCTAATCAAGACATCATAATCTTCACTCTGTTCTTGTTCATCCTTTGATTGCAGCCTCGTTCCTTCTTCTTTATCATTATCCTTTCATTGATCGCCTTGTAACTTGTCCGGTCTATCATGTTCATTTGCCTTCTTTTGTTCCATGGATGATTTTCTGATCATCGTCCTTGTTCATCTTCTTCAAGTGCTCCATCCTTCACTGTGCTATCCTTCTGGCCTGGTGGGTCCTTGACTGCTACAACTTTGCTTGTTTCACCCACTTCTACCGGCTTTTCACCCCAAGGAACTTGTGCAGTTTCATGGTATATCACTTTTCCTTGCCGTGTCTTATTCCCGCCATATGCGTAAGACATATTTCTGGAACGTATCAAACTTGCAATTATCATAATCTTCTTACTGTTCTGGTTTCTAACCTTTTCTGGACTTCATTCGTCTTGTGTTTCTGCCCGAAATGGGTCGTTTCCATGTCGTTCTTCATGCTCAGTTTTCTGGGTTTCTTGTTCTTCATAGGCGATCACTTCCTGGACTGCAATGATCGATCCACGTTAACCATCATGCTCTGATACCATTTATTGTCCCTGCGGATCTTGGATCAATCATGGATGAAACATATCGATAGGAGTATGCACAACATGTGCAGTGACTCGTTTATATAACAACAGAGGGTGGGTTTGCTTTAAATAAACACACTGATATATATTGATAACCACACTATAAATTCTGTACATTACATGCTATTTATATTACATGAACCGGTACAATGCTAACCATTGTGACCCTTGGCTTGTAACCGAAATAAACTACTTCTAACCACTAATAACTGTAAAACAGTTACAAACTATCTACATAACATCTTCAGTCCCTTGACTTTCGATCCATTATGATTTCTTGATTATTTTAAGTCCAACAATATTGAGGTGTGGAGTTACAAAGTTATATGATGTCTCATGAGGTAGGTACCTAGTTTCTAGTTCGGGTGTGGAAAAATCGATCACCATATATTTTGTAAAACTGATTTAAGGCAGACAATTTATGTCATGCTTGGTATCATTTGAGTGTGTGGATTCATCAATATTCCATACACATCGACGATTGTCAGGGTTTACATTTTTCAAGTTAGTATGGCTACTGAAAAGAATCACCTGATTTATTTCTTTTTGCTATATAGTAAGTCTGCCTTTTAAATGATGATGATGTGTGTTCCTTGTAGTAATTGTCTATTATGCATTTTCAAGAATGGAGGATGTCCCTATACTTGCCTTATTGCTTATGATGAATAACATTTTAGATCTTCATCACATGCAGTAATTTTGATAGCATTTTTTAGCTTAGTTACATCCATGTTACATTCCCCTTTCGTTTTGGTCGGGGCCTATAGTGGTCTATCTGTAAATACAAGCATGAGTCTACCAGCCTTTAAATATGCAGCATTGCAATGTAAAAGGACTTCATATACTCCCTCCGTCCCATTACAAGTGTCCTGTTTTACTTTTTTAAGTCTTTCTTATTAAATTTTGATCATAAATATTTTTATTTGTGTTATATAATACTTGATGAAAATTATACCATATGAAAATACATTTAAAACTTAATTCATTCATATATTTTTCATCGAGTATTATATAACACAAATAAAAATATTTAAGGTCAAAGTTGAATAAAAAATACCAAAAAAAGTAAAACTGGACACTTTGACTGGGACGGAGGGAGTATTAAACAGTAAATCCTACCCAAGTTGCTAGACAAATAATATTCACGCATGGCATAGACCAGAGAGCTGAGCTTGAGCTATGACTTCCCGCGCCTACATCAATATAGTATCACTAGGGGGGCTCCAATCAAGCTCTTACTGTGAAGTTGGTAATAGCACAACTTAAACCAGTTCACATGACTCGTGTGACCATTCTGTGAAGTGCAAAGGTGGCAGCTCTTTGACTTCTTAGGAAATGAAATAAGAAAACATATTGTAAATGATTAGAAATAGATCGGAAGGAGTGTCTTTGTATAAAGTTTTTGTTGTCATGTGCCAATTATCAATGTTTCATAGTTAATGACGAGTCAAGACCATGTATTTAGTTATTGTATCATCATTTAGGTCGTAACTCCTAGCATATATTCTTGTTATTGTATATGTCAAAATGTTCAAAAGGAAAGGATAGAAACTCATGGATGATGTGATCCTAAAATAGAAATAAGTCAAAGCGTTTTTTATTTTTGGTGGATGAAATCTTCGTATTTGAGCCTTGTGACTCAGTTTTTAGCTTTTGTTCTCTATTGTTGGTACTGCACTGTTACGAGGACTTTTCGGTATGACAGTTATGGAACTTGGTTTGTGATGAATTTCTCCAACTTGTAAAATAACATAGTAGAAAGTAGAAACATAGCTATGACTAACATTGCCTACATCAGTTGAGTACCACTATGCGTGTATGCTAAGTCTCATAAGATCCACAATGGTCGGTAACTCTCGAGGCTTATTATGTTGTTTTGAATCCTTCCTTGACAAAATTAGTTGAATAAATATTAGATATCACATCTACAATCTACAATAATAGATATAATGAATTCCATTTCTGGAAGAAAAAAAAGTGTCAAGTAACATTTAGTTTTGTAGTACAACATCCAAACTATACTAATAATGTTATTTATTTATATATTTTGAAACTCAACTATCTCATAGTATTCACACAACAAATCAATCTCACAATGTCCTTAGCAAGACCTGAACCCACAACCATTTGGTTGAGAAACATTCTCATACATGGGGACACAAGCCCTTTGGTACTAATGTTACTTACATGGTTATAAAAATCAAAGTACATGTAACTAACAATTTTGTTTGTTGTTATACACAAATTAAAATATAAGGTTACTAATTTAGCTTGAAAAATACCATTACAGGATCATACACAACTTCTTTAGCATTCACAGCAAAAACAAAATCAGCATGTGCATAATCCTCCTTGTACTGCACTATTAGCTTATCGGTATCATGATCCTTGATACTATCGAGCAATGTCTTGACATCTTGCACGTCTGAAAGCTCATCCGCCCCTCCATAACCCAAGTACATTGGGAAGTCGTTTGGGATGCTTGACATGTCATAAATTGGAGGTGTGGATTGCCCGTAATGCGCGTCATTATCATTGGCATTGCCATAATCGTACATTGTTATAGTCCCGGTTCGTATCACTGCATAAGTTATGTTGCTTAAAATGGATTAGTACATTCATTAATTAACATGGAGTAACATGGAAATTGACATAAAATACGTTATTATTAGAGAGAATATCCTACTTTGAGCGAGATGGATCATGTTCTTAGTAGAAGTTGACTGTGGCTCGTGTTCAAGAAACTTGTCAGTCATTGATGAGTTCACACAACAGTTTTGCCCTGCACTCACCACAAGACACAAAAAATAAGTAGTTTTTGTACTTAGCAATTAGCATATACGCTTGGGTACGTGTAAAATATACCTGTAAATGAAGTCATCAAGTCACTGCAATCGTTGCCTGGCATCATGCAGATAACACTCAGAAGATCAACAACAGCTTTCCTGAATAGAATTGGGTGAGAACAATTTCATTTTGTTTAACCAGAAATAAGTTATTTACTCTAGCACACTTTTAACTGCTTTTAAGCTTAGCTCATTCGGCCCTTTTTTTACAAAATTATAGGTTTTGATGCAGTCATCGACAGTTAAATATGAAAACGTTTAAACATTTTGAATTATGGACTTGTAGTATTTGATCCGTCAACAATAAGTATACTGTAAATAGATTCATCTATACAATGGACTGAAATTGTATGTACTAGTATTGTTATGATGGACATTGTTCGTCAAGGGAACTAATAATTGGAAAAGATGCATCTTTCTTACCCTCTTGGAGCAAATTCATGGAGACCCAACCAATATAAGGCCTGTTGAATATAAAGGGAACACTTTAATCCCAATACAAACACAGTTATATCGTTTTAAAAGAGTGAACGGGAGATATTTACTTCGCCTAAAAAGGCATCAGCACCGGCTCTAGCAAGCTTTGACGACATTTGTCCTAAATAAGCGATGGGGCTAAGCAACACAGCTGATCTCAACATGTTCAATGTCTGGTCTTTCGAAAATGCAGAAAATGCGATCAAGGTTCCCTAATAAATCATCATTTGTTCACTTTATATAACTACTAGCGATGATTTAGTTGTTAGAATACTATATCGTAACCAAAATAATAATTCTGGACTCTAATTAGCACCATAAAATTACCAAAGAATGACCAACATAATGCAAGTTTTGGCCCGTTTGATCGTGCACATATTGGATTGAAGAAGGAAGATCAAAAGCTACTAATTCGTCCCATGACCACTCCCAATATGCCTGCAAATTATAAAGAACAGTCATTCGACACTAAAAGCAGTAGAAGCCCATCATACAATCACATCTCCAAAGACCAAAACCATGGCATGATAGAGAAAATAGACCGGATCACTAGGACTAAGAGATGTATGGCCACGACTAAAGTTGGTTCCACGAGTGTTCGCTATCCACACATCAAACCCATTATCTGCCAAAATAAACCCAAGAGATTCATCTGGAGAGCTTAAAACCCACGTCCCGCCATCCTGTAAACACCAAAACATCAACTTTCGTTCAAATTAAAACACTAGTATTCTGATTATATTGCAAAGTTACCATAAGAACCCCATGTTGTAATAAAACAGGCGGTTTGTCTGCCTTTGTACCTCCTCGTGCTGCTGGAATTCGTTGCACGCTAAGTATATACCCATCTTTCGTCGTAACCTAAGAAAAAACAAACAAATTATCATCGACGATCAACTCACTCGATAAAAATGAATCAAATGAGAGAACAAAGTAGCTAAAAGACCGAATGTAAGAATATGAAATGTACATAAGTGCTTAATCATAAGCTCCTTTTAAGGACGGCAGATTATTCACACATCTATATTGAGACTTAAACACACAACTTATTAGTTGACATGTTACTAACATACTGTTAGGCCATAGGCCCTTTAGTACAAGCTCTTTAGTATACGAAAGTGTATTTTGACGAGGTATAGGGTAGCTACCGGGCGCGAAAGTGATTACCAATCTTATAAACCAAGGAAACACATACCTCGTGTTCTTCACACGTGTATCCTTCTGGCTCGATGAATAAGCTACAAATGCCAACCTGATTAACCGACGCTAAAAATGACTCGTCCTTGATTGAATTTAGGGTACGCACAGCTCTAGATATCGAGATTAAGTAAAGAAAAGTGATAATTGTAGTGGCAATAGAATAAGTCATCTTTTGTTTGCTTAGCACACAGATCAATCGTCATCTTATATACAAAAAAGACATTGATAAGAGGACAAAATAAACCCATAGTTTAAAACAAGGGTTGTACCACTTGTTTAACATTAACCGTGTGTTTGCACTCGAGATTTCGCAGTTGACACGGTTCATATCGATTGTTTAGACCTCTAATATGATCCTCTCGATGATACAAAAAAGTGTTCATACGATTATAGTTTATGATGTCATACAACTAACGTAAACTTTCAATGTATATATTGAGTCAAAGTATATTACTCATATATTTACTTATTTGTAGAAGATCAACCGATTAAATAGCCTGACATACTTAGCGTTTGATAGCTTGCTAATATAGATACTAGTTAGTTTTTACCTCGTGTGTGTATGAGTTAGCTGTGAAATATGAATGTAAGAGCAACATAACTAAGAACTTTGTCATTTACGATAAAGATTTAAAACCACGAGTTTATAACTACGTGTTATTTTTGTAAGAACTTTGCCACGCTCAACTATTGGCCAAACAATTACTATAATATAAGTAAACCTTAACAAATTTTAACCCAACTAATTGAACCCATAAACACCCTAGTCTATATTGTTTGGAATTATAGCATATTAACTGTTTAATATTTAATCATAAATCACAAGTAAACGCCAGGGAAGACTAGATCAAGTATAGTATAACGTAATTAACATAAGTAAATAGATGTGTACCTTTTAGCAATTAAATCGACAAATCTTTACTACTCGCATGTGAGTAAATCAAACACACGAAAAAGATCAAAAGTATGATCTCTCTAGTCTCTATGTATCCACACATAATACGTTCCAAGACAAACAATTAAGTATGCTAGTACTAGTAAGTGATAAGCGTACGATCGCTTGGATTCTCGATGCAAACGAACACATAGATGGTGTTGGAGGTTGGATCTGTTGAGAAAAATGACACCGGACTGAAGCAAACCAACTACTAAAATATGAAATGTAATAAAAGATGACACACGGATATAACGTGGAAAA
This sequence comes from Artemisia tridentata subsp. tridentata, assembly GCA_021014915.2. Lineage (NCBI taxonomy): Eukaryota > Viridiplantae > Streptophyta > Magnoliopsida > Asterales > Asteraceae > Artemisia > Artemisia tridentata. The sequence goes on along the minus strand of CP139509.1, from coordinate 64,351,503 downwards.
CCCCAATAGGGTAAAAACCACGGGCAAGGAAATATACGTTTTAGTATAATGAAAAACCAGGAGTTACACCTTTTCTCTAACTACAAGGATAAACACTTATATCTCTTGTATTAGGAGATATTTCACCAACTCTCTAATTAACACTAATACTAGGAGAAAGAATGAGATACAAATAACACTTGTGTGTGTTATTGCTTTGAGATGGGATACAAACTGAAGCTACAAACACATCTATTTATAGTGTTTGCAAAACAACTCTTCCCGTGTGAACACAAGAAGAAAAAATCAGGCGTCTGTTTTTTTTATTCGGTTCATGCATCTTTCATTTTCGGTTCATGCATCTTTCATTAATAAATGGTCCCACCATTATACTTTAACAATCTCCCACTTGAAGATCCGATTGAAGCTAAATCGATCTTCACACCGTTATCCTTCCTTGCACTTTCATGTTGCTTACGTTTCTGCTAGGCCGCATGAGGATCGGCACCATATAAACTTGCCACTGTTGATTGCTTTCGTCAGATAATCTGCCACGTTATCATCAGTATGAATTTTCTGCATATCCACGGTTCCTTCTTCCACTTTCTCACGAACGAAGTGATACTGAACTCGTATATGCTTTGTCTTTGAATGAAATGTTGGATTCCTTGCAAGATACAAGGCACTCTGGTTATCACAAAATAAAGTAATTTTCTCTTGTTCGTGCCCGAGCTCTTCCAACAATATCTTCAAACATACTGCTTCTTTGCTGGCTTGAGCAGCTGCAACATACTCTGCTTCCGTCGTTGACATAGCGACAATTGACTGTAGTTTTGAAACCCAGCTTACTGTTCCGCTAGAAAGTGTAAACACATACCCGGTGGTTGATTTACTTCCATCAAGATCACCTGCATAATCAGAATCAACATATCATTTGACAGTTAAATTCGATTCCCCATAACATAATGCAACATCCGTGGTTCCTTTAATATATCTAAAGATCCTCTTCACAGCTTCCCAATGCTCTCTACCAGGTTCCGCCATGTACCGACTCACTACTCCCACTGCATGTGCAATGTCTAGTCTTGTACAAATCATCGCGAACATTAAACTTCCCACTGCTGATGCATACGGTACTCGAGACATCTCCATCCTTTCTTCTTCACTGCTAGGACTCATCTTGGAGGATAACTTGACATTAGTAGGAAACAGGGTTGATATTGGCTTACAATCTTGCATATTAAACCTTTGCAAGATTTTCATCACATAACTTTTCTGTGAAAGCCAAATTTTCCTACTAACTCTATCTCGGTGAATTTGCATCCCTAGAATCTTGTTTGCGAGTCCCAAGTCTTTCATCTCAAATTCCCTAGCGAGTTGTGCCTTCAGTTTACTGATACGATCTTTGTTGGGGCCTGCAACCAACATGTCGTCAAATATAACAGCAAGATGACAAAATCATTGTCTCCAAACCTCTTGTAATATGCACAAGGGTATGCATGTAGTCTGTTATATCCAAGGCTAATGATGAAAGAATCAAATCTCTTGTACCAACACCGCGGCGCCTGCTTTAAACCGTACAGAGATTTGTTTAACTTGCAAACCAAGTTCTCTTTTCCTTTTTGTTTAAAACCTTCTGGTTGGAGCATGTAAATTTCTTCCTCAAGATTTTCATGAAGAAATGCAGTTTTCACATCTAGCTGCTCTAGATGTAAATCATACGTAGCACACATTGCCAGAACCACTCGAACAGTTGTCATTCAAACCACAGGGGAAAATATTTTGTTGAAGTCGATTCCCTCTTTCTGAGCATATCCTTTGACTACCAATCTTGCACGATACCTCTCCACCTGGTCATCACCGTTCCTCTTGATCTTGTACACCCATTTGTTTCCAATGGATTTTCTACCTGCTGGTAGTGGCACCAGTTCCCACGTTTTATTCTTATGAAGAGCTTCAATTTCTTCTTGCATTGCTTCCATCCAGAATGAAGCATCTGAATTATTCAGTGCTTCTTGAAGAGTTGATGGCTCTCCTTCCTCTGTAAGAAGACAGTATGCAACATTGCCCTCCATAACATAATCCGAGTGTCACACCGGGCGTTTTCTTTCACGATTAAGAGTACGAGTCGTTAGAGCTTGAGACTCAGTTGTTTCATTCACCTCGTGCTGTGGTACGGCTTCAGAAGAATCACTCGACTGGGATTGCTTTTCCACCTGTATTGATGTAGTTTCTCTTGTAGTGCTATCACCTTCTTTATTTTCTTGAATTTTGTCTTCCATAAAGACAACATTTCTGCTGACGACTACTTTGTGGGCAGTGGGGTCCCACAAGCGATACCTCTTTACTCCGTCAGCGTACCCCAAGAACAAATATTTTCTGGATTTCGGATCCAGCTTTGTAGTTTCTTGAGACTTGTACATCACGTACACAGGACTTCCAAATATATGAAGGTCTGAATAGTTGACCGGCTTTTCCGTCCACATCTTGTGACACCCCCTAATTTTTAAGATAGCAGCGAAAGAATAATTGGGGTATTGCCGAGAGGATCGAAGTCAAAATCATAGTGAACAGCTCAAAAGAGGCGTTTTTAAATAACTCAGGTCCATATTGTGAATTCAGTTACAAGAGTTTCAAATCAGAGTAATAAAAATCCTTAAAGAAAATATTGTTTTAGCTGAATTACACACTTTATTTTACACCATTATTAAAGAAAGGTTACTACCCGCTCCATGCCTTGGTTGCTCCGCTAATTTCCTGAGATAACATGCTTAAAAGTCAACAAAAAATGTTGAGTGAAATCGTAGAGTTTGTAATTTGTAAACAGTTTAAAACACAAGCAATATTGTATTTGAAATACAATCTGTTGAAAAAGTAATACCGCAGTTATGTATGTATTGCCCTAAGTCTCATGATACGCAAACGTTAACAATGTACCGCACAAACGACATGTATTATACCGCACAAACGACATGTAATATACCACACAAACAGCATGAACTATACCGCACAAAACAGTATGAAATGTACCGCACAAACAACATGAAATATACCGCACAAACAGCATGAAATATATCACACAAACGACATGTATTATATTGATAACTTAGGCAATATAAATCAGGTATATCATATAGAAAATAGTACTTGTGAAATGAAAAGTAAGTAGTTGAGCATGTATCTCCCCTAAAGAGTTTATAAAACAAGTATTAAAAGAGTAGGGGCTACGACTCACCTTAAGTGTTACTGGTGATGGTGAAAAGTAAGTTCAGGTGTGATTATGGTAACGGCTTCAAACAAAACCTGGTAATTAAAAATGCCTGAGAATCTGACCAAATACTAGTGGTGGATGTGAAATGAATGGTGGATGATGAATATCGATCTGATCGTTGAATGTGAGTGTGTTATGCTTAAAATGCTTAAAGTTCAAAAATAATATTATATATATGATTATCTTGGTTTTTGTGTCAAGTAACCCACAATGTTATTTCTTCAAAAGAAATGAAACAATGCGTAAAATCAAGTTGTTAAGTTTCTAATTATAATAAATAACGAAAGTTAAATAATACGAAACTAAAATGTATGAAAAAGCATATGACGTGATGGCGTGACGAAAAATGGAAAATGAAATAAGAATATCAAGTAAAAACAGTTGGTCCTTGTCTTTCTAAAGATTTTACACTTTTTACCCTAACTGCGTTTGCGTTACACCGTTAGTCCTTCGTTAAGTCCAAGTCCATTAATAGTCCTCTACTTGTCCAAAAATACAAACAAGGCTTGGAATTCAATAACATGTCAAATTATACCCTAATTATCATGTTTTCACAGTCTCAGTCCATGTGTTTCTCGGTTTGGCAGTTTTAGTCCCTCTAGTTGAATTGCGTTACATTTTTAGTTCAAAAGTGTCAAAAAGGTGGGAAAAATTATGGCGAATTTTTCTAAGGCTTATTTAAGTCAAATGTAACTTATTTCAACTGCTTATTTTGTTGTTAGCTTATTTTTCACCTAAGTGTACCTTAACGAGCCAAAATACTAGCCCAATAACAAGTTTTAATTCGTACACTTTGAAGTGAGTTGGGTAAGTTCAAGAGTTCACTTTTTACATCTTATTTTCATACTGAAAAGCTCCAAAAGTCAGCTTATCTCAACAGCTTATAAACAGCTTAATGGGCTGTAAAGCCCACGTCGCAAAATAATGGCAGTTTCAAAGTAAGTTTGTGCGTCTAGCTTCGGCAGTTTTTAAGGGTCGTAACATGATTATTTTTACATGATGTTTATACGAAAAGTGTAGTTAGCCATGTTACCTAACAGGTCATGTAAAGAAAAGATGTGGGTGTTTAACAAATTTGTGAGTTACGGGTTTGTTTTCTAGGCTACTTGGGGCGTTTCATATTAAAACACTTAGACGGATTTTCAGTGTGTTTCACACATGAGTTGTGCGTTTATATATAATGCCTGTGTATGTTGGAATGATGCATTTCGTGGTATGTTAAGTTGAGAGAAGGGTGAGAGGTGGTTGCTAAAGCTCCCAAGAGTGAGTTCGACACTTACATGGGTTAAACTAAGTTAACATGTACGTAAAATATATAGAACTTGTATACGTTCGAGTAGTAAACAAAGGATGATGCATGGCATGTAATATTATTAACGTGCACTAGTGTGTGAATGGTTTCTAACTCGTCCTCAGTGAGGGTTGTAAACATGTGGGTTTCATGCAATTTACTCAAGTAAAATAAACGTAATAGTAATATGATACGTTCGAATGAAATGTGAGACATGAATGCAAACAAATGTAACGTGAGAAGCTGAATTGAGAAAGGTTCCAAGGAACTTACTACACCTCTTAAAGGTGGTGAAGAAGCTGTGGGATCGAATGAAATACACGAACAAAGGCAGTTCACTCGCTAGGATTAAATACGTTTTTACGTATGGTTTTCTTTTATCCGTTTGCTTCCCAAAGAGAGATAGGAATTTCTGAGTGTTTAAGGTTTCTAGTGTAACACCCGTTTCCTAGGTGTTGGGACCCCACCCTAGATGAAAGTGGATAAAGACTTAATGTGATTGGTTAGTCAACAAAGTTATGAGGAAGTCAAACCCGGTAGTCAAATTAATAGTCAAAGTATGACTAATGTAGTAATATGAAATGTGAGGTATAAACTAGAAGGACCTAAGTTGTCAAGTGTCCAATATGTTATAAGTTAGTTGTGGTTAAATAAGAAAGAATAGGACTTGAGGGGCTTAATGTGCCAAGGGACCAAAGTTACTACCTAACTATCTATATCTAGGATTTTCTAGACTTATCTTCTATTATTGAGATAAGAAGGCCGGATTTTAGAGAGAGAAGGAAGAGAGGGAAAGTGAGATGGTGATATAGAAGAGATGAAGATGATCAAGTCCTAGTGTTTATGGCCTTCCTTAGTTATGATCTTATGCAAGTTTTGGTTAATTGTAGAAGATGATGATTATGATGATGATGATGGTTAGAAGATGTTGTTGGTGGGATTTATGTTAGTAGCCTAGCTTGGATTGAAGGTAAGTAACTCTCCCTAAAACATGTGTTATGTATGTATTTATCATGTATGTATTGTGATTGTGTAAGAGCATAGGAGTTGGGTTAGTATGGTTGTAAGCTAAGGATGGATGGCTAGTGACCTTGGATAAGAGTATGTTAGTTATCGGCTTTGGACTAGTTAAGGTATGTTGTAATTATGGTTGTGTTGAATGAATGTGATTACGTTGTGAAGTTGAGTATGATAGGAGTGGTATGTGGTAGTTTAGAGGTTTTTATGTGATTATGATGCTTATGTGAAAGTATGTGTATGATATATGTTTTATGATGAGTTACTTACTAAGCGTAAGCTTATTCTTTTAGTTGTTAATGTTTTTGTAGGTTTATGTGCGGCGAAATGTAAGGACTTGGATTATAGCCTAAGGAATTGGAAGCGGATTGGAGGATAAATCGTAATTAGGAGCTTAGTATAGAACACCGAGCTCAAGTGACAAGGTTGTACCCCCGAGAGTCTTTTATTGATTTGTAAAGTGTAGTCGAGTGTCAATTTGTATGTTAGAAAGGTCATAACGATTTGGGAGTCTATCGATGGGTCAAAGTGTGTTTTAAGTGTTTTTGAGTAATGATAATGGGGTGTTTGGTTTAAGCGTGTTCGTACCCATTTTGGGTAGTTAACGGGTCAAGTGATCTTGGAACATGTTTGTTATGTTAATGGAATGATTTCTGGAAAGTTTGGTGTAATACGGAAGTCGTATGTGATAATTGTCATTGAAATGGGTCAAAATGGGTCTTTATTAGTGAAAACTGCAGTTTTGCTCTTGATGGCCTTCTTGACGGCGTCCCCTTTTAATCTTCCAAAAATCCTCTGGCCCGTCAAGGTCTGACGGCGTCACCATTTTTCTGACGGCGTCACGGTTAGTTGGGCAGTTTTCGAAAAATCATATCTTTTAATCCGTAAGTCGAAATGGGTCGTATGACCTATCGTTTTGAAGCTATTTGAGTCTACTTTCATTTAAAAATAGTCTCAAGGGCTAAAAGTTTATAGATTTTTGTCAGTGGTCAAAAGAGTAACCAGATGTCCGTAAAGGTGAGTCGTTTCCGCGTAAAAGTTTAAGTTTTTGGTATAAGCGGGCACGGGGTGTTACAACTTGGTATCAAAGCTTCGGTTTAAGTGAATTAGGTTTCCTTTAGGTTGCCTAGACTTAAACCACTCGTAGACGCGTTAAGTTAAGTTTGAGATAGGCGGGCTAATAGTTTGTGAGTTATAGGATGTGGATGTAGAGTTTGAAACGAATGATGTGATTGTTATATGGGTAGTATGATGGGGACTTAGGGATGTGTCTTGTGTGATTTATGTTGTGGGAGACTTGAAGTGTGAGTGATAGGATTACCGTGCACCTCGGGCTGTCTCGGTAATTATTATATGATTATGTAATTGTTTGCTATGGTAGTTAGCGAGGGTGAATAGGTGTAATAAGATTGTGTGGTGGGTTATAAGAAATGTGACTAAAGATGAAAGTGCGTAACTTGTGTGATAGGGATGATCAAGGCATGGCCTTGTGAGCATTTATATTTAGCATGGTGATCATTAAAGAGGTATTAGAGGCGGGTTAGTGGAGAGTTAAAGTATTAGGAGTATAAGTATGAACATGTGGTGACGTTGAATGTGTGTGGTGAAGAAATGAAATAAAAATATAGGCATAATAAGTTTGTGATGAACTTAGTTACAAGATGAGGAAAGGCATAGGGGTTGAGAAAATGATGAGATAGAGCGAAACTCCTTAAGTAATAATAGCTAAAATGAGATGAATATGTGTGAAGCTAAGGTGTTGTTATGAAATAATTGTATTACGGCTAAGGCGATTAGCTGTAATTATTAATAAATAATGAACGTGTTGTAGTTGACGACCTATGTAAGATCTATATGTAAAGGAAGCGAGTGAGACTAAAAGAAGAGAGATAAGATATGGAAATAAAAATGTGATGGATTAAAAACGTAAGAAAGAATGAGAGGAGTATGTGTGAGAACAAAGACGTTGTTTTGAAATTATCATATTACGGCGCTGTAATCACTATAATGAATGCATGAGTTACAGTTGGTAAAATGTGAGAAGTCTAGATGTAAATCAGTCGAGTGGACTAAAATGTGAAGTAAGAATGTGAAAATGATTAACGAAGGCTAAGAATGCAAGAGGTAAAGTAAAGATGTGAAAATAACTAAGGCGGATTAAAAATGTAAGGAGTGTGTATGAGATAAGGGCGTTGTTCTAAAATTATCATATTACTACTAAGGTGATTAGCGGTAATTACTATAATAAACGAATGTAATAATGTGTGTTTGTGGTGCTTATGGCTTGGATCCGATGTTAAAATGTGAAAGTGGTAAAGTGATGAATGTAATGATCCTTCGAGATGAATGTTAAATGTGGTATCCATCGGGATGCCCAAGTAAAGGAATGTTAAGGAATCCTTCGGGATGAATGTTAAAGATCCTTCGGGATAAAAATGCATTGCCTTCACAGGCAAAGATTGCCTACATCCTTGGCATGTGTGAAAGTCCTTTCGGGAAAAATGTTAAAGTAAAGCGGATCCAAGCTAGAAAATAGAAGAATTTAAATATCAAATGAAATATAAAATGAAAATGAAATAATAAAAGTTAGGTTGGGAATTAGGAGTAGTGGTGTTATGTCGGGAGTACATAACCACTAGTTTATATTTCTTGATTTACATCGATTGGGACGCCTCTCCATGTAAATGAGGAATTATAAACGAGTGGGCTATGTGTTGCCGACACGGCACGAGTAGGGTTAGAGAAGTAGAAAGCGAGAGTTTAGAATTCGTAGAAATTTTAAGGACTAAGATAGGAGGATTAGAGTTAGACCATGGCTTTAGTTGAGACTTAGAAGGACCTTGATGGGATGGAGAAATTGTAATGATGATAGGATGGGCCTTGCGGTGTGGTGCAAAAGATGATGAATGAAGATTGATGCGTGGGTTTTGCAACCTTACAACAGGTTTTACCTCTCGAGGGATCTCAAGAGGCTTACAACCCCACCAGGCAGTGTACCTGACCGATGTAGTATAGTGTAGTGGTAAGTACGGGGGATTGATCGTTCTCCACAGGGAATAGTGTTCGTTAGGTGTGAAAGACTACTCTAATTAGGTCTAAGGGTTGAGGAAGATTCTTTTTATGTTTTTATATTTTTATGAAAGCAAGTAAAATCTCGGTTTTGAAGGAGTGGGCGGAATTAGTTGCTAGTCAACTAACCCAAATAACTACAAATGCAAATAAAGTAAATAACAAAAATGAAAATGTGGAGAGAAACTTATGTGTAGAGAAATGTGTTTACTTAGATTTCCTTACTCCCTAGCTATCTTTTACCGGTTAATTAGTGTGTATTAGTCGCATGGATGACGGGTGTATTCCTTAATACCATTCGTGGGGTGGCGTACTTACTTCCCCAACTCTACAAGCTCCTACTTCACTCCTATGTCGAGCCGGCTAGGAAGCTCCTAACATGGGATCACTAGAATTCGCTTGTGCATTAAATACAACCATAAAAACCTTTAGTACGCATTTGGTTCATGTTTCTTAAGACGTTCAAGCAAGTTACCGAATAGGAAGTTAGCCAGTTTTCTTAAGCCTAACATAGATAAACAATCATCCAATACAACTAACAACACACTAATAACCAATAATCAATAGCTAGGTTTCATTAGATCTAAGCAAACACAAGATAAATTTAGCCTAACATGTTAAACAAAAGACAAGAATAAGATAGAATCAAACAACACATAGACATATTGAATGATTAATTGATAACTTATCTTCAATGTAACATGGAAGATCTCAAGGCAAAAAGCCTTGAAAAAGATGCTAAAATCGTCCTAGGGTTTTCTCCCAAAATTCCACACACTAAGCTCTCCCCAATGACAAAAAATTAGAAAACTATATATAGACTTTTGCATCTGACGGCGTCACCTTATGGATTGTGACGCCGTCACCTCGCCGCTTCTAGGGTTCCCGGATGACCTTCTTGATGCCGTCCCTCTTTAGCTCTTCAAAAATCCATTCTGGCTTATCAAGGCTTGACGCCGTCAGCTCGTGAACGTGACGCCGTCCCCTTATGATTTAAGCCGTGACGCCCTTGATCAAGTTAAAGCGTGACGCCGTCAGAATTCACATGCTATTTTCACTGGCCTATCATGAGTAAATTTCACGTCCACTTTTTCTTGCCAAAGCATGATGCCGTCCAGAGTTAATTGTGACGCCGTCAAAGGTAACATTCAGCCGATTTTTGAGACTTTGTCGTTTTCTTCACTTTTATGCTCCAAAAACGTCCAAAATGCCTCCTTTTCCAGATTTCTCCTCAAAAGTACCTAAAATGACAAAAGGAATGATTTAGGGCAATATTTGATCAAATAAATACGATTTAGGGCTTAAATGACCCCTTAAAAGCGGTACACTTTTCGCCTCATCAAATACCCTTACACTTGAGATTTGCTTGTCCTCAAGCAAATGCGCTTTTATTCTAATCAAAATACAAGTTAGGGGTCATTTAATGCAAACATAAAAGTAATTACAACAAATAATCGTTCCACTTTAATCATAATAAGCACGGAGATTACATACTAGCACCTCACAAGTAGTGTTTAGATACTCACATCTCTCAAGTGTCATCAAAATAAATCTCATAAATGAAAACGGATAATATCTCTCACTACCTGTCATAGCAAATAGATTACCATAGGCTTGGGAAAGGATCGAAAACCTCCTCCACTAGGCGTAAGCACCAAAGATAAACTATCAAAGAGGGCTTTTAAATGGGTTATAACGTTAGGTGTAGGGAAAAGGAAAACACGGTTTGGTTGGATAAAGGATATTTTACTGGTGGCGAGTTAAAAATCTTGATCAATTACATGTACTATACAATGTTGCTAAGCCAAGACTCGACTCGATCTTAAGCTAGAAACAAAATAACAAAATAACAAAAACATAAAAATAAACATAAAATGAAACGGGATGGTAGTCCGTATGTTTTTTTCTATTTTTTCTTTTTCTCATTTTTTTTTGTATTTTTCTTGATATTTTCGATTTTTTTTTTTTTTTTTTTTTTTTTGCATACACTTTTGCCCTACCATCCAAAATAATACATCATAGGGGCATTGCATTCCCCTTACACTTGAATTTTTACATAACTTTACAAATACTAATCTAATGACTCGAATTAAGATAATTGAAAAACTTGGAGTACTTTTAAAACATTTAGCACATATGGGGGTAATAATGTTGTTCTTCCCCATTACTCCATTACACTAGTACTTTACCCATGAGTCCCAATCGTCCCAAAACAATATGTACAAGGATATGACTCGACTTAGCAACCATGTAATCAACTAGATAATTAACTTGGGTTTAAACAAATGTTGTAACAATAATGCACTAAAAATGAGTGCATACAAGGTAGGCTAAGGCGATTTGGGTGTACATTTTAGTGGGGTGTAACAAATTCTTCCTTTAAGTAAAATGCTTAAAGGTCGAAACGAAAAGATAGGCTCTGAGGGGTGTACTAGGGGTATCGTGTACTAAAAATGAGTACAACGCAAAGGGTGTGGGGGAATTACTTGACCAATGTAGCCAAAGTAATTATAACAAAAACACAGGTGTAAAAACAATGGGTTAATCCTAATGCCTCTTATCATGTAGTAAATCTAACTACACGAATGTAGTCTCACTTGTGGCCTCGGAATGGTCCTAACGCAAGTTCTAGAATCTAAGTGCTACCGGTACACACATCATAGCATAAATGCTTTTCCTACCAATTCTAGGGGCGAACCTCACATATTTGGGGGTGGAAAATTTTTTAGTGGTACGGTTTTTGTGCTAGTCATATAACTCCTATCCGTGAGACGCTCATTAAGATCAAAGTTTCACTCCTATATGTTGTAAAAAATTTTAAATTTGGCACTAAAATTACCCTAACAAGTATTTCTCTCAGTTTTATTACACATCTATTATTAAACAAACAAAAATCAAGCGCAATAGTATTCTCTAAAATCGTACTTTTACCCTCCCTTACACTTAAGATGAACATTGTCCCCAATGTTCAAATAACAAGATGTAAAAGAAAAAAGTAAAAGAATGAAATCAAATACTCCCCTGATTCGCTCGGTGGATAATGAAGTTACACGGTTAGATCTTCCTCCAAGGTAATGTTGAAGCTCCATGACTAATGCATCGCCACAAGCTTGATTCAAAACATTTCCTTGTCCAAAATAACCTGTTAAACCTGAGAAAACAAACACGAAAACCTGCATAACATCGGCGGGATAAATCTATATATAAGGATATAATGCTTGTGGAATGATAATTTTGCAGATTCCTGGAGATTATAAGTTGGAGATTTTAATAAAAACTTTTCTAAAAACAAAACTTTCAAAAATTTCTGAAAATTAAATCTGACGCCGTCAGGTTATGAACCCTGACGCCGTCAGAAATGACCTGACAAAAATTTTCATTTTAAGTTTCCGGAAAATTTCTGGAAAAACCTTTACCTTACTTCCTGGAATTCCTGCAAAACATCATTATGACTCGATACAAGCATTTGACTCAAACACACACTAATATGTATGTTAATCTATTATTATTACGATTCATGTAAATTTGTGTTCTAATAAACCGATTTAGATTTCCCTTACACTTATCTTTTGCAAAATACCTTTATATGTAGTTAAGACGAAGTTAAAAACAACATAAAGCATTTTCACAAATTACTTTTGAACATGAATCAATACTAATAAAAATTAAACACACATACGGAAACAAATAAAAACAAACAAACAAATAAATAAGCACACAAAGCAAATAAAACAAATAAAGCTTGGGTTGCCTCCCAAGAAGCGCTTTTCTTTATTAACGAGTCTTGTAGCTAGACTCAAAGTCACGTACATTACGTGACTCCATCATCGGTCACGGTTCCTAGGCCATTCTCCTTTGATCCTCTATCAGAATCACTTTCATAGTAAAGGTATTTCGGGTCCACGTGATCAAAAGGATTGTTTCGGTATTTAGAACTAAGTTCCTTATCGTGCTTAAAGAATCCGCTTGACAGGTCAAAAGTGTCCTTACATCCCCTTCTCACATCATCATCACATAACACGAGTTGGGAACTTAACCCATCGAGCCCTTTATAATCAATCTCCTTGAATTCTCTCATCTTGTAAGGTGTTTGGTATGAGATTTCCCTAATCCCATCGGTGAAAGTCATGATCCCATTGAGCTCGTCCACAACCAAGCTTGTGGCCTGGCAAAAAGGTGCCCCAAAAACAACCTGTGATAACCTGGGATCGATGTACTCTTCGATATTATCAACGATTGTGAAGCTCATAGTGAATGTCATATTTCCTACAAACACCTGTATATCATCATCTATGCCGATGTCGTCCTTCCCTTCATGAATCATCCCCCATCTGCAAATGTTGTTATAATGAAACAAGGACATCACATTTTTGGGTAAACATGTGTCAATGTATACATTATAAAAATGCTTGTGACCAATCATGCAAGGTATTTTGAAATTATTTGGATCATGTCGCTTAATTCGGCCAGGCCTTCTACCGTGTAACCCCCATGTGTTGCCACTTGCTGATGGTTGATACTCATACACTTCTTCACAGCCATCCCGAAAAATCACTTTCCTGACACCATCGGTAAATAATGCACTCCTATCATCCTCATCGAGTATCACTCCCGTTGCTTTTATGAATGGTTTGCCTAGAACAAGGCCAGTTAAGGATGGGCTGATGATAGAGTTCATGTTATTAATTATAGTTAACTCGACATGAAAGAGGAACTTTTCTATCACAATTGGTACCCTCCTTATTACCCCGATGATATTAGACCCTTCATATTTGACTTGTTCAGTGAAGGCTTCGTTATATAGAGAGAGGGATATTGCGCTCATAGAAGAGTTGGGGTTTATGTAGGCATCTTTTATAAACTTTTTCCTAGTGGTGCAAGATATCTTAAAGACCCTAGGGGCGCCATCCTCTATTCTCTCTCCGAATCCCATAGGCGACCTTGCTGTGCCCCTCTCAAGTTCCTCTACCAGGGGGCGGTCTAGCAGTCCTGGGAGCCCATGAGGCATTTCGGATTTCTCTTCCGAGCCCTCCTCATCACTCACCTCTATTGTACTCGAGTTCTTTGGTGAGTCTAGATAGTCGTCGGGCGCCTCGGGTTTCTTTTCGGGAACTTCACCCTCCATTTCATTGTCCACATTCTTGGCTGTTTGTTGGTCCAAATTTAGTTTAGGAACAGGTATTGTTGTAATGGTGTTCGCGAAGTGGAGAGGTTTCGAAGGGGTATGAGTATCTCCTGTTTTTTTTCGTTTTGTGATATGTATTTGAAGAGTTTACTAGGGTGCTTGATTTTTACAGGAGGGGGTGTTTGGTGGGTCACCGTAACAGATTTGATCTCATTAACTCGTGCCAATTCACAAGTTGACCTGCCAGCAAGGCGATCATTGATAATCTTTAACAGGTTATCGACCTTGTTGTTCATATCAACTTGCTGTTGTCTGAATTGATTCTCAAGTTTGGAGAGCTGTGTTTCTTGAGAGAGAATGAATTTTTGCAGTGATTCCTCGCGATTTTGTTGTTTATGCGTGTGTCGCTGAGGATAATGTTCAGACCAGGTGAGGCGGGGTAGAGTCATTGAATGATACGCTACGAGTTTGGTTCCAACTAAAATTTGGCTTATTCTTCCATGCCTCATACCCATCTTCGGAATTTTTGGGCCCATAATTAGTGGCGAGCCACTTATCTCCCGCCTTATCGATTCGCGAGGATGCGAATTCTTTGAAAGCCTGTTTGGGAAGTTCCATGCAATCATGAGTGTCGTGGGGACCACTACATAATTTACACGAAGAAGTGATTTTGTTCACTTGGCTTGAAGGTTTAGGAGCCTCGTAGGATTTCATGAGAAACTTGACTTGGTCTTCCAGTTCTATGATCCTACGGTCAGAAGTGCTTGAATTGTTCAAAGGCAAAGATATTACCTTGACCGTTTTATTCAAATCACGGGGATCACTCCAACTTTCGTTGTCATAAAGAGCAAGATCCTCTAGGAGAGCCCATGATTGTTCCGCACTTAGATCACGTAGCTTGCCACCGGCCGATTGGTCAATGGTTTGCCTCGTGGAGAGATTGATATGGTAATAGAAGATTTGGACTTGGAGCCAAAGTTCTATGCCATGGTGAGGGACTTTTTGGAGTAAGTCCTTGAATCGAGTCCATGCCTCGTAGAGAGTTTCGCCTTGACGTTGTTGGAACATCAAGATATCATTCCTTAGCTTGGTAGTTCTTCCCGGTGGGAAAAACTGAGCAAGGAAACGAGTGGTGAGATCATCCCAAGAGGTGATGGATCCTGCGGGTTGACGTTCTAGCCACTGACTAGCTTGGTCCCGCAAAGAGAATTGGAAGAGACGCAATCGGGTCGTCTCTCGAGTGGCAACATCAAGGTCTATAGAATCAATGATTTTGAGAAAGTCCTTGAGATGTTGATTAGGATCTTCAGAACGAAGTCCATGGAATGCGCATCCGCTTTGCACCAACCGGATGGTGTCGGATCGCAAGGGTGTGATATTGGCTCCTTGAGTGAGCTCAATGGTGTTTCGATAGCCATGGTGGCTAGGACGGGAATACTCTCCTAAAGTACGGGCTCTAGGAGGTGGTTGTGGTTGTTGTGGTGGTGGGTTGTGGGGGTTAAGGATATTACCATCTTCCATGATGTCGGATGGTATGGTTACGAACAAAGACACGAAGAAAATAGATAGACTAAAGAAAATCTAGAAAAATAAAATAAAAATCTCACTAGAAAGGAATCTAGTGAGTAGACCTAATAGAAATAAAAATTCAACCTAAACAATAACTATTCCCCGGCAGCGGCGCCAAAAACTTGATGCGTGGGTTTTGCAACCTTACAACAGGTTTTACCTCTCGAGGGATCTCAAGAGGCTTACAACCCCACCAGGCAGTGTACCTGACCGATGTAGTATAGTGTAGTGGTAAGTACGGGGGATTGATCGTTCTCCACAGGGAATAGTGTTCGTTAGGTGTGAAAGACTACTCTAATTAGGTCTAAGGGTTGAGGAAGATTCTTTTTATGTTTTTATATTTTTATGAAAGCAAGTAAAATCTCGGTTTTGAAGGAGTGGGCGGAATTAGTTGCTAGTCAACTAACCCAAATAACTACAAATGCAAATAAAGTAAATAACAAAAATGAAAATGTGGAGAGAAACTTATGTGTAGAGAAATGTGTTTACTTAGATTTCCTTACTCCCTAGCTATCTTTTACCGGTTAATTAGTGTGTATTAGTCGCGTGGATGACGGGTGTATTCCTTAATACCATTCGTGGGGTGGCGTACTTACTTCCCCAACTCTACAAGCTCCTACTTCACTCCTATGTCGAGCCGGCTAGGAAGCTCCTAACATGGGATCACTAGAATTCGCTTGTGCATTAGATACAACCATAAAAACCTTTAGTACGCATTTGGTTCATGTTTCTTAAGACGTTCAAGCAAGTTACCGAATAGGAAGTTAGCCAGTTTTCTTAAGCCTAACATAGATAAACAATCATCCAATACAACTAACAACACACTAATAACCAATAATCAATAGCTAGGTTTCATTAGATCTAAGCAAACACAAGATAAATTTAGCCTAACATGTTAAACAAAAGACAAGAATAAGATAGAATCAAACAACACATAGACATATTGAATGATTAATTGATAACTTATCTTCAATGTAACATGGAAGATCTCAAGGAAAAAAACCTTGAAAAAGATGCTAAAATCGTCCTAGGGTTTTCTCCCAAAATTCCACACACTAAGCTCTCCCCAATGACAAAAAATTAGAAAACTATATATAGACTTTTGCATCTGACGGCGTCACCTTATGGATTGTGACGCCGTCACCTCGCCGCTTCTAGGGTTCCCGGATGACCTTCTTGACGCCGTCCCTCTTTAGCTCTTCAAAAATCCATTCTGGCTTATCAAGGCTTGACGCCGTCAGCTCGTGAACGTGACGCCGTCCCCTTATGATTTAAGCCGTGACGCCCTTGATCAAGTTAAAGCGTGACGTCGTCAGAATTCACATGCTATTTTCACTGGCCTATCATGAGTAAATTTCACGTCCACTTTTTCTTGCCAAAGCATGACGCCGTCCAGAGTTAATTGTGACGCCGTCAAAGGTAACATTCAGCCGATTTTTGAGACTTTGTCGTTTTCTTCACTTTTATGCTCCAAAAACGTCCAAAATGCCTCCTTTTCCAGATTTCTCCTCAAAAGTACCTAAAATGACAAAAGGAACGATTTAGGGCAATATTTGATCAAATAAATACGATTTAGGGCTTAAATGACCCCTTAAAAGCGGTACACTTTTCGCCTCATCAAAGATAAAAGAATGTGAACGTATTAGACGGGTGTGATCATGTAAAGTCAACTAGTACGAGTTTCTTAAGTATTGAGTAGTCAAGAATGAGGGTAGAGGATAAAGCGAGTGAAATAATGATGTGCGGTAATAGGGCGGATTAGAATGATGATTGGCGATAATAAGTAAATCTTGTATTATGTAAAATCTAAGCAAGAGTTTTGTGGTATAGAAGTAAGCGGGGGTAATGTGGATTAGGGCATGTGATGTGCTATAGTGTGCATAGAGTTGCAAGATCACTTAGAGGCACTAAGTAAATTAGGGATTAAGGTGCTAGGAATGAGATGAGTTATGTGACTAAGTGCAGAATAGTAAAGAATGACAGATTTCGGGGACGAAATCTAAATAAGGGGGATAGAATTGTAACACCCGTTTCCTAGGTGTTGGGACCCCACCCTAGATGAAAGTGGATAAAGACTTAATGTGATTGGTTAGTCAACAAAGTTATGAGGAAGTCAAACCCGGTAGTCAAATTAATAGTCAAAGTATGACTAATGTAGTAATATGAAATGTGAGGTATAAACTAGAAGGACCTAAGTTGTCAAGTGTCCAATATGTTATAAGTTAGTTGTGGTTAAATAAGAAAGAATAGGACTTGAGGGGCTTAATGTGCCAAGGGACCAAAGTTACTACCTAACTATCTATATCTAGGATTTTCTAGACTTATCTTCTATTATTGAGATAAGAAGGCCGGATTTTAGAGAGAGAAGGAAGAGAGGGAAAGTGAGATGGTGATATAGAAGAGATGAAGATGATCAAGTCCTAGTGTTTATGGCCTTCCTTAGTTATGATCTTATGCAAGTTTTGGTTAATTGTAGAAGATGATGATTATGATGATGATGATGGTTAGAAGATGTTGTTGGTGGGATTTATGTTAGTAGCCTAGCTTGGATTGAAGGTAAGTAACTCTCCCTAAAACATGTGTTATGTATGTATTTATCATGTATGTATTGTGGTTGTGTAAGAGCATAGGAGTTGGGTTAGTATGGTTGTAAGCTAAGGATGGATGGCTAGTGACCTTGGATAAGAGTATGTTAGTTATCGGCTTTGGACTAGTTAAGGTATGTTGTGATTATGGTTGTGTTGAATGAATGTGATTACGTTGTGAAGTTGAGTATGATAGGAGTGGTATGTGGTAGTTTAGAGGTTTTTATGTGATTATGATGCTTATGTGAAAGTATGTGTATGATATATGTTTTATGATGAGTTACTTACTAAGCGTAAGCTTATTCTTTTAGTTGTTAATGTTTTTGTAGGTTTATGTGCGGCGAAATGTAAGGACTTGGATTATAGCCTAAGGAATTGGAAGCGAATTGGAGTATAAATCGTAATTAGGAGCTTAGTATAGAACACCGAGCTCAAGTGACAAGGTTGTACCCCCGAGAGTCTTTTATTGATTTGTAAAGTGTAGTCGAGTGTCAATTTGTATGTTAGAAAGGTCATAACGATTTGGGAGTCTATCGATGGGTCAAAGTGTGTTTTAAGTGTTTTTGAGTAATGATAATGGGGTGTTTGGTTTAAGCGTGTTCGTACCCATTTTGGGTAGTTAACGGATCAAGTGATCTTGGAACGTGTTTGTTATGTTAATGGAATGATTTCTGGAAAGTTTGGTGTAATACGGAAGTCGTATGTGATAATTGTCATTGAAATGGGTCAAAATGGGTCTTTATTAGTGAAAACTGCAGTTTTGCTCTTGATGGCCTTCTTGACGGCGTCCCCTTTTAATCTTCCAAAAATCCTCTGGCCCGTCAAGGTCTGACGGCGTCACCATTTTTCTGACGGCGTCACGGTTAGTTGGGCAGTTTTCGAAAAATCATATCTTTTAATCCGTAAGTCGAAATGGGTCGTATGACCTATCGTTTTGAAGCTATTTGAGTCTACTTTCATTTAAAAATAGTCTCAAGGGCTAAAAGTTTATAGATTTTTGTCAGTGGTCAAAAGAGTAACCAGATGTCCGTAAAGGTGAGTCGTTTCCGCGTAAAAGTTTAAGTTTTTGGTATAAGCGGGCACGGGGTGTTACATCTAGTAAGATGAAAGTGAGTGAAGTGTGAGTAGGGTAGAGTGGCTAGAAGGGGTATGATATAGAGGGAAGAATTCACACGTTTCTTGACTTTTCAACTTTCAAACTCAATCATTTAGAGCTACTGTGGATGACCAGGGTTTGAGGGACCATGTTATCATGTCTCTGATTCTAAAAGATCATAGAAAGATATGGGGAAGTTTGTAAAGTCTTATCCTTAGTTATTAGAATATATATATATATATATATATATATATATATATATATATATATATATATATATATATATATATATATATATATATATATATATATAACACGTTTTGTATTCTAACGAGTGCAAAAATGGAACTAGCAAGCCACAACCACTCACTGCTGTCCTAACTATCTCTTAAACATCACATAATGTTAACATGATCATTAAAAGGGCGTGGGAATAGTCGAGGTTCAATTTGGTTAAGTTTTGGGATTATTGTCTACACGTTTGGGTGTGAAATGGGACAAACGAAGTGGCTTCGAATGCCATAGAAATATTTGACATCTACATCTGAAACTTGGCACATGTAGAGTTTAGTGGTTAGTGATCATCATGGTGTAATAACATCTTTAGGTCGCGTTTGATAAATTAGAGTATACGGGTTGTTTTGGTGAGGGTATGAAATCGAATGGCACATGAAATAAACTAAGGAGAGTGTGTGGGCTTGTGAGGTGGTGATGGGCTGTGTTGTGTTGATGGGCTGAGATAGGTTGGGCAGCCCGTTTGGTTTGTAACTTAGGTAATATTTAGTGAAAGTAATTAGTAATAATTACTTGTAATTAGAGAAAATTAAATATGTTTAGGGTAGCAAATTTATTAGTACTTATCATGATTATTGAGATTCAAGTCTAGTGAAAATGGTGGTGTGTGTATAATCGTGTCTCGAAGTATGTGTCGTTATTCGGTGAACATTGTAATAACGTGACGTGGTAAAAATAATAAAAAAATAAAATTTTAAATTTCCCCGTAAAAATGGGAATCAATAGACAGTAACTTGAGATTATTATTGATTAACAAGTAGGGTTACAATGGATTTTTATAGTATCTTACAGTACCCTCCCGTCACTCTGAATTCCGTCCCGGAATTCAAGTCTAAGATAGATAATGAGGGTGGTTTATGAAAAGAGGTGTGGATATTTTTCACGAATTTGCTTTTGAATGAAAATTGTTATTAGGGAATCTGAAAAGATAACTGTTTCATTCATGACATGATTCTTCCTAAATTTGACATAGGTAGCTAGGCTATGTAAAATTGTGGACCAATGATGTGATGCTTGGCTCAGTCACTGTGGTATTTATATATTTCAAAAAGTTTTAGACGGTGTTCAACGTGTTGTTTTTGTAAAATGACAACATAATTATTTTTCATAAAGGAAGTAGAAAATCTTGGTTCACACTACGGTGATGAGTCGAGAATTTCTAGAGTGATGCTAGGATATCTTTGGTATAAACTTAGGGTTCAGGTGAGAATTCAGTGTATTGTTACGTAACAACTATGAATAGAGTAATGGAATGGAAATTGAAAATAGACGTAGATTATGATTATTACGGAAATATTACAAGATAGAGCTTTCATACGGTAGAAAGATAGTTGTTACACTTAGGTTACATCCATCGTACCTAAGGTAAAGTACAAAAGGAAATACAACTCTAGAGAGTTTGAACTAGGGTTTATTTATCCATGATAGGAATTTATTCTTCTGCTTAACATTGGAGTCAACCTTCGACGTTGTTAAGTTCCTAAAGAGTTTTCATTCTCTTTCACTGGTCTTGTCGTTCTAATTGGTATTCCATTTTGGGCATCGGTTCTTGTAGTGCCCCTTCTCGCCACAACCGTAGCACACTATTCCCAATGGCTGTAGGTTTGCATCCGTGGCTTTGCAGTCATTAGTTTTATGGCCCATTTTTTGGCACTTTCCGCATCGGTCAGTACAAGGCCCAGTGTGATGCATCCTGCATTGGTTACACTGAGGTAGTGTCCCGGCATAGCCCTTTCCTTTGGTGGGCACAGCCACATAAGCCCTGGCGGCTTCCTGACAGCGATTCTGCTGGTGGTGGCGGTCGTTGCGGTTTTGTTGATAGTTGTTGTGGTTGTTGTTGTTGTCGTTGTTGTTGTTGTTGTTGTTGTTGTTGTTGTTGGGAGTGGTGGTTCCATGATCATTTATCTTTCTCTTATGATCACTGTTGTCGGAGGTAGAATTTCGTTTGATTTCTCGATCCAATAATCGTTGTGCAAGTGTGATTGTGTCCTCAAGAGTTTTCGGGTTGGATGCGGTGACGACCCCCTCGATACTTTGCGGTAGTCTTTCCAAATAGCGTTCTAGCGTTTTTTCCAAGTCTGGCACCATTGATGGGCACAGAAGAGATAACTCTTGAAATTTTTGGTTGTACGTCCTCAGGTCGTTATTTCTCACCACTAGTTGATGAAATTCATCTTCTAGTTTCCTAACCTCTGTCCGAGGACAGTACTTCCTTAACATCTTATTCTTCAATTCAGTCTAGGAGATTTGGAATGCTGCATCAGCACCCATGGTTTTGACAATAGCGCATTCCACCAAGATAAAGCATTTCCTCTTAAGGTTCCAGTAGCAAAAGTGACTTTGTTGTTCTCTGCGCAGTTGCTTCTCATGAATACAGTTTCACTACATTCAAACCACTGAGCTAACTCTGTCACTCCTTCTATACCTTTGAAGGTGGCTGGCTGACAACTCATGAAGTCTTTGTAAGTACATTTACAGAGTGTAGATGCCTCACCTTTAGTTGTTGTTCCTATGTTGTTACTGGAGCGGGTTGCAGCATCGGCCTCGCGAGCTGCAGCGATGCCTTCGTTGATCATTCTCTAAACATTCGTAGGCGTCATTGCTACTGTATGGTTGGCAGTTTCGTTTCTGGTACGAACCATATTTCTATTAATGCCACAAGAAACACAAATTTAGAATTTACATAATGGTTTTGTTAGAACGATTTGAGTAATGGGGAAGCGAGTATATGAGTTCTAACAATCTCGCCAAAATGTGAAGTTATGATTAAATTGAAAATCACAATAATTACGACATGTTTGGGTACTATCGTAAGTGAGTGATCAATTCTTGGTATAGGATTGCTAAGGAACAAACTGATTCATCTACAAAAGCTGAAGTTCAGCAACTTTCTCTACATTCATCAAGTTTATTCTAAAATTTTCTTCATTATAGGATTACAACTGTTTGATCGATATACTCTGACCAAACTAACTTGTAGCTTGTCTAAGGGTTTAGCAACCTTGGATAAATCCAAAACTACTAATATTGAAACGCTGATATACTTTGTTAAGTATGCGGAATCTACTTCAACAAAGCTAAGAAGAATTAACACAAAACTTTGATTATATTAAACCTTGAACCTGCTTACTTTACACAGATTCACTAACAAACTCTAAACACTAATACTCTAATAATCGACTAATACTTTTCTCTAAAACTTCGTCTAAACTCATACGTCTAATGCCAACCTAGGGGTCCTTTTATAGGCACAAGGAAAACCCTAGTCGGTTTACAATACTTGAACGACAAGTAATTCTAATTATAATCTAATAATAACTCTAAGAACATTCTAGAATTACACATTAATCCTTAAACGTATTTGCATATCAGTCCTTTATCTTTAGCAGTACTTTGACTTCTTTAGAACATGAGCAGTACTTTGACTTCTATCGAACAGTACTTTGACTTTCTTCATGTAGCAGTACTTTGTAGCCCAACAATCCTCCCCTAACTTGAATTCCCCTTGCTTGATTTCAAGTTCCTTTGTATTTCTTTAACTTCAACATCTTTATCTTCAAGGAAAGACTGTATCATTAACTTCTGTCTCATGTTTGTTTTGTCATCATCAAAGTAATCATTAACTTCAATCTTTATTAGCAACAGATCTTTTCAGCAACTCAACATCATATTGGCAATAGGTACATCAGATCTTAAAAGTTTCATACTATTCTCATCACTTCCAGGTGTGTTAACTCCTGTGAGAGGTGAATCATTGAAAACTTAATGGATTTTGATGTCTCTTTACCAAAGCCATTAACTCTGGAGTAGCCAATGTTTAGGTTTAAGAACCATGGTACATTGATAACCATATGATTTTTAGCAAATCATCAGCTATCAACGGATTTGAGTAGTCTTTACCAATAGCCGTTTGCTTTTGGACTAGCTAGTTCTTTTAGTACAATCACTACCATGGTGAACTAATTACCATACAATGGTTTTCCACAGCCTTTACCACAAGCCATTATCTTGTGGGCTAGCCAACTCTTCACTAACATAGATATGGTGAGTTGAAAACCATACAATTTTTAGTAAATTGTCAACTAAAAACGGATTTGATAATCACATCAGAGTCGTACCCTCATGATGAGTCAAACTCTTTCTTGTTTACTTAAACATGGTGAGTTGAATACCATTTGTTGCTGTTTAAATCTTTGTGCTTCAAAATGTTTTTGCACTTTTCCTAAAATCACTGATTTTATAAAAACTTTACTGGTTTCATGCTGCAAGCAGTGCTTTGAGAAAGTACTGTTTGTCAAGCAGTACTTTTAAATAAAGTACTTATTTTTTTTCAAAAGATTTATATTATAAATATCATACCAGTTGTTATGCATCAATCTTCAGCTAACATTGTCCATTTGATGAACAATCCAATCACCATCAATGCAGTTTCACTTTCTTCTTCCACTTCCATGCCATAATCTAGCATTCTGATCATCAGATCCCTAGTAAGTGGATATCTTTGCTCTGCTAACATGTGGATCATTGTTCCATCTTCTAGCTCCAAAACATGTATTCACACTGATTCAAAGAACCTCCCTCTGTTAATTTCCCAATCCTCTTGATTTTCCCAGAGAGCACTATCACTTGTCTCTTCTGTTTCCCAGATGGTTGTGAGATCTCCTACCAGAACCAGACCTACTCCTTGTGGTGGAATATGTTCAAAATATGTCTGCACTTGTAGATATAGCTGAAGCAAATCCTCTCTGTCTATCAGATGTAAAATATCCCATAACAAGTTGAACACTCTAAAACTTCCATCTTGTCTATGAAATATCAAGTAGTCCCCTTCTTGTGAATCTACAACTGAGAATGTAGAAATCTTGGACTTCTTATCTGCAACTTCTTTTGATTTTGGATGCTCAAAGTCAACAACTCTTAAGTAATTTCTTAGTTCATCAGCTGTGTCTACTCTTAATTCAATAGAATCCTTAAGCTTCTTTGATGACTGTTCATCAGTTGTTGTTCTTTTCCTCTTTGAGCTCCTTGTAACAACTCTTTCCTTTCTGCTATCTTCAAGCTTCTTATCTTTGAATGAATCAAAAGAAATAATACTTGCAAGATCTTTTTCTACAGCTTCCCTAACAGCATCATACAAATCCTTCATCTCTGTATGTGTCAATTTCACCAAACCTGTATATCCTCTACCTTTGAGATAAGCCATCATAGAATTTCTTTCTTGAGCTTTACTTTGTGGCCTTCTAGGTTTGATATTAAGTTTCCTTGACTCTTCAGCATCTAATTCAGCCTGTAATTTCCTTGCAGCTTCCTCATTTTTAGCATCCTGAATAGCTCTTAGTTCTTTCAAGGTGAGCTTCTTCTTCTTAGTTTCTACCATGATCCCTTTACCTTTGTCTTTTGGATCTAATTCCTGGGTAGGTTGAGAAGAAGTATGAGGTTGTTGTTCAACATCAAGAATACTTATGCCTCTTGGTCTAGCCATATTTAACATGATGTCATCAATAGTCTCATCATCATTTTCAGAATGTTTTTGAACTTCTTCTTCCTGTTGAACTGGATTAGAAGGGCCAACTTCTTCTTGAATTTGGTTTGAGGGACCAACATCTTCCTCAAAATCCAAAGTCCTTGGTGTAATTTGTGTTACAGTTCCTTGATGAGCAGTACCTTGAAGAGCAGTACTTTCAGCATCAATTCCTTCCAAATCCACTTCCTCAGTATCACCACTTTTTACTTCAACAGTAGCATCTTCAATGTTGATCTGCTCTGTTTCATCACTTTTCCTCTCAACAGTATCTTCATGAGGAATATCTTCAAGTGGTGTATCATCATAAAGCCCAATATCTTCATTGAACTCAGTATCTTCATTCAAATTCTCTAAATTCCTCCCCAATTGGAATGAAGACTGCTTGTTGATCTTTTTTTTTCTTGGACTTAGACTTCTTTGAGTATTGACCAGTCTGCTTCAAATAAACTTCAAACTAATCCAAGAACTTATATGATGGCGCATGCATAAGTTCTAACTAATAACTATGTTGCCTCCCCTCAAATACAACATAGGTTCTAAACTAATAAATCAATACTTTCATTAAGAACTGAAAGAAAGTATACTAACTAATACTAAAGCCTCCCCTCAAATGTAGCCTAGTAGTTAATCATCCCAATGCTCACAACTAAGTTGGTGAATCTTGAAACATCAAATCCCTTTGTGAGTAGATCAGCTACATTGTCATCTGTGTGAACCTTGACCACATTAATAAGCCTGTGCTCATAACAATCTCGAATAAAGTGATGCCTAATCTGAATATGCTTGGTCTTGGAGTGATAAACTGGATTCTTCACAATACAGATGGTACTCTCATTATCAATGTTGATAGGAGTATTTTTGAAGTTGTATCCATAATCCAAGAGTTGATTCTGCATCCACAAAACTTGTCCACAACAGCTTGCAGCAGCAACATATTCTGCTTCAGTAGAGGAGGTTGCTGCAATTGTTTGCTTCTTACATTGCCATGAGACTAATCTTCTTCCAAGATATTGACATCCACCAGAGGTTGATCTTCTATCATAATTATCTCCTGCATAATCACTATCTGAAAAAGCTTCCAAGTGAAAAGGTGACTCCTTAGGATACCATAATCCTAACTTTGGTTGATGCTTGAGATATCGAAAAATCCTCTTGACTGCATACATATGTGAAACCTTGGGTGTAACCTGATATCTTGCACACAAGCATACAGCAAACATGATGTCAGGTCTTGATGCAGTTAAGTACATAAGACAACCAATCATAGATCTGTAAAGCTTCACATCCACAGCTTGTCCATCTTCATCCTTGCCTAATGGTTTATTGTTGTCAATGGGTGTGGTGGCAGGCTTGACAGTTGGAAGGTCAAATCTTTTAAGTATGTCTTCAACATACTTTTCTTGATTAATGAAGATTCCATCTCTTGTTTGTCTAACTTGAAGCCCCAAAAAGAAAGTTAATTCTCCCATAGAACTCATTTGAAACTCCCGCTGCATAAGTTCTTCAAATTCTTTCACCATAGACTTCTTCGTGGCTCCAAAGATAATATCATCCACATAGACTTGGACTAACATAATGTCCTTCTTATCTCTTTTGATAAACAAAGTCTTATCAATTGCTCCTCTCCTGTAACCATGTTGTAATAGAAAATTAGAGAGTCTCTCATACCAAGCTCTGGGGGCTTGATGAAGGCCATACAGTGCCTTGATCACCTTGTAGACTTTGTTTGGATGTGCAGGATCTTCAAAACCAGGAGGTTGTTTAACATAAACTTCCTCAGAAATTGTGCCATAAAGGAAGGCACTTTTCACATCCATTTGGTAGACAGGAAATCCCATGTATGATGCAAAGGCAAGAAATAACCTTATTGCCTCTATCCTTGCAACAGGAGCAAACACTTCATCATAATCCACTCCTTCTTCTTGGCTATATCCTTGTGCAACCAATCTAGCTTTATTTTTGATAACATTCCCTCTTTCATCTCTTTTGATTCTGAAAACCCATTTTGTACCAATGACTCTCTTGCCATCTGGTAGATCACATAATACCCAGACCTCTTGAAGCTTGAATTGTAAAAGCTCCTCTTGCATAGCTTCAACCCAACTTTCATCAGTTAAAGCTTGAGCTACCTTCTTGGGTTCAGTTTGAGATAGAAAACAAGCAAACAGGCATGTTTGTTGATCCTTGTGATTCATCCTGTTTTGTTTGTAAATAAAGCTAAGTAAAGCAGTATGTTGCTTAGAGAGACCTTTAACTTTGTTTCTTGTAACCACTCCTGAAGAGGGTGATCCAATAATATTGCTTTGAGGATGAGCTTTATGAACTCTCAATGTAGGAGTTGGTGGACCTGGAAGATCAGATTCCAAATTAGTAATATCAGGTTCTTCATTGGTAGTTGAGAAAATACCTTCATGATTGAGCTCATCATCAATTTCTTCTAACCCAGGAATGTTAGCATTATCCAAATCTTCATCATCAACATTCGAATCATCATCATTGTTCCAATTTGATGGTTCTAACACACCAGAAGTACTGTCAAATGTATCATCAGTACTTTGATCAAAAGTACTGTGAGCAGTATCTTTGAATGTACCCTTTTTCTTTGCAGCATCATAAGCCCTCCTTTGTTCATCTTCATAGGATTTTGCTATAGTTTCTTGAAAAAGCATCCTATTAAGTTTATCTTGTATGGCTTGATCTTCATCAGATACTGTATTGGTTGGTTGAGCAGTACTTTGTTCCTTATTAGTAACTGCCGGTTCTTTATCAGGAACATCTTCTGGTCTAACATTGACTCCATGAACAATGTACTGTGAATCATCTTCTTTGTGATTAGCTTGATTTTCTTCTCTAACAGGCACATAATTCATAGATGGAGTGAACTTGAGATCAAGATCAAACATCCAATCAGGACCTTTTCCTCTCTGAGGTTCTTTATCTTCCAAAAATTCAACATGAAGACAATCTTGAACCTTTTTGGTACACCTGTTATATACTCTAAAACCTTTGCTATTTGTGTAGTAACCCAATAGATATCCTTCATCTGACTTACCATCAAATTTTCCCAGAGAATCAATGGTATTTAGAATAGTCATAGGACAACCAAAAGGTTTTAGAAAACGAATGTTTGGTTTCTTTCCCATGAGCAGCTCATATGGTGTCTTCATCTGAGGTTTAGTAACTGATACTCTATTTAAAACATAGCAAGCAGTACTTATAGCTTCAGCCCAAAAGAGAATAGGTAATTGTGAATCTGCAAGCATTGTTCTAGCTGCTTCTATCAATGTCCTGTTCTTTCTTTCTGCAACACCATTCTGCTGTGGAGTTCTAGCAATGCTAAACTCTCTCTTGATCCCTTTCTTGGTACAGAATTCATCCATATGCTTGTTCTTGAATTCTGTTCCATTATCACATCTAATACCTCTTACTTTGAGTCTCAATTGATTTTCAAGGGCTACTATCAGGTCATGGATAGCATCAAAGGTTTCATCTTTGAATCCCAAGAAAAAGACCCAACTAAATCTGCTACAATCATCTGTCACAACCAAGCAGTACTTCTTCTTGTTTAAACTCTTTACTGAAACTGGTCCAAACAGATCCATGTGTAGCAACTCCAAAGGTTCTCTAATAACTCTGTCCTCAAGCTTCTTACATGAAGCTTTATGTTGTTTACCCTTCTTGCAAGCCAAACATGAATGATCAGTCTTGAATGTTTTGGAAGGTAAACCTCTAACTAAATTGCCTTTGACCAGCTTGTTGATGTTCTTGAAATTTACATGACCTAGTCTTCTATGCCACAGATGTGCTTCTTCTAATGATACCTTGGCTACTAAACATGTTGCTCTTCTAGCAGAATTGAGACTCTTTAAGTCTAAACTGTACACATCATTGGTTCTTGGTACTTTCAATATTACCAAGTGATCATCAACAAACTTGAACTCAGGAGAGAGAGAATAAGACATTCTGTATCAGTGAACAGAATGGGGTACTCTTGTCACAAATCTGAGAAACTGACAAAAGATTGAACTTGAGCTCCTTCACATATCTAACATTCTCAAAATCAATACATCCAGCCTTGATGGTTCCTTTGCCAGTGATTCTCCCTCCATCAGGATCATTACCAAATGCAACTCTTCCTCCATAATATGCCTTAAAATCTGACAGGATCTCTTTGTCCCCTGTCATGCTGCCAGAGCAACCACTATCAACAATAATATGATCTTTAAGCTCCTCCTATGGGTTGCCCTGCACAGTAAAAGAAAAGGGTTAGTTTCTTTTAGGAACCCAAGCCATTACTGACTTGTGTTCCCCTTGTGGAGTGACATACTTGAATTCCTTCAGTATGTAATCTCCACTGGTTTTGAAGGCATGGTCAATGATTATTTGCTTTGGTCCCATGTCCTGTGTTGTATTATCAACAACACTCCCTGTTTCACCCTTATTTGATGAAAGTACTGCTTGTTCCCCATCAGTACTTTCTTTCTTAACCCAATTTCGTTTGACTTTAGGTTTCTCTAACCTAGGTACTCTGCTTGAGGTGTAAGACCTTTTAGATTTATATGAAGTGAATCTCTTAGGTCTGTTATATGAAAAAGTGTTAGCAGTACCATGATTGGGTGAAAACTTAGCTGTACTTTTAGAGGGTACTGCTTGAGAAACCTTAGACTTATCAGTACTTGAGGGTACTGATGGTTTTGAAAAAGGTCTTTTCTGGTGAGGGTACCTATAATCTTTAGAGAAATTACTATGGTTAACCCTATTTGAGTGATTCCAAACTGGTCTAGTCTCCCTTGGCTTATGGGTGGCAGGTTTATTCTTTGGGAACTGACTTAAATATTCTGAGTGAAAGTCACAGTGCTTAATCAAATGATCAGGACTATAGCATACATAACATAATTTTCGCTCCATATTCCCAAATCCTCTTCTATGATTAAAAGGTTTCCTATAGTTAGCAGTATTTTGAAAAGTTTCTCTTGGAGGTACTGCTGAATGTCTATCAGTACTTTGAAAAGATTTTGGAGGTACTGCTTGATTTTGAAAGGCTGTAGGAAACTTTTGATCATTACTCCTTTGAAAATCATCCTTGGGTTTCTCAGAACTAGATTGTCCAGTAAGCTTCTTCCTAAACTCTAGGTTGTCTACACCATAACAAGAAACATCTGTCCTAGGTGGTTGAAGTCTACCAGTGGGTGGAGGAACTGAGTGGTACTCCTTATCTTTCTTAAACTCAGGAGGTGATTCACTAATTGGTTCCTCATTCCTAGATGAGTTTTCTTCTGAGCTAGTAAGTTCATCATCACTAGGTAAGATCTCTTCCTTATCACTAGGTGGGGTCTCATCTGAACTACTATCCTCAACACCATAACCTAGTCCAGCTCTACTGTTTATTCTTCTTTGTTTTCCAACAAATTGAACATGTGATAGACCAGCCTATTTAATACTAGCAAGTTTTTCTAACAAAGCATCTCTTTCCTTAGTAATCTTTTCTAATTCAGACACCTTACATCCTAACTTCCATTCACTTAATTTTAATTGATAATCTTGTTGCTCATATTTTTCTCCCCAAGCCATTTCATTATTTTCATGTGTTAATATTTTGGCTTCCATTGACTCTAAAGTTAATTGATAACCAGCTACCTCAGACCTAGCTGTTCTACAATTATCTCTTTCAGTCACATAGTCTTTAAGCACCTTTTGATACACATAATTACACTTAGAGCATACCTCAGAGACATTCGATGAACTTGGTGAAGTAGCTACCATAGCAATCTGAACAGGTTCATCTTCATCCTCCATGCTCCAGTCAAAGCTTTCAAGACCATCTCTTGATTCCAAAGCAGCATATCCTGGTTCCTCATCAAAAGTTGTGCTCCAATCAAAGTCTTCCATTGCAACCATAGAATAGGTTACAGGTTCATCATCAAATTCACTGCTCCAGTCAATCTCAGCTAGATTTTCTTGAGCCACCAAAGCTTTTGGTTGTGATTCAGTAATAGGAACCTCTTTTCTTTCAACCTTGGGTTGTTCAATCATTCTGTTTGCTTGATATTTTGCAAACTTGCATTCCCTTGCAAAGTGTCCAAGCTTTTGACAATTGAAGCATTCAATCTTGGATTTGTCAAAAGTGATACCCTGTTTGGCTTTGAAATCAATTCCCCTTCCTGTCTTGTTCATGAACTTCTTGATCCTTGCAGTGATCATGGCAACTTGCCATCTTATGTCAATCTCCTCTAAAGCATCTTCTTCAATCTGCAACAAGTCTTCTTGATAGGTAACAGGTAGAGTGGCTTGTTGAGCAAAGAAGGAACATACAACATCATCAGAGTTGGTGTTGTTTGTTGGTGATGGGGTGGTAGTGACAGTGGTTGTGCAAACATGCTGTGTATCACCAACAGTACTTTGAGAAGGATAAGCAGTACTTTTAGTAGAAGTACTGCTTCTGTTTTCAGAAGACACAAAAGCTATGTTGTGAGTTTTCTGAGAACTTTGACCATTCATCTCTTGCTCGTACACCTTCAAATTGTTGTAGAGATCATCAAAGTCCATAGACTCCAATCCAGGTTGTCCTCTAATCATAGTAGCAACCACATGCCAGACAGATGGCAAACTCCTTAAGAACTTCAAGTTTGCATCTTCAACAGATACCTCTGCTCCATACAGTTCTAGCATACTAAGTAGATTTTAGAATCTGTCATAGGCAGCATCAAGACCTTCTCTTTCACCAACAGTGAAAGTTTCAAACTGCTGCTTCAATAAGTTTCTATGCATCTTCTTGGAAGCATCATTACCTCCAAATCTTGTCTTGATCGCAGCCCACAATTGCTTTGCATCCTTAGCATCATGGAACTTTAGTAGGTGACCATCAGGAATAGCAGACAACAGTATGTTGAGAGCCTTATCTTGATTTCTCTTTGTAGCTGCTGGCAAGGTTGGTTGAGGTGGTTTAGGTTGTCCTTCAACTGCTACAGGTTCATCAAGAACAACATTACCATTGACAATTACATCCCATAGAGCATGGTCTGTAATAGCAAGGTACTGCCTCATCTTCATGCTCCAGAGATCATATTCTCCCTTTTTGATGATAGGAATTCTGAGTGAGGTGATGGATGGGATTGGTGCAACTTCAGTCGTCATCGTTTAGGGTTTGTGGTTAAATCGGTTTTAAGGGTTTCTTCTTAATCAGAGTCTCCACACAAGCTTTGATAGCACTTGTTGGATCGATATACTCTGACCAAACTAACTTGTAGCTTGTCTAAGGGTTTAGCAACCTTGGATAAATCCAAAACTACTAATATTGAAACGCTGATATACTTTGTTAAGTATGCGGAATCTACTTCAACAAAGCTAAGAAGAATTAACACAAAACTTTGATTATATTAAACCTTGAACTGCTTACTTTACACAGATTCACTAACAAACTCTAAACACTAATACTCTAATAATCGACTAATACTTTTCTCTAAAACTTCGTCTAAACTCATACGTCTAATGCCAACCTAGGGGTCCTTTTATAGGCACAAGGAAAACCCTAGTCGGTTTACAATACTTGAACGACAAGTAATTCTAATTATAATCTAATAATAACTCTAAGAACATTCTAGAATTACACATTAATCCTTAAACGTATTTGCATATCAGTCCTTTATCTTTAGCAGTACTTTGACTTCTTTAGAACATGAGCAGTACTTTGACTTCTATCGAACAGTACTTTGACTTTCTTCATGTAGCAGTACTTTGTAGCCCAACAACAACAATCCGAGTCTATGAGGATTATAAAATCACAACATATCCAAGTACATGTATGCAAAATGATCAACACTGGTCCACGTCAATTAATATCGTAACACGGCAATATACAACCAAATCACAACCACATATAGTCATAAATAACTTGCAAATTTGTTATATATATAACAAAACGGATACAAGCGTCATATTTATGCCACACACCCCGTGGCTAGGATAAAGTACAAAAGCTGATAGACAAGGATCTAATTTAGTGGCTACCAGATGCTCCTCCGAGTCGATTCTCGAGCTCCAGAATCATGCTGACGAGGATCTGTATATACTCCTGGTATCAAACTTGCATATCTCTCACTATTGCTTCTAGGGCGCTGACCCTAGTCTGAGCTGTCATTAGGTCTTCGTTTGTCTTCATCATCTTATGTATCAACTTTATTTCGTAATTGTAAATCAAAGGTATCTCCTGTCTAAGCTGCTCATGATGTTTCTCCAAATCATTTGCCTTTTTACGAGTCTCCTCCAGAGTGTCCAACTTCTGCTACATGGTCTCTTGGCTAGTAGCTAGGTCCTCAGCTCTATACTCAATAGACTCGATGCGCTCTGGAGGTAACTCATCTAGGTGACCTAAGGCAGTCTCAATCTGTTCCTCTTGACGCTCTAATCGTGTCAAAAGGGTGGAAACGGTAGGCTGTCGATTCTTTGCTGTCTGCGAGCTTTCACCTACCTCAAAGACTCGCGGTGGTGTAGGGAAGTCGGGAGTGGGTGATCGTGGTAAAGCGTGATATCGGGAAATAAGGGCCCTAGCTTCCTCACTGAGCTCAATTGGTGTAGATGAGGGAATGAATTCTGTAGATGACGGTGGAGGTGGTGGTGAAGGTGTTGGGACTGATGGTGGTTCATAAGTAAGTAACATGTACAAATGTGGACATGGTAGTGGTGATGGAATCACTGGATGTATCCTTATCCGTGCCGTCCTACATATTTTCCTAGGAGGAATTGGTGAAATCTCCGGTGATGGTAAGGGTAGTAGTGATTTTGTAGATGAATGAGAGTCTGAGTCAGCCGGCTCTGCATCTGCAAAAGTGCGAGGATTCTTTCTGGCTAGCATATACGGATCATCGGGGAATGGAGCGTTATTAGGCATCGTCGGAATGTCCTCAGATGGCTCCTCTGAAGGGTCTGACTCTGTAACGTGTTTAGGTACTAGGGTGATGTTAGGTACTGTCGTGATATTCTCGATATCCGAGTCTGATAAGAGAGTTGTAACACCCCGACCCGACAAGGGTAGAGATATCACAAATACATGGTTTCATATCAGATAAACATAGTATCCATGAATAAAATAGCGGAAGTCAAATACATAATCCCACAATAAGTCAACATGACTTATATCCAAAATGAAAGGAAATAAAAGAAGTACATAAGTTCAACGCCTAAACAATGGCAACATAATGTCTAAGGAAATCATGTGATAGATAAGCTATAAAGAACAAGCTCCACTCAGGTGCACTCAACCCCAAAGCCATGCCCAGCTCCTAGCTTAAATACCTGCCGTGTGGAAAGAAAACACGGCTGAGCTACACGAGCTCAGTGAACAGATATAACGTAACAAGCAATAGTATAATGAATAATACATGAGTAAATGAGAAATGGAAGTATGAGTACATGATGAGAGTACAAGGTAAGTATACATGGTAAGAATACATGGTCAGAATACATGGTAAAGATACATGGTGTCATAAGGGAAAGGATAAAGGTGCAAGGTAAAGAAAGGTCAGTAATCCACTACGAGCCCATAACATAACATGAATCATAATCATAATCATAATCGTAAACATGCAGAGGGGAGACCTCTTAGTATCCTGTAAATATGAGGGGAGTCCTCAATCAATAAATGGAGTGATCAGCTCCCAGTATGTGAAAGACGTGTATCGCACACACCATCAGTCACCAGAAATAATATATATCATGTAACAGGTCAGGTCAGGTCAAGTCTAGGATGCATCCATACGCCCCAGGTGGCCAGAATCTGCCTCTACGTAAATCATAATCATAACAGGGACGGGATAGGTCATCACTCTCCTACCCTAGAGTCATGCCATCGGTGCATCGACTGACATGGACATGAAACCCTCATGCCTAGTGAGTGGCTCGTAGTATCAAACTGTGGGTTAAGGTCAGGTATCATGTATCATGTGTCAGGTGTCATGCGTCAGAAATCAATATCATGTATCAGGTATCAGTATCATGCACTAAGTATCAAGTTCAAGTATCAGGTGTCAGGTTCAGGTTTTAGGTGTCAGGTTCAAGTATCATGGGTCAGGTTCAAGTATCAGGTGTCAGGTGGTCCAGGTCATGTTTTATATCAGGGTTCAAGACAATGTTTAGAACAATAGGTCAAGACAGGAGTTCCAACAAGGGTTCAAGCTGAATGGTTCATATCAAGGTTCAAGTCAAGGTTTATAGTAAGGTTCATGACAAATCATTATAAGAAACAAGCAAGGTTCGCAGAACAAGGAAACATAAAAAATGAACCAGAAATCAGAAAATGAGACGAAGGCACCTTACTAGAGAAGGGCAGAATATCTGTACCTTATTGCTGACAAAGGAAACACACTGAAATAAGATGATCAAGATCACAGGACTACTCTCTCTTCACACCTAGAGGAGTAAAGACATGATTACTAAAGATCCCATTTCCATATTAAGTAACTTTCTATTTTTAGCAGGTTTCCATTTTTAGAAAGTTTCCTTATTTAGCAAGTTTCCAAAATTAGCAGATTTCTATAATGAGTAAGGTTTAAGTATTATGATTTAGTTAAGTCTTTAATTTAGTCTCATTATGGAATTAGGGTTGGTTTTAGCAAGTTATAAAAGTTTAGGGTTAAACATGACAAGTTTACATAGTTTAGGGTTTTACTTGTAATTATAACAAATTAAAGATCTAGAATGAAAAATATCATGATCTACTTATTTAAATACCCCATTTATTCAGAATTACAACTTCAGCCCATTAAGTTCCATATTTTACACTTTAAACCCTTTATTTATAAAAGTTACAAAATAAACCTTAAGGTTACATAATTTACCATTTAATTCAAATATTAACTCTAATTACACCACTAGTCCTTATATTAATTTAATTTCAGAATATATCCTTAAATGTCATGCATAGTACGATTTAATCCTTTAGTTTCCCATAATTACACATTTAGTCCCTATAATTGTAAAACATATATTTTAATTTGTAAATTCCAAATAATTACCTATTGGCCCCTATAATTATCCAAACTTACACCAAAACATCTTAACATTATAATTTACTCAAAATGACCTCAAGTTTCCAGTATTTACGTTTTTAGTCCCTTGTTTTAATTAAATTGCAAATCGAATTACTAAATATATATATAATTACCCATTTAACCTTTTAAATACAAAATTTACATATAGACCCCTACCAGTTATATTTTTCCCACATTATAACAGTCCTAAATAGCATTTTAAAAAATAGTCCACGAGTTTCAACAATTACAAAACACCCCCTTGACTTTTATATTTTAAATCGGTAACATGTTTAATATACAAAATCAAACCCTAATTATAATCAATCATCATGCAATCATTATCATATCATTTTAATACCATAAACATCCAGATTCAATTTGATAAACATTAATTCAATAGGTTTAGGGTTTTGTTCATAATTTTCCCTTTTATTTCAATTAAGCCGATTATGCACAAATTTACCAATAATATTTTTAGGCTTCTAAAATTCGAATGACCATTTTTGTGATGATATATGATGACTAAGGAAGCCACAAAAATTATAAAACCTGCCCAGAAATTCGCATGAACGATTTAGAGAATTAAAACGATTTTAGGGTTTTGGATTCATTATTTAGCACACGATCAATATACAATGCATGGATGTGTTTTAGCATTTTTCTCATGTTAAATAGGATTAGTATAAGCTCAGAAAAATACCAGATAATTTATAGAACGAGTGGATAGGGCGCTTTGAATTTGGACCTATCGGATCAAAAACTCGACACCAAAGAATTCACCACGATCACCACAGCCACTCCACGACCTTGTAACCATTTTTCACAGACCATACATGATGAGAGGGACGTGAGAAAAATAGAGAATGAATTTCACATTGATCGAATCATAAAAAATGGAATTATTACCTATCGAATGGAAAAGAAGAAGGAATTTCGATATCTTGCAATCCCGACCTCTAAAATTCGTGAAGCTATTTTTCTAGGCTTCTTGAGAACCTTAAGAACACAAGAAAATTGGTGCCTTATTTCCAGAAATTCGGATGGATGATTGGAGAATTATTTGGTGATTTAGGGTTCAATCGGCTTGGAGGAATTTTGGAGAAAAATATGTGTGTGATAAAAATATTGTTGTAGCCGATTCTTAGGGGAATTAAGGGACCCTAATTTCAGGAATTGGTCAATGATTATTATTAGCATTCAATATAATTTTTAATGCTCTTAATTTTCCTTTAATTTCCTTTTATAAAATTTCATAACTTTTGAATTTAAATTAGATTAGGCGCCCAAGGGTACTTTGGTAATTTCCATGGCTTGTATAAAAGTTAAATGAAGTTGTTAAAATTATTTGGGATCATAACTTGCTCATTGCTAGAAGTTTGGAATTTATTTTGTACTTTACATATGTTTTATTTAGGTTTTAAATTCCCAGGGGCAATTTGGTCATTTTACATGTTATAGAATTTCAGGTATTACAACTTCTTCCCCACTAACAAAAAATTTCGTCCTCGAAATTTGCAAGGACATAGAAGAGAAAGATAGAACGGAAACGAAACAGGACATACCCGACGCTTTATCTGTCTGATCACGAGCAGGTGCGAAAACACGGCCGGTATTAGGAATAGGAGGAGGTTTAAGGTAGTTCCCATCTGCCGTCGGATTTTGCTTAGGACAATCCCTGACCAAATGCATAGTAGAACCGCATCTAAAGCAAGCACCTGAAGTCGTACGACACACTCCCGTATGCATCTTGCCACAAGAAATACAAAAAGGTTTATCGCTCTCAGATGATCCCTGCCGGTTGTTCGCTCCAGTATCCCGATCATGATGATGACCTCTAGTAGTCCGATCTCTCCACTGTCTCTGGCTGTCATTGCGCCCCAAGCGATCATCTCTCTGTCTAGAATCCTGCCTCCGATGATCATGTCGTCGATCCTCCTGCCCACGAGAGTCATAACGCCTGTCGCTCCGGTCCCCATAATCCCTGTTCTGTCCCTGAGTCTGAATCCTATCCCCGTCTCGGTTCCTCTTATACCCAGAACCCTGATGAAAGATCTTGATATTGCGAGCTGCGTCGCAACATTCTGCCGGGTCCCGAAACTCATCATTAAGTATGCGGTCTAGTACCCACCTCTTGAGTCCCCATTTGAATTGCCTAGCCTGCTGCTTAGAATCCCCAGCAAGCGGACCCACAAAACTCACAAATCGCTGAAACCGCTCCAGATACTGCCCAGCATTCTCAGAATCAAGCTGAGAGATAGTGTTGTACTCCCTGATGAACCTCTGCTGCTCGGAAGCAGGGAAGTACCGATTATAGAACGTGGTACGGAAATCAGCCCATGAACAACCGAGAACATATGCATCACCACCTTTAGCTTCTTTGTGCGCTTTCCACCAGTTGAGCGCGTCACCTTCTAGCTTGAACACAGCCAGACGAGTCTTGAACCCGTCCTCACAACCTAACACCTCGAACAGTTTCTCCATGTGGGTGATCCAGTCTTCTGCTGCTTGAGGAGTAGCAGCAGAAGTGAAGGACAACGGCTTAAGTTTATTAAAACTTTCCAGCCACCCATTAATGGTAGTGGGTCGGCCCCCACCACCAGAAGAACTGCCAGCACCCCCAGATGGACCAGCTCCCCCACTGATAAGCCGGTTGACCACCGCCTCAGTGTTAAGGCCCGGTAGCAGACGGGCTACAGCATTAGCCACCATTTCCTCCAGATTGGGTATTTCAGCATCTCCTCCACTGTTATACTCCTGGTGACGAGTGTTAACCATCTATAGAATTATGAAGACGATTAGCAAGATCAAGCAAAATATGACAGAGCAGAATAAGGAGAAAGAGTACGCGAACGAAAAACCTAATGTCTACCCAATCCTCACAGGTCAAAGGCCTAAGCCAACGGGTTTCGGAAACCTGTCTCTGATACCATAAATTGTAACACCCCGACCCGACAAGGGTAGAGATATCACAAATACATGGTTTCATATCAGATAAACATAGTATCCATGAATAAAATAGCGGAAGTCAAATACATAATCCCACAATAAGTCAACATGACTTATATCCAAAATGAAAGGAAATAAAAGAAGTACATAAGTTCAACGCCTAAACAATGGCAACATAATGTCTAAGGAAATCATGTGATAGATAAGCTATAAAGAACAAGCTCCACTCAGGTGCACTCAACCCCAAAGCCATGCCCAGCTCCTAGCTTAAATACCTGCCGTGTGGAAAGAAAACACGGCTGAGCTACACGAGCTCAGTGAACAGATATAACGTAACAAGCAATAGTATAATGAATAATACATGAGTAAATGAGAAATGGAAGTATGAGTACATGATGAGAGTACAAGGTAAGTATACATGGTAAGAATACATGGTCAGAATACATGGTAAAGATACATGGTGTCATAAGGGAAAGGATAAAGGTGCAAGGTAAAGAAAGGTCAGTAATCCACTACGAGCCCATAACATAACATGAATCATAATCATAATCATAATCGTAAACATGCAGAGGGGAGACCTCTTAGTATCCTGTAAATATGAGGGGAGTCCTCAATCAATAAATGGAGTGATCAGCTCCCAGTATGTGAAAGACGTGTATCGCACACACCATCAGTCACCAGAAATAATATATATCATGTAACAGGTCAGGTCAGGTCAAGTCTAGGATGCATCCATACGCCCCAGGTGGCCAGAATCTGCCTCTACGTAAATCATAATCATAACAGGGACGGGATAGGTCATCACTCTCCTACCCTAGAGTCATGCCATCGGTGCATCGACTGACATGGACATGAAACCCTCATGCCTAGTGAGTGGCTCGTAGTATCAAACTGTGGGTTAAGGTCAGGTATCATGTATCATGTGTCAGGTGTCATGCATCAGAAATCAATATCATGTATCAGGTATCAGTATCATGCACTAAGTATCAGGTTCAAGTATCAGGTGTCAGGTTCAGGTTTTAGGTGTCAGGTTCAAGTATCATGGGTCAGGTTCAAGTATCAGGTGTCAGGTGGTCCAGGTCATGTTTTATATCAGGGTTCAAGACAATGTTTAGAAAAATAGGTCAAAACAGGAGTTCCAACAAGGGTTCAAGCTGAATGGTTCATATCAAGGTTCAAGTCAAGGTTTATAGTAAGGTTCATGACAAATCATTATAAGAAACAAGCAAGGTTCGCAGAACAAGGAAACATAAAAAATGAACCAGAAATCAGAAAATGAGACGAAGGCACCTTACTAGAGAAGGGCAGAATATCTGTACCTTATTGCTGACAAAGGAAACACACTGAAATAAGATGATCAAGATCACAGGACTACTCTCTCTTCACACCTAGAGGAGTAAAGACATGATTACTAAAGATCCCATTTCCATATTAAGTAACTTTCTATTTTTAGCAGGTTTCCATTTTTAGAAAGTTTCCTTATTTAGCAAGTTTCCAAAATTAGCAGATTTCTATAATGAGTAAGGTTTAAGTATTATGATTTAGTTAAGTCTTTAATTTAGTCTCATTATGGAATTAGGGTTGGTTTTAGCAAGTTATAAAAGTTTAGGGTTAAACATGACAAGTTTACATAGTTTAGGGTTTTACTTGTAATTATAACAAATTAAAGATCTAGAATGAAAAATATCATGATCTACTTATTTAAATACCCCATTTATTCAGAATTACAACTTCAGCCCATTAAGTTCCATATTTTACACTTTAAACCCTTTATTTATAAAAGTTACAAAATAAACCTTAAGGTTACATAATTTACCATTTAATTCAAATATTAACTCTAATTACACCACTAGTCCTTATATTAATTTAATTTCAGAATATATCCTTAAATGTCATGCATAGTACGATTTAATCCTTTAGTTTCCCATAATTACACATTTAGTCCCTATAATTGTAAAACATATATTTTAATTTGTAAATTCCAAATAATTACCTATTGG
Source organism: Artemisia tridentata subsp. tridentata (assembly GCA_021014915.2). Lineage (NCBI taxonomy): Eukaryota > Viridiplantae > Streptophyta > Magnoliopsida > Asterales > Asteraceae > Artemisia > Artemisia tridentata. The sequence goes on along the minus strand of CP139509.1, from coordinate 64,310,710 downwards.
CCCCTATAATTATCCAAACTTACACCAAAACATCTTAACATTATAATTTACTCAAAATGACCTCAAGTTTCCAGTATTTACGTTTTTAGTCCCTTGTTTTAATTAAATTGCAAATCGAATTACTAAATATATATATAATTACCCATTTAACCTTTTAAATACAAAATTTACATATAGACCCCTACCAGTTATATTTTTCCCACATTATAACAGTCCTAAATAGCATTTTAAAAAATAGTCCACGAGTTTCAACAATTACAAAACACCCCCTTGACTTTTATATTTTAAATCGGTAACATGTTTAATATACAAAATCAAACCCTAATTATAATCAATCATCATGCAATCATTATCATATCATTTTAATACCATAAACATCCAGATTCAATTTGATAAACATTAATTCAATAGGTTTAGGGTTTTGTTCATAATTTTCCCTTTTATTTCAATTAAGCCGATTATGCACAAATTTACCAATAATATTTTTAGGCTTCTAAAATTCGAATGACCATTTTTGTGATGATATATGATGACTAAGGAAGCCACAAAAATTATAAAACCTGCCCAGAAATTCGCATGAACGATTTAGAGAATTAAAACGATTTTAGGGTTTTGGATTCATTATTTAGCACACGATCAATATACAATGCATGGATGTGTTTTAGCATTTTTCTCATGTTAAATAGGATTAGTATAAGCTCAAAAAAATACCAGATAATTTATAGAACGAGTGGATAGGGCGCTTTGAATTTGGACCTATCGGATCAAAAACTCGACACCAAAGAATTCACCACGATCACCACAGCCACTCCACGACCTTGTAACCATTTTTCACAGACCATACATGATGAGAGGGACGTGAGAAAAATAGAGAATGAATTTCACATTGATCGAATCATAAAAAATGGAATTATTACCTATCGAATGGAAAAGAAGAAGGAATTTCGATATCTTGCAATCCCGACCTCTAAAATTCGTGAAGCTATTTTTCTAGGCTTCTTGAGAACCTTAAGAACACAATAAAATTGGTGCCTTATTTCCAGAAATTCGGATGGATGATTGGAGAATTATTTGGTGATTTAGGGTTCAATCGGCTTGGAGGAATTTTGGAGAAAAATATGTGTGTGATAAAAATATTGTTGTAGCCGATTCTTAGGGGAATTAAGGGACCCTAATTTCAGGAATTGGTCAATGATTATTATTAGCATTCAATATAATTTTTAATGCTCTTAATTTTCCTTTAATTTCCTTTTATAAAATTTCATAACTTTTGAATTTAAATTAGATTAGGCGCCCAAGGGTACTTTGGTAATTTCCATGGCTTGTATAAAAGTTAAATGAAGTTGTTAAAATTATTTGGGATCATAACTTGCTCATTGCTAGAAGTTTGGAATTTATTTTGTACTTTACATATGTTTTATTTAGGTTTTAAATTCCCAGGGGCAATTTGGTCATTTTACATGTTATAGAATTTCAGGTATTACAAGAGTGATAGAGTAGGTAGAGGAAGTCATGATTCTGAAACTGTGGTTATGGTATTGTAATAACCCGTAAATAGTAAAGGTAAGCAATTATTAACATCAAGGGAGTATAAATCTTATTGTGCGAAGATTAGGGTAAGATAATCTTAATAAGTAACGTACTGAGCGCGGCAGCAAGCAGGCACCGGGGGGGGGGGGGGGGGGCGTAAGGTAATATGGTGTAAAATTTATTCATTTGAAAGTGTAGTTATAGTTCAAAGTTTGAAAACATTTGGTTCTCTATAACCAAGGCTCAGATACCAATCTGTGACACCCCCTAATTTTTAAGATAGCAGCGGAAGAATAATTGGGGTATTACCAAAAGGATCGAAGTCAAAATCATAGAGAACGGCTCAAAAGAGGCGTTTTTAAATAACTCAGGTCCATATTGTGAATTCAGTTACAAGAGTTTCATATCAGAGTAATAAAAATCCTTAAAGGAAATATTGTTTTAACTGAATTACACACTTTATTTTACACCATTATTAAAGATAGGTTACTGCCCGCTCCATGCCTTTGTTGCTCCGCTAATTTCCTGAGATAACATGCTTTAAAGTCAACAAAAAATGTTGAGTGAAATCGTAGAGTTTGTAATTTGTAAACAGTTTAAAACACAAGAAATATTGTACTTGAAATACAATCTGTTGAAAAAGAAATACCACAGTTATGTATGTATTGCCCTAAGTCTCATGATACGCAAACGTTAACAATGTACCGCACAAACGACATGTATTACACCGCTTAAATGACAAGTAATATATCGCAAAAACAGCATGAACTATACCGCACAAAGCAGTATGAAATGTACCGCACAAACAACATGAAATATACCGCACAAACAACATGAAATATATCGCACAAACGACATGTATTATATGATAACTTAGGCAATATAAATCAGGTATATCATATAGAAAATAGTACTTATGAAATTAAAAGTAAGTAGTTGAGCATGTATCTCCCCCAAAGAGTTTATAAAACAAGTATTAAAAGGGTATGGGCTACGACTCACCTTAAGTGTTACTGGTGATGGTGAAAAGTAAGTTCAGGTGTGATTATTGTAACGGCTTCAAACAAAACCTGGTAATTAAAAATGTCTGAGAATCTGACCAAATACTAGTGGTGGATGTGAAATGAATGGTGGATGATGAATATCGATCTGATCGTTGAATGTGAGTGTGTTATGCTTAAAATGCTTAAAGTTCAAAAATAATATTATATATATGATTATCTTGGTTTTTGTGTCAAGTAACCGACAATGTTATTTCTTCAAAAGAAATGAAACAATGCGTAAAATCAAGTCGTAAAGTTTCTAATTATAATAAATAACGAAAGTTAAATAATACGAAACTAAAATGTAAGAAAATGCATATAACGTGATGGCGTGACGAAAAATGGAAAATGAAATAAGAATGTCAAGTAAAAACAGTTGGTCCTTGTCTTTCTCCAGATTTTACACTTTTTACCCTAACTGCGTTTGGTTACACCGTTAGTCCTTCGTTAAGTCCAAGTCCATTAATAGTCCTCTACTTGTCCAAAAATACAAACAAGGCTTGGAATTCAATAACATGTCAAATTATACCCTAATTATTCTGTTTTTACAGTCTCAGTCCATGCATGTGTTTCTCGGTTTGGCAGTTTTAGTCCCTCTAGTTTGTGGAAACCGTAGAGGGGGGGGGGGTGAATACGTTTCCATTTAAAACTTAAAACTTTTATATCAAACTCCCGATCAAGTGTGATGTGATATGAAAAGTGTCAACTATGATCATATAGCATCAAGAGATGAATATAGTAAACTACAACGTATACACAATCAAACCACGACACATAGATAATCAACATAACATAAGCAACTAGCCACACAAGCAAAAATGAAATGCAAATATAAAGCGATAAAGAATGAAATGAAAGTAAAGAGATAAGTAAGAAGGCGCAAACCAGACACGGTGATTTATAGTGGTTCGGTCACGAAGCTCCTCTTCGCCCTACTCCACTCCCCGAGTACCCAACTCGAGAGTTACTTCACTAATCAACAAACTCCCTTCAGGCGAAGAAAACCGTACACGTCGCTTAACTTGTTTTCCGACACTAAGCTAGATGTCGAGTGCTAATCTTAGCTAGCACCAATCTACCACGATCTACACCATACACGTCGCTTATCCTATTTCCGACACTAAGCTAGATGTCGAGTGCTAATCTTAGCTAGCACCAATCTACCACGATCTACCCGATCTACCCTTGATCCACATGATAGATCACACAAGCCCAATGGCTTCAAGAGATCTCCAAGATCTCGACACGATCACAATGATCTACTCCCACTTGACTTGATCTACCCGATCTACCCTTGATCCATTTGATCAATCACACAAGCCCAATGGCTTCAAGAGATCTTCACTATCTCTTAAGATCACAATGATCTTGACTCACTCTCTCACAAAAGAAAGATAATCTTGATGTATGCTATGATACAATCAAGAGTGTAACAAATGTTACAAGACCTAACAACTACAACTCTTGTATCTTCTTGGATACCTTGAGTTCTTCTCTTGCAAATGAAGAGGAATGATAACACTTTGTATCTACTTGGATACTTTGTGTTCTTCTCTTGCTAATCAAGAGGGATGACAACACTTTGTATCTACTTAGATACTTTGTGTTCTTCTCTTGCTAATCAAGAGGGATGGCAACACTTTGTATCTACTTGGATACTTTGTATTCTTCTCTTGCTAATCAAGAGGAATGAAGAGGATCACTTGAATGGAGGATTGGATCACTCTTAAACATACTAGGACTCTCCAAATGATCAAAGAAAGTCATTTAAGTGAGGAGGGATTAGACCAGAGAAAAAGGACTGGAAAAATCAAGTTGGAAGTGTGAAATGGTCCACTATTTATAGGCAAGAAAAATCTGAACGTTACAGAAAATTTTGTACGGACGGCTCCACTAAACATGCCACGGATCCACTAAATTTAGTGGAACCGTGGAGCCGTCCTAGACTAGGACGCTCCAAATTTTGTCTTTTCTGGTGAAAACTTATTTGGGGAAGGTTGGAGCTGATTTTGGGGGGAAATTTGACTGTTGGGATTTTTAAACATATTTTTCAAAATAAAACATTTCTTTTTAATTCAAAAATAATTTGTGAAATATATTTTTAAAAAAATGTTTTGTCACATTAAAAATGTGAAGTTTAGAAAAATAAAATCCTTTGATCATTTGTCAAGTAGTAGATTTGTTTGTCCATACCTTGAGTGATTTATGTCGGGATGGAAATCTACGACTTCGTTGAAGCATACTTGAGACGTCGGGAGGTGTTGATGTAAGTATGCATTGATGATTTGTGTTTACAAGTAACTTGCACAGTTTACGTTATGTATTACAAGTTACATGTTTGTCATTATTAAAACCGAAGAAATCGTTTAGTTTAAATATCGTAATATTTGCACTAACAATCTCCCCCTTTTTGATGATGACAAATATGTAAACCGTAACACATAGTAAAATGTAAAAGTTACCCGTTTACACTCCCATTCTCCCCTTTTTGTCAAATAAAAAAGGTAGTTTCCTCGAGCGCTCCCTTGAATTTACTCCCTACTCCCCCTTATTGCACTACTATCCTTTCTCCCCCGAAAGTCGAGCTTGCATCATCCTAGTGAAGCCTTCTATCAACACTTGTGAAGACGACTCCATGCTATGTATTCAAATACTCTCGAGCTCCCCCTAGCTCAATGCTCCCCTATGGTGACTTAATCCCCTTGTTTATTTACCTTAGTATCTAGCGGATCCATGGATCAAATTCTTAGAAAGGCTTTTCCTACATCAAGGGTTAGCTTCGTGCAACATAATATATAACAGTATAGGAGCAACATTATAGGGATAGAATATACATAGCAAGACATGCATGGGTTAAACTATGTTAACACGTAAGTGTCACAACCCGACCGAAAACCTAAGGTGTAATTGTTCACTCAATCACACTAATCAAGAATGAGATTCGTTCATTGAATGACGCACTAAATGACTTATTCCAAGTTGTCATTGGGAGGAAAGTTCTAACAAACCTTTTGAACAACATAATCATCTACCTAAGATGATTGATGTTAAGGATAGTTTGTTGATAAGACATATTCTAAATGATTACTATTATGACAAGTCGTGCCATAAAGTAGACTCGATAGAGGTTATACCTAAATGATTCCATAAGGTGGGAGAGTGTTAGTTGTGGTGACAACAAGGACAACTTGGGTTATGTGGTTGTAGGGGATAAATAATGGGATGACCCATTAGTGGTTGTGGTGATGGTGATAGTGATAAGGATGATGTGTTAGTGCCAAGTTCAAAAGGTGATGTAGATGACAAGGTTAGTGTGAGAGCTAAAGGTTGTGGTGATGGTGATGGTGATAAGGATGATGTGTTGGTGCCAAGTCCAGAGAGGTTTGATGGTGATAGGGTTAGTGTGATAGCTAAAGGTTGTGGTGGACTTGGTGGAGGTAAGGGTGTAGGAATCCTAAAAGTGGAGGATGATGATGATGTGGTTGGAGATGTTGGTTTTGCCCTTTGAGGAAAGGTGGGAAAGGATGGTTTAGGTTAATATATCGTTTGCACTGACAATGAGATGCATGATATATTTCAAAAGGGAAAAGGAAAAGGTGCATGTGATCCTAACAGGATTGTTGGTGGAAATCTCTAACGGGGTTAAGGTAATGAAGTTTTAGGTTTCTAGGTTGGATGATCCTAGTTGTGTGTTAGGGATAATTTGGTGCATGAAGGGTTTCGTGTGTTTGTGAGGATTGAAGGTTGTTGAGCTAACTGTCACTTATCCAAAGTGAGGAGTAGCTGTAAGGTTTTAGTGTAATTAGTTGAAGGTTATAAGGTTTGAGTGTGATGATCTATGGGTTGAAGGTACTTAGACTAACTATCACTGTCAAGAGTGAAGTGTAGCTAAAAGGTTTGAGTGTGATGATGAAAGATGTTAATGTGAGGTTTGAAGATGAGATGCAAGATAAGCTTGCAGTAGTGAGGCCTTATATAGGCAAGGGTTGTGGGATTCAAACTAAAGTTGGTGATGGTGTCCTATGGTGTAGTGAGGAAATCTTAGGGTGTGTGTGAGTTTGCAAAATTTTGCAGGTTGAGGTTAGGGATGCAGGGATCAGGAGGGAACAGCGAAAATTCATCAAACATAGGCACGGTACCACTAAATACCACACGGTACCGTGGCCTATTTAACGGTACCGTGACCTGGAAGTCACGAATTTTCCTGTGCAGCCTAGTTCTGGGCAGCTAAAGGGAAGTTTCCTAGGGAATAAGAACCACATTAATGTGTTCTTGAGAGTGTTTGGTGAAAGGCTATATGAGTGTGTTTTCGCTCCCCTTAATCTATGACCATCCGAACAAGATGCAAAAGATAAAGAGGAAAACAAACGTTGACGGAAGCGATGAGCTTAGTAACGTCATGACAAGTGGTGGATAGCATACGATAAACTTCACCTTTGAAGTCACGTAGCTCTTCTCAATCATTTTGAATATTCATAGAATATTTATATGATGAGGTATGTGATTACTTGAAGATATATCCTAAGGGTTAAGAAGATAAAATCTTCAGGGTTGTGAGGTAGGTGATAAGGTTATAGGGTTAACTATGTTGATGAAGGAGGGTTATCTCAACGTATCCTAATGGTTCTTCGTTTGAAGTGTGTGGAAGATGAGTGGGATGCGGAAGCATTGGTAGTGTTCAGTACCATGCGGAAGTGAAAGGGAAGAAGGCTTAGGAATCAGAATATAGATACAATCTGTTCTGATAGGATACGGTTCTGGTTCAAGACTACATCGAGTGGGTTTCGATAGTGTTTTTGAAACAGTGAGAATAAACTGTCTCAGCAGACAACGGTCCGATGGTACCATTAAATTTAGCGGTACTGTCCCCTATTTAAGGGTACCGTGACCTGCTGAGGTCAATTTTGACCCAGAATTAGATTTCTGACAAAGAAATTTCACATATGTTGTGATTTTTCTGGACCTTAGATTAAAAGAATTTATACCAAATAAATTCCTTTATGAATGAATCCAGTGGGATTAGGTGAACGTTGATCGAGAGTGAGAAATGACATTTAATTGCATTTCGCAAATTAAATATACTTTAAATATTTCGGATGAAATATTTAAGTTGTCATTGGAATTTAAGAGGATTTCACGAATAAATCTCGCTCATTTAGTGAGACTCATCGACACGAGGAAAGAATTTATACCTAATAAATTCTTTGAACGGTACAGGACGAGAAGTGATGACTTTTATATTTCCGAGGAAATACATAGGTAGTCATTAGAGCAATGTGAAAGATGACTTGATATTTCCAGTGAAATATTTAAATAGTCATAAGAGGGGTACGAGGGATGACTTTAATATTTCCAGTGAAATATTTAAATAGTCATAAGATTTATGGAAAATGTTCCATCATTCCTAGACCTAGACGAAGATGGTTAGGGGATTCTCGGTTGAGAGGTTTGGTTGATTTACGGATTTTGATGTGCTTCACACACGAGTGTTTCATGGGGTTTTGAAAGACGTAAAGCTAAGCCTATGGTGCTGATTCGCAGCAGGGTTTGGGATCTTAAGACGTGTATAATCACACAAGGATGAAAGGAACTACTAATCACTTAAATAGCAACTCGTGAGTCCTTTGTCACCCGAGGGTTGATGTTAGCTTTTAGCTTTGGGATGAGCGTTTTAACATATGTTGTTAAAATGATTGAATATGATGTTTCGGATATGACATTTAACAATTGCGATCGCAAGTTAAGCTTACTTGAATATTTCGGATGAAATATTTAAGTTGTCAATCCTACTCCGAGTTCTACTAGGTTTGTATCAAACCTTCCCATGACAAAAGGGTGTATACTTGGAAGAAGGCGAAGTGATGACTAGGGAATTAAGACAACTTCGCGACTACTCTAACTTATAGGTTTTGACACTAGTGTATGACTCTATGACTTCTAAGGGTTCATAGTGATGGGAATACCTAATTCCTAATGTGTCAAAAGAACATAGTGTGGGTGCAAACTTTACAAGTAAATCATGTAAAATGCACATAAGGAATAAATGCAAGCATCATGTAAAACATGATAATCATTTAGCATTTAAGATCATGAAGACATTTAACCATATCTTACGAGAACATGTTATCATTTTGAAACACGTATGTGGGATGCAAGCAATCTAGGTTTGCTAAGGCAGATCCTAATTACTACTTGTTCAAGATGACATCCTAATGGGAGATAAAGTTCACCGATGTAAACTATCTCTAGTCAAATGTAGGAATGAAAGTTTTTCAAGTTAGAGAATGAGTATGAGACTATCACTAGTGGTGCTTAATTAAGGCTAAACACGACCATTTTTACGGGTTATACCACAAACCCAACTTCTCTCCTGGAAGCAATTCAACCGTTAGGTCAAATTGAATTTCTAGTGCGATAGGTTCTCCAGTAGTCATTCTCATGTTAGAAAATTTCAAATTCCTATATTTGCCTATTGAAGTGTAGCAAAGATGATATTAGCTTATTTCGCTAATACATGACCTAATATGACTCAACTAACCATACTTTGAAGGTCGATTAAGAGAATGACATGTCTTACACAACTCCTAACAAAGGCAAGCGAAATGTTTTAATTTCGTGTTTGAGATTTAGAGGTTGTTTGATGGAGATGGTGTATTTTATGATCTCTTAGACAACATCTTTGTTTGTTGAGTTGTTACATGTTATTTTAACATGATTTGGTTTCCTAGAACCAAGAGACACTCTAATGTGATACAATGTAGAATCTACTACATCGTGTGTGTTTCAAGAATGCTCCTTTGCATATCTTGAGGGAGAATCTAGTAAAGGTTACTTACCTCAATAGATCTTGTGAGTATTTTATTTGAAATGAGACATACTGTTTATTTCAACAATTATGCTTTTCTAAGAGGAAACTTATCACTCTTACGAATGCTTTGTGAAACAAGTATTTTTGTGTATGACCAATTTTACTTGTTTATGCAATGTATGTCGTATTAGGTTATTATTCAACTCTAATATCCTACATTTGTTAACAGGATGCAATGTATTCTCTTGTGTTGGGTCTAAAGATGCTGCTGTTTGAGAAATACACTAAGTGTAACTCTGCTGATTAGTTCAGTGACTCTGCTGATTAAACTAAAACTTTGCTGTTGGCTAACTCTGCTGGATTGGAATAATAAGCAAAGTGTAACTCTGCTGCTAGCTCACGAAGACTCTACTGCTAGACTAGTTACTCTGCTGCTTATTAGATATGTATAGTATGTTAAGGATAAGTATAGAAAAGATACGTAAAGATATTTTTCTTGTATAGAAAGTCGTGTAAACCGGCTAGGACTCCTTACACTATAAAAGGAGGATCTAGGGTTAGGTTAGATATACGTATCATTATTGTTTTACACTTCAAGGTTTCTTGTAACCCTATTGCTATCGAGCAATCGTATTAATATATTGAAGTGTTGTTTGAGAAATTGTTTGTGTTTAATTCTTCTTAAGATCAAATATTAAGTTCCGCATAATATTTGATATACAACTCAAGATCAGTTTCTATACCGATTGCTTTAGGTTTATATCTAAAGTAATTAATAAGATCGTGAAGCTCAACTGGGATCAACAAGTGGTATCAGAGCTTGTGATCTAGAAACTGGTACCAAGAAGAATTACTGAATACAAGATCTGTTAATCATCAAAGTAAGCAATGGAATCCGATTCAACACACATGGTTACTGCATCAAGAGTTCCCATGCTCAAGACTGGAGAGTACGAGATCTGGAAGATGAGAATTCAACAATACATGAGAATGGTTGATTACTCACTTTGGGAAGTTGTTCTACATGGCGACAGTCAACCAGCCAAGACTGCTACTGGATCAGTCTTGACTCTCAAGACAAGTGAGGAGAAAGCACAGAGAAGATTGGAGGTCAAGGCTCACAGTATTCTCATGATGGGAATACCTAATGATTATCAACTAAGTTTTAATCATATTGAGTCTGCTAAGGATTTATGGGAAGCAATTGAACTTCGATTTGGTGGGAATGAAGCTACCAAGAAATCAAGAAAGAATCTACTGAAGCATCAGTTTGAAACTTTTACTGCTTTGAGTTCTGAGAATATTGAGGGAACTTATGATCGACTTCATAAGTTGACCAGTCAGATGGCTCTTTTGAAGATTGATGTATCGCAAGAAGATATCAATCTAAAATTTCTGAGAAGTCTATCTTCTGAATGGAACACTCACACAGTGATTTGGAGGCACAAGGAAGATTTTGAGAAGATGACATTGGATGATCTGTATAACAATTTGAAAGTTTATGAATCTGAAGTCAAGGGATTGTCAAGTTCATCTTCTACCACAAACAATCTTGCTTTTGTTTCCTCAAGCAACAAGAATTCTGGTAGTCATCAAGAACAGCACTCTGCTGCTGGTACTTTCATTCCTGCTGCTGGTTCACATGTCTCTGCTGCTGACTCTACCAACACCAACACCATCAGTGATGCTGCTATTTGTGCTTATTTGGCTGAACTTACTACAAGTACTTCAGTTATGCCTCAAGATCTGGATGAACTTGATCCTGATGATGTTGAAGAGATTGATATGCAATGGCAGTTTGCAATGCTAACTATGAGGGCAAGAAGGTTTCTTAAAAGAACTGGTAAAGAGATGAAGTTTAGAAGAAACAAGAATGTGGGATTTGACAAATCAAAGGCTGAATGTTTTAACTGTCATAAGAAGGGACACTTTGCAAGAGAGTGCAGAGTACCAAAAAGGAACACTGATAATGTCAAGAAATCTACTGATGAAGAGACAAATCCTACTACTGCTATGGTGTCATGTGATGGGTTAGGAGAATATGACTGGAGTGATCATGCTGAAGATGGTCCAAATTGTGCATTGATAGCTGAAGAGGAACCTCAAGAACAACATTTTGCTCTCATGGCCTACTCTTCCTCTGGATCAGACTCTGAGGTATCCAATGAATCATCTTGTTCTTTTAAATCATGTTCTGATACAATTGAAATACTTAAGTCTAGCAATGGAAACCTTAAAATGGAGAATGAAACACTTAAGTTAGACAATCTTAGTTATGAATATGGTTTGAAGAATTTAGAAGAGAAGCTCGAATTCTATAAAAAGACTGAAATTGAATATCTTGATAAGATCACTATTCTAGAAAATGAACTTATTAAGAAAGATTATGAGATTAAGGTTCTTATGGGAAAAGTAGATGAGGCTGAACAGGCTAAAGATTCAGCTATAAGTGAGATTGAAAAACATATTGTTAGGGTGGAAAAACAACAATTTGCCACTGACATTCTCAGTAAACCAATAGGAAGACACTTTGCAGACTCAGGAAGTGGTCTAGGATATAATGTTGTTGCTCATCCTAAGAAACTTAGTGCCAATGCCCCTCCTACTAGGACATTGTCTTTCATACCTGAGTCTGAGGTCAAACCTGTAGGTGAAACTAGTGAAACTAAAGTAGAGTTACCTAAGGTTGAGAAAAAGTGGTCTGATGCACCCCTTATTGAAGATTGGGAGTCTGACAGTGATGATGAAGTTGTAGAATCTGATTCAACCCCTAAGAACAAAATGGAAGAAATTCCTGCTGTTGTTGAATCAAAAGCACCTAAGGCTAAAAAGGTTGAGTTTGTTAAGCCTAAGCTAGGTAAAGGTATCTCTAGGAAGATGGCTGAGTATAATAGCACACCTAGAGTATATCCTAAGAAAACCAATAACTTGCCTAGAGGAAACCAGAGAAATTGGAACAACCTAGTTTCACAAAGATTAGGTACTGATTTTCAATTACTTAAAAAGGCATGTTATAGTTGTGGTAGTTTTGATCATTTGCAAGATGAGTGCTACTACTATCAGAAACCAGTTTGGAACCAGTACACAAGGGTGAACCATAGAAACATTGCTAGAAAGACTCACCCACATCCCAAAAGAAACATGGTTCCCAAGGAAGTTTTGATGAGAGATGGTACTTCTAGAGTTATCTCTCCTATTGCACCAAAAGGGCCCATAAAGAAGGACATAGTTGATTCTGCTGTTAAGGCAAACTCTGCTGCTAAGACAGACTCTGCTGTTAAGGCAGACTCTGCTGTTTTGCCTAAAGTTGTTACTGATACTGTTGTGGGCAACCATTTTTATGTTGTTAAGGCCTCAGCTTGCTAGGTCTGGAAACCAAAAGTTAAAGTTATAGATCATGTTCTCAGACACAGCAGTGCACCAATGCAGTTGAAGAAATTTGACTACTTTGATGCACAAGGCAGATCCAAGTCAGTAATGGCTTGGGTCCCAAAGAGAAACTAATTCTCTTACTTTTTGTGCAGGGCAATCTACAAAAGGAGCTAAAGGATAAATGCATTTTTGATAGTGGATGCTCTTCACATATGACTGGAGACCAAAGCAATTTGGAAAAATTTGAAGCTTTGGATGGTGGATATGTTGCCTTTGGGAATGATCCTAAAGGAGGTAAAATCGTTGGAAAAGGCATCATCAGAACTGGAAAATTGGATTTTAAGAAAGTGTATTTAGTGAATGGACTAAAGTTCAATCTTTTTAGTGTCTCACAAATGTGTGACAGAAAGAATTTTGTTCTTTTTACAGACACTGAATGTCTTGTCTTATCTCCCGACTATAAGATACCTGATGATAAATTAGTACTTCTTAAAGTCCCTAGAAATGACAACATATACAGTGTGGACATAAAGAACATTATTCCCAAAAGAGATTTAACTTGTCTGTTTGCCAAAGCCACTATTGATGAATCCAAACTATGGCATAGAAGGCTTGGACATTTGAATTACAAGGCTATCAACAAGTTGGTGAAAGGGAACTTGGTCAGAGGATTACCTTCAAAGGTTTTTGAGAATCCTGAAGTATGTGTTGCTTGTCAGATGGGAAAGCAACATAGAGCATCTTGTAAGTCCAAATTGGTGAACTCTATAACTGAACCCTTGTTTATGTTACACATGGATCTATTTGGACCTACTTATGTGAAAAGTTTGAACAAAAAGAAGTATGGCTTAGTGGTCACTGATGATTTTAGTAGATTTACTTGGGTATTCTTCTTAGCTACTAAGGATGAGACACCTGGCATTCTTAAGGCTTTTATTACAAGGATAGAAAACCTATTTAATCACAAAGTTAAGATCATCAGATGTGACAATGGAACTGAATTTAAGAATCAAGTAATGAATCAGTTCTGTGAGGAAAAGGGTATAACTAGACAATTTAGTGTGGCTAGAACTCCTCAGCAAAATGGTGTTGCAGAAAGGAGAAATAGAACATTAATTGAGGCTGCTAGGACCATGTTGTCAGAGTCTAAGTTACCCACTATCTTTTGGGCTGAAGCAGTCAACACTGCTTGCTATGTGCATGATGAAGCGAAAAGTGTACCGCTTTTAGGGGGTCATTTAAGCCCTAAATCGTATTTATTTGATCAAATATTGCCCTAAATCGTTCCTTTTGTCATTTTAGGTACTTTGGAGAAGAAATCTGGAAAAGGAAGCAGTTTGGACGTTTTTGGAGCATAAAAGTGAAGAAAACGACAAAGTCTCCAAAGCTGCTGGAAAAGTACACGTGACGGCGTCAAGAATTGTTCCAGACGGCGTCACGGCTTGGCAAAAGAGGTGGATATGAAAAATACACGTGACGCGCCAGAGAGTTTTACAATGGAAAGTCTGACGGCGTCACCCTTTAAGGTGATCAAGGCCATCACGGTTTAAGTTAATGAGAGACGGCGTCAAGCACTATTCTGACGGCGTCAACCCATGATAGGCCAGAGCGGATTTTGGAGGATTAAAATGGGACGGCGTCAGGAAGACCATCCGGGAACCCTAGCCACGGCGAGGTGACGGCGTCACCTCCTACAACGTGACGCCGTCAGCCACTAAAGTCTATATATAGTTTTGCAATTTTTATTCATTGTGTGCAACTTTGTGAGGAGAAACCCTAAGACGAATTTTCTGCCATTTTTAAGGGTTTTATACCCTTGGATCTCCCATGTTTAATTGAAGATAAGTAATCATTTAATCATTCAATATGTCTATGTGTTGTTTGATTATATCTTGTTCTTGTCTTTTAATTAACATGCTAGGCTAGATTTATCTTGTGTTTGCTTAGATCTAATGAAACCTAACTATTGATTATTGGTTATTAGTGTGTTATTAATTGTATTGGATGATTGTTTATCGATGTTAGGCTTAAGAAAACTGGCTAACCTCCTATACGGTAACTTGCTTGAACGTCTTAAGAAACATGAACCAATGCGTACTAAGGTTTTTATGGTTGTATTTAATGCATGAGCGAATTCTAGTGATCCCATGTTAGGAGCTTCTTAGCCGGCTCGACATAGGAGTGAAGTAGGAGCTTATAGAGTTGGGGAAGTACGTACGCCACCCCACGATTGGTATTAAGGAATACACCCGTCATCCACGCAATTAATACACACTAATCAACCGGTAAAAGATAGTTAGGGAGTAAGGAAATCTAAGTAAACACATTTCTCTCCATATAAGTTTCACGACCTTTTCATTTTCAGTTATTTTATTTTATTTGCATTTGTAGTTATTTGGGTTAGTTGACTAGCAACTAATTCCGCCCACTCCTTCAAACCCGAGATTTTACTTGCTTTCATAAAATATAAAAATACAAAAAGAATCTTCCCTCACCCCTAGACCTATTAGAGTAGTTTTTCAATCCTAACAACACTATTCCCCTAGAGAACGATCAATCCCCTGGTACTTGCCACTTCACTATACTACATCGGTCAGGTACACTGCCTGGTGGGGATTGCAAGCTTCTCGAGATCCCTCGAGAGGTAAAACCTGTTGTAAGGTCGCAAAACCACGCATCAAGTTTTTGGCGCCGTTGCCGGGGAATAGTTATTGTTTAGGTTGAATTTTTATTTTATTAGGTCTACTCACTAGATTCCTTTCTAGTGAGATTTTTATTTTATTTTTCTAGGATTTCTTTAGTCTATCTTTTTCTTTGTGCCCTTTGTTTGTAAAACCATTTTCATTTGTCACTATGATGGATGAAATTCCATTTAGATCATTGACAATAGAGGAACAATTATATTTCACCAATAGATTTGTTTCCTATCATTCCTATGAATTTTTGTGTGATCTTTGTGATTTCCAAAAGGAGTTAGGGGTAAGGTTAGATGGGTTTAATGAATTCTATGCATGTGAGATTTCTATTAGACGAGCATTATCTGGATCAATTCCTTTTAGTCAGGCCCTTTGGATGAATTTTGAGGAAAGCTTCCTAACCATGACCCATAAGTGGAACGAATTGGTGGATTCGTATGAGCAAAGAGACCTAGTTTGCCAAGGAATTGTGGATAGAGCCGAAGCAATAAACCATAAGTTGGATGAAGCGCTAGGTTTGTTATCATCACTACCTAAGAAAACAATTGATGAGGATATAGGTGATCTTGACACGTGGAATGATGAGGTAAACACCATAAGCCCACAAAACCCACCATCATTCGAGGCACACACACCGCCCGTGACTTACCCGGAAGAAGTAGAAGAGACTTTAGGAATCCCGATGGAGGTAGAACCCTTGGACCAAACACAACTAGAGGATATAGGTTTGGATACTTGTAGTCATAACCTTTCTTTTAGTTATATGGAAGTTCCTATTTTTGATGAACCGGAGCCTCAACCAAAACCGTTACCTAATCTTCCATCCTTAGATGTGAATTTAGGAATTGAAAAAGGTCCCGATCCACCCATCAAACCATGTAGTCCGGGTAATGTTAAGATTAAGGTAGTAGACTCTAGGCCATGTGGAGTGGAAGCTAATATAGGAGTGAACCATGACCTTACATACTTACATCACCCATTCATGATTGATCACAAGAAACACTATGGGTTTAAACCGGGTTTATTAGGTCAAAATGGATTCCCAACTAGGAGTCTCTCGAAGTTGATAGAAGATGATCCCTTTCTAGGAGAAAACTTTAATTCACCCATTGACCAAAGTGAACTAGGTAAGGTTATGATGAAATGAGCACACCCCTTTGAGTATATAATTCATCCACCACTCTTTCCTCACGCGGCATACTTCCACCAAGATGGTGTGTATCGCTACTATCACCCGCACTTAATCCTAAGTGTAGGAAAAACTCTCCTTTATCCGTTAAATAAGGGTAGAGTCAGGCTCGTGACTCGAACAAAAACAAGCGCTTCTTGGGAGGCAACCCAAGCTTTATTTGCTTTGTGTGTTTATTTGTTTGGTTGTTTGATTTTATTTGTTTCCGTATGTATGTTTAATTTTTATTATTATTGATTCATGTTCAAAAGTAAATTGTGAAAATGCTTTATCTTGTTTTTAACTTCGTCTTAACTACATATAAAGGTATTTTGCAAAAGATAAGTGTAAAGGAAATCCAAATCGGTTTATTAGAACAAATGAATATGAATCATAACAATAATAAATTAACATACATATTAGTATTTGTTTGAGTCAAATGCTTGTATCGAGTCATAATGATATTTTGCAGGAATTCCAGGAAGTAAGGTATAGGTTTTTCCAGAAATTTTTCGGAAACTTAACATGAGAATTATGTCAGATCATTTCTGACGGCGTCAGGCATTGCAACCTGACGGCGTTAGGTTTTAATTTTCTGAAATTTTTGAAAGTTTTGTTTTCATAAAAAGTTTTTATTAAATCTCTAACTTATAAACTCCAGGAATCTGCAAAATTATCATTCCACAAGCATTATATCCTTATATAGATTTATCCCGCCGATGTTATGCAGGTTTTCGTGTTTGTTTTCTCAGGTTTAACAGGTTATTTTGGACAAGGAGATGTATGTGGAATCAAGCTTTTGGCGATGCTTTAGTCTTGGAGCTTCTACATTTTATTGGAAGAAGATCTAACCATGTTACCTCTTTATCCACCAAACGAATCAGGGGAGTATTTGATTTCATTCTTTTACCTTATTTACTTTTACATCTTGTTATTTGAACATTGGGGACAATGTTCATCTTAAGTGTAAGGGGGGGGGGGGGGTAAAGTACGATACTTTAGAGAATATAATTACGCTTGATTTTTGTTTGTTTGATGGTAGATGTGTAATAAAACTGAGAGAAATACCTGTTAGGGCAATTTTAGTGCCAAATTTAAAATTTTTTACAACATATAGGAGTGAAACTTTGATCTTAATGAGCATCTCACGGATAGGAGTTATATGACTAGCACAAAACCGTACCACTAAAAAATTTTCCACCCCCAAATATGTGAGGTTCGCCCCTAGAATTGGTAGGAAAAGCATTTATGCTATGATGTGTGTACCGGTAGCACTTAGATTCTAGAACTTGCGTTAGGACCATTCCAAGGCCACAAGTGAGACTACATTCGTGTAGATAGATTTACTACATGATAAGAGGCATTAGGATTAACCCATTGTTTTACACCTGTGTTTTTGTTATAATTACATTGGCTACATTGGTCAAGTAATTCTCCCACACCCTTTGCGTTGTACTCATTTTTAGTACACGATACCCCTAGTACACCCTCAGAGCATATCTTTTCGTTTCTAACTTTAAGCATTTTACTTAAAGGAAGAATTTGTTTACACCCCACTTAAATGTACACCCAAATCGCCTTAGCCTACCTTGTGTGCACTCATCTTTAGTGCATTATTGTGACAACATTTGTTTAAACCCTTAGTTAATTATCTAATTGATTACATGGTTGCTAAGTCGAGTCATATCCTTGTACATATTGTTTTGGGACGATTGGGACTCATGGGTAAAGTACTAGTGTAATGGAGTAATGGGGAAGAACAACATTATTACCCCCATATGTGCTAAATATTTTAAAAGTACTCCAAGTGTTTCGATTATCTTAATTCGAGTCATTAGAATAGTTATTTATAAAGTTATGTAAAAGTTCAAGTGTAAGGGGAATGCAACGCCCCTATGATGTATTATTTTGGATGGTAGGGCAAGAGTGTATGAAAAAAAAAAAAAAAAAAAAAAAAAAAAAAAAAAAAAAAAAAAAAAAAAAATCAAGAAAAATACAAAAAAATGAGAAAAAGAAAAGTAGAAAAAACATACGGACTACCATCCCGTTTCATTTTATGTTTATTTTATGTTTTTGTTATTTTGTTTTTAGCTTAAGTCGAGTCTAGTCTTGGCTTAGCAACGCCATATTGTACATGTAATTAATCAAGATCTTTAACTCGCCACCAGTAAAATATCCCTTATCCAACAAAACCGTGTTTATCATATCCCTACACCTCACGTTATAACCCATGTAAAAGCCCTCTTTGATAGTTTATCTTAGGTGCTTACGCCTAGTGGAGGAGGTTTTTGATCCTTTCCCAAGCCTATGGTAATCTATTTGCTATGACAGGTAGTGAGAGATATTATCCGTTTTCATTTATGAGATATACTTTTATGACACCTGAGAGATGTGAGTATCTAAACACTACTTGTGAGGTGCTAGTTTGTAATCTCCGTGCTTATTATGATTAAAGTGGAACGATTATTTATTGTAATCACTTTTATATTAGCATTAAATGACCCCTAACTTGTATTTTGATTAGAATAAAAGCGCATTTGCTTGAGGACAAGCAAATCTCAAGTGTAAGGATATTTGATGAAGCGAAAAGTGTACCGCTTTTAGGGGGTCATTTAAGCCCTAAATCGTATTTATTTGATCAAATATTGCCCTAAATCATTCCTTTTGTCATTTTAGGTACTTTGGAGAAGAAATCTGGAAAAGGAAGCAGTTTGGACGTTTTTGGAGCATAAAAGTGAAGAAAACGACAAAGTCTCCAAAGCTGCTGGAAAAGTACACGTGACGGCGTCAAGAATTGTTCCAGACGGCGTCACGGCTTGGCAAAAGAGGTGGATATGAAAAATACACGTGACGCGCCAGAGAGTTTTACAATGGAAAGTCTGACGGCGTCACCCTTTAAGGTGATCAAGGCCATCACGGTTTAAGTTAATGAGAGACGGCGTCAAGCACTATTCTGACGGCGTCAACCCATGATAGGCCAGAGCGGATTTTGGAGGATTAAAATGGGACGGCGTCAGGAAGACCATCCGGGAACCCTAGCCACGGCGAGGTGACGGCGTCACCTCCTACAACGTGACGCCGTCAGCCACTAAAGTCTATATATAGTTTTGCAATTTTTATTCATTGTGTGCAACTTTGTGAGGAGAAACCCTAAGACGAATTTTCTGCCATTTTTAAGGGTTTTATACCCTTGGATCTCCCATGTTTAATTGAAGATAAGTAATCATTTAATCATTCAATATGTCTATGTGTTGTTTGATTATATCTTGTTCTTGTCTTTTAATTAACATGCTAGGCTAGATTTATCTTGTGTTTGCTTAGATCTAATGAAACCTAACTATTGATTATTGGTTATTAGTGTGTTATTAATTGTATTGGATGATTGTTTATCGATGTTAGGCTTAAGAAAACTGGCTAACCTCCTATACGGTAACTTGCTTGAACGTCTTAAGAAACATGAACCAATGCGTACTAAGGTTTTTATGGTTGTATTTAATGCATGAGCGAATTCTAGTGATCCCATGTTAGGAGCTTCTTAGCCGGCTCGACATAGGAGTGAAGTAGGAGCTTATAGAGTTGGGGAAGTACGTACGCCACCCCACGATTGGTATTAAGGAATACACCCGTCATCCACGCAATTAATACACACTAATCAACGGTAAAAGATAGTTAGGGAGTAAGGAAATCTAAGTAAACACATTTCTCTCCATATAAGTTTCACGACCTTTTCATTTTCAGTTATTTTATTTTATTTGCATTTGTAGTTATTTGGGTTAGTTGACTAGCAACTAATTCCGCCCACTCCTTCAAACCCGAGATTTTACTTGCTTTCATAAAATATAAAAATACAAAAAGAATCTTCCCTCACCCCTAGACCTATTAGAGTAGTTTTTCAATCCTAACGACACTATTCCCCTAGAGAACGATCAATCCCCCGGTACTTGCCACTTCACTATACTACATCGGTCAGGTACACTGCCTGGTGGGGATTGCAAGCTTCTCGAGATCCCTCGAGAGGTAAACCTGTTGTAAGGTCGCAAAACCACGCATTAGTGCAAAATAGAAGTAAGATAGTTAAACCTTACAATAAGACCCCTTATGAGTTATTGCATGGTAGGAAACCACTGATAGATTTCTTTAGACCATTTGGGTGTCCTGTCACTATCTTAAACACCATTGACCACTTAGGCAAGTTTAGTGAGAAAGCAGACATAGGTTACTTTGTTGGATACTCCACTGAAAGTAAGGCTTTTAGGGTCTTCAATCAAAGGACTGGGCATGTGGTGGAAAATTTGCATGTTAAAATTAGAGAAACCACACCTAATGTTGATGGAAAAGGTCCTGAATGGATGTTTGATATTGATTCTTTAACCAAAAGTATGAATTATCAACCAGTCATTGCAGGTACTACTAACATGTCTGCAGGTACACAAACTAACCCTAATGCAGGTACACAAGCAAAGAAGGATGGATCTGCAGAGGAGTTTGTTTTGATTGAAAAGTGGAAGTTTGATCAGTACTTCTCTCCAACAGATAAAGAGAGAAAGAGTTCAGATGATGATGCTGTTCATAAGGAAGTACCAAAGGTTAATGCAGAAGGTGATGATGAACCTTCTCATGATGACAAGAATGATGATAAGGAAAGGAATGGAGAGTCAGAAATTGATGGGCAACAAGGGAATACACAAAGCAGCAGTTCTCTCAACTCTGCTGCCAGGCCAAAACACTCTGCTGATAGGCCAAAACACTCTGCTGTCAGGCCAAAACACTCTGCTGTTAGGTTTGGTAACTCTGCTGCTATGCCCAAGGACTCTACTGATAATAAAGATGGTGATTCTTATGATGATTCTTCTAATGAGATGCCTGAATTAGAAGAAGTGTATGTGGACACTAATGATGAGATTGTTGATGTTTTTGGTGCTGAAGCTGATTTATCCAATTTGGAGACTGATATACCTGTTAGTCCCACTCCAACAACAAGGATCCACAAGCATCATCCAAAGGAGCAGATAATTGGTGATGTTCACTCTGCTGTTCAGACCAGAAGTAAATCAAAAGGGTTGAGTGATTTCCTTGATCAGGGATTATTTGCTCAAACTCTTAAAAAGAGGAATAGCCACAAGGATTTACAAAATTGCATGTTTGTCTGTTTCCTATCTCAAGAAGAACCCAAAACCATTCACAAGGCTATGAAAGATGAAAGTTGGGTTGAAGCTATGCAAGAGGAGTTGCTGCAGTTCAAGCTTCAAGAAGTCTGGACATTGGTGGATTTGCCTAATGGAAAAAGAGCAATTGGTACTAAATGGGTGTTCAGATGCAAAAGAGATGAAAGAGGAATTGTTATTAGAAACAAGGCTAGATTGGTGGCTCAGGGATATACTCAGGAAGAGGGAATAGATTATGATGAGGTATTTGCCCCAGTTGCAAGAATTGAGGCTATCAGACTATTTTTGGCATATGCCTCATACAAGAATTTTCCTGTGTATCAAATGGATGTGAAAAGTGCTTTCTTGTATGGAAAGATTCCTGAAGAGGTATATGTGATGCAACCACCTGGGTTTGAAGATCCTAAGTATCCTGATAGGGTCTACAAAGTGAAGAAAGCACTGTATGGACTACATCAAGCTCCTAGAGCTTGGTATGACACCTTATCCAAGTATTTGTTGAACAATGGTTTTTGCAGAGGAACCATTGATAAAACATTGTTCATTAAGAAAGACAAAAAGGATATCCTACTTGTTCAGGTTTATGTAGATGATATCATATTTGGGTCTACAAATAAGGTGTTATGTGAAGGATTTGAAAAGCTTATGCACAACAGGTTTGAAATGAGTTCTATGGGAGAACTCACTTTCTTTTTGGGGCTTCAAGTCAAGCAGAAATCAGATGGGATTTTTATTAGCCAAGACAAGTATGTGGCTGATATGTTGAAGAAATTTGGTTTCAATGATGTGAAAGCAGCTAAGACACCAATGGATAAAAACAAACCTTTGCTCAAGGATGAAGATGGGGTAGAGGTTGATGTACATCTTTATAGATCAATGATTGGTTCATTGATGTATCTGACTGCTTCAAGGCCAGATATCATGTTTTCTGTGTGTGCTTGTGCTAGATTTCAAGTGTCCCCAAAAGTTTCACACTTGGAAGTGGTCAAAAGAATTTTTAGGTACCTAAAGGGTCAACCTAAATTGGGCCTTTGGTATCCTAATAATTCACCCTTTGACTTGATAGCATACTCAGATAGAAAGTCAACCACTGGAGGCTGTCAATACCTTGGTCATAGGCTAATCTCATGGCAATGCAAGAAACAGACTGTGGTGGCTAACTCAACAACTGAAGCAGAATATGTTGCTGCTTCTAGCTGCTGTGGACAAGTGCTCTGGATTCAGA
Source organism: Artemisia tridentata subsp. tridentata (assembly GCA_021014915.2). Classification (NCBI taxonomy): domain Eukaryota; kingdom Viridiplantae; phylum Streptophyta; class Magnoliopsida; order Asterales; family Asteraceae; genus Artemisia; species Artemisia tridentata. Next base: position 64,287,703 of record CP139509.1, on the reverse strand, counting down.
ACCAATTGCTGGATTATGGGTACAATTTCATGAACACCAAAATTTATATTGACAACAACAGCACAATGTGTATTATCAAAAATCCTGTTTTTCATTCTAAAACAAAACACATAGAGATAAGACATCATTTTATTAGAGATTGTTATGAGAAAAAGTTAATTCAAGTGGTTAAAATACATACTGACAATAATGTTGCTGATCTACTTACAAAAAGTTTTGATATAAGTAGATTTCAATTTTTAGTTGCTAGTATTGGCATGATAAATCTTTAATCTTTAAACATCTTATCTCTGTATGTTTTTGTAAACTTTTGTAAGGATTTGTGCTGTTGTTTAGTCAAAGTCTGGTGTTTAGTCAAAATTTGTTGTTTCTTAAATTGTTTGCTGTTTAGTTGTTTGCTGCTATGCTACTCTGCTGCTATTGTGAGATATTCTTGCTTGTGTTTGTGGTTTTCTAATAACCTTTTGCAGATATACATGAATACACAATCAAGTAAAGCAAGGAAAGATAAAGTTCATTGATCACAAAAGCAAAAGTACAAAATAAAGTTTCCATACATCCGTTGTTCAAAAGAAGTTCAAAAGAAACCAAGGCCAAAGATTTAACAACCTAAACAAACTTATCCCAAATCAAGCTTTTTCCTTTCCCTTCCCAACAAAGTCAGGCATCACCTTACTGCGAGGTCCTCTGGTTCCCATATGTTCAGACACTTGCTTGCAAGGAAGTGCAAGTATCACTGGTCTTGGTGGTGGACTCTGCTGTTGGCTTGAGGATGGAGCTTGTTTCTTCTCCTGCTTTTTCTTTGGAACAGGGACTTCCTGCTCCACTGTACTTGGCTTTGGTTGAGGCGGATTGACATTCTTCGCAAAGGCGGCAGCAGCTTTCTCCATTTGTTTCTGAAGCTCGACAGTCAAGGGATGGTTAGGAGGATCGATTTCCCAGGAACCTTGATAATATGTCATGGATTTTGGCCATGCTGCTGTTTCATCATCATCGCTAGAGTCTACAAAGGTTGATGGAGTCGATGGAAGCGGGTCAGATACCTCTTCTTCAACAATCGCCTTGCCCTTGCGTTGTGCAGACGATGAACTTGGGGGAAAGTAATTTGCCCATCCTTGTGAATTATCTGAAGAGGAATCTGATGAAATGTCAATGATCGGTGCTTTGGATGAACTCATGGTTATTTGTTTTTGGTGTTAGGGTTTGTGAAATTGGGGATTTGCTAAGCTATTGAGGGATTTATAGACTTCAATGCGGGGTTGGTATTGTTTTAAGGGATGAAATTTGGAGATTTTGGGAAAGTTGACTTTTGGTCAAACCTTTCATAACTCTGCTGCTGAGTTTGAAAGTAAAGGGGTTAAATTGAAAATTTTGGCGCGTCTTAAAACCTAATTCGATCAAAACGGTCTCACACACCAATTTGATCTCATTACTTTTTAATTGCTCAAAATTACATTCAATTCTCTCCCAAGAACATTAATTCATATCATTATATCCAAAACCCCCAAACTTCAAATGGCTCGAAGAAAGTTTCCTGATGAGCATAATCAGATTGCGTTTCTTAGTAAGGTTTCAGCTGCTGCAGGATTTCATGAAGTTATGGATTTTCTTAGTGCATCTCGATTAAGGTATGCTTTAACAGTTGATCCTCCTATTATTAAATCTCATATGCACCAGTATTGGTCAACTGTTAAGCTTGATACACTCGACGGGGAGGAAAGGTTAATAGGTAGTGTAGATGGAGAGACTATTGTCGTTAGTGAAACAACTATTAAGAGAAGCCTTCGTCTATCAGGTGTTCCAACACCCCCTAATCTTACCACTGAGGTTATTTTAACTGAGCTTGAGAAAATTGGGTATGAGAGGCCTGAGACTACTGGAACTTTTTATAAAGGTCTTCTTTGCCCACATTGGAAGTTTTTGTTGCATACTCTTCAGCATTGCTTGTTTCCTAAAGTAGGTGGTTGGAATGAGTTTAGTGCTCCTCAAGCCATGGCCTTAGTTTGTTTGGCCACAGGACAACCATTTGATTTTTCATCCATGATTTTTGAAGGAATGAAGAAGTATGTTAGAAAGCAATTTTATTTGTATCCAAGGTTTTTACAGCTCATCATAAACCATCAACTTAAAGAACCTTTGGAACATACCAACATTGAGCCAAGTAGCAGAATGGCAATCAAGATGTTTGCTTTTCTGAAGAAGAATGGGAAAGGTTTTTTTGGTGCTATCACTCCCTTATCTCAGTACATGTTGGATATTGTGGCTGCAGTGAATGAGGATGAAGAGGCTGGAACTCCCATAGCTTCCCATAACACATCCTCATCTACAAGTTTGAATGTATCATCATCCAATGAACCCCAAAATACCCAATCACCTAGGACTTCACAACAAGAGGACATTGTGACACCTCAGATCAATGTCAGTATGGATGCAGATGAGGCTGGTACAGGTGATGTAGGTACCATGATGGAAGAGGCTGGCACTACTGTTTCCAACTTAGTAGTTGAACAGGACAGTGCTAACATACCTAAGACCTCAACCATGGCAACATCTATTGTAGAAGGTTCTCAAGAACCTAATACAACTGATGGTAACCCCAACCAAATGGCTAATATGGGGGGCTCAGATGTTCAACCTAGGGTTGAGACTGAGTTTGTGTCCAAAGATTCACCTCTCGGAGAAGGTAACACATCTCGAAGTGATGAGGACAGGGATGAAACACATGAATTAATGGACACTGATGTACAAAATGACATTGCCCATGATACACCTCTCGGACCAGGTAACACAGGTCGAAGTGTTGAGGCTAGCATTGAACTTGAAACAGAGGATTTGACGGTTAAAACACCTGTACACAATGCCAATTCCAGTGATCAACCTCTCGGGTCAGGTCACACAGACCGAAGTTGTGAGGATATCATGAAACAATTACAGGAATTGACGAATACATGTACAAAATTGTCACAGGAGGTTCTTGGTCTTAGAAAGGAGCTAAAGACAGTCAAAGCTTCTCAGGGTGCTGAAATCAGAAGACTTAAGCTTAGGATTGCACATCTTGATGGGATGCTGAGATCAAGATCTTCACAGTTGAAAGTTTCCAAACCATGTTTGGGAGAGGATGCTTCCAAACAGGGGAGGAATGATCAGAAGGATGCAGCAGGTTCAGGGGAGGTACTCAAAGATTCAGGGGAGGTTGAAATGGAAACAAATGAAAAGGTTGACTCTGCTGTCAATACAGAACTTTCTGCTGATGGGAGAAACAATTCTGCAGATGGGTTAAATCACTCTGCTGGTGAATTTGATGAAGACACAATGCCCTTAGCCCAAGTATTGCTTAACCTTGGAAACAAAACACCTGCACCAAAAGAATCTTCACCTAAACCTACACAACCAACACCTGAACCACAATCACAACCAGCTGCTCAACCTTTACCAAAACCAAAACAAGTGACTGTCTCAAGACCTAAAGCCAAAGGAGTTGTCATACAAGAGCCTGTGCCAACAAGAAAACCTGTTCAATCACCTACCTACAAGGTTAAGGGTAAGAAGAAAATGGTGGAAGAACTTGAACCTTATCCTGATCCTAATGAATTTCCAATTGAGGAATGGCCTAGACATTTGCAAGAAAGGTGGGATGCAGAAGAAGCTCAGAGGGTTGCTGATGAAGAAAAAGCTGAGTATGATAAAGCAATAGAGAAACAAAAGCAACAATCTGAGAAACAATCTGAAGTTGAAGCAAAAGTGGCTGCATGGGAAAATGAGCAGGCAAGATGTAAAGCTGCTATGGCATGGGAGAGAGTGAAAGTAGAGATGGATGATGTTTTTACAGATGAAGGTATTAATGACTGGATTCATCAAGCCATTGTGGAGAATAAGAAAAAGCTTCTGGTTGCAAGAAAGAATAAAAAGGTGAATAGACCACCAACTGCAAGGCAACAGAGAACTCTTCATGAGCAATATCTGAGGAATATGAAGGGTTAGAAATTGAAGGAGTTGAAGCCATACTCTAATGAAGAAGTCAAGCAGAAGTTTGAGGCTGCTAAGAAAGAGATGGAGAGGAAATTTAAACCTTTAACTGATGCTGAGATCAAAGAGTTGACAAGAATCAAAGTAGCATCAAATGCTTATATGAATCCTGAGTCAACTGTTAAAATGGCCAAAGTATCAGATGTTGAGAAAGAGAAAGAGAATGTAGTTGAAGAGAAAAAGCCTGAACCTACTGTTGGTATAAAGAGATATGGTAGAAGAATAAAGCAGGTGGCTAGGAAGAAGAGAAGAACTCAGTCATTAGTGATGAGTGACTCAGAAAAAGAAGAAAGTGATGAGCATCATCTTGAAGAGGTGACTGCTGATGATATGAAAAGAACAATGGATCTCACAGCTCATGTACCACAAAAGGAACCAGAGATAGTAAATGCAGTTTCTTTAGATACCAAGTATTCAATCATATCTTATTCACATACAGTCAGGGATGGAAGTGAAGCTTACTGGGAGGTTATGAGGTCTAATCATCTTTGTTATGGATTTGTTAGATTTTCTCAGATGCTACATTTTATGGATAGAGATGATGTGATACAGATGTGGAGATTGTATAAAGAAAAATATAGTGATCAGAGACCAGAGGTGATATATGAAAGAATTCACTATTATTTTTTGAAGAACATGTTTGAGCCTGATGAGAGAGATCTTGAATGGAAGGATTTTTTGAACTCCAGAGTAGATAAGTGGTATTCGTATCAATCTTGTGGAGTACATGAATTGGTTTGTAAGGGTGTTAAGGTCTACATGCTTGTGGAGAAGGACTACCCTTTGAATAACAACACAGCAGTTATTACTCAGATGATTAAGCCTGGAATGTTGACATTGCAAAAGAGTTTCTTTTCAGATGATTAGGCTTTTAAACTGATAAGGAAATATGAGAAGATTCTTGAATCAAAGACTTCAAAACAATAAAGTGTTTGGAAGCATCCTCCTAGTGATTAGCTGGGTTTAAAGGAAACTTGATGATTTTTGGAGAAAAATATCAAGTTTAGGGGAGGATTGTTGGGTCTAAAGATGCTGCTGTTTGAGAAATACACTAAGTGTAACTCTGCTGATTAGTTCAGTGACTCTGCTGATTAGACTAAAACTTTGCTGTTGGCTAACTCTGCTGGATTGGAATAATAAGCAAAGTGTAACTCTGCTGCTAGCCCACGAAGACTCTGCTGCTAGACTAGTTACTTGTAAAGACTGAAAATCGGGTGTTTGTGGTTCGGGCGGCCTTGGTTGGCTGTGAAAGATGAAGAAGTTCATCTTAGAGAGAGAGAGTAGTGAGAGGGTGGAGAGAATATGTCAAATGTTTATCTTTATTGAAAGTAAACAAATGAATGATACAATAATCCCACACACCCACATGGAGAGTCATGTGGGTATATATAGGCTCTTTTACATCACAAGTTTGCCTATTGAACATAAGTAGTCCCTGTGTGAGCTACTTAATACAAACCTAGTCCAATTCACGTGAGTGACGACATCTTATTAAAAAAGCGAGTCTAACAATCTCCCTCCAAGATGTCGTCACAAGTGAATGGTTACAATGAGACCTATAAACAATACAAAGTAAATTGCAATAATAAACTTTTCCATAAGTGCAGAGTCTCTGTAGTCTAGATCCTGAGACAGAGTTGAAGTTCTCTCTATTCCGAAAGATCGCAGCCTCGATCTTTGGTGCTGAAGGCACACATCCTTGTAGCTCTGAACTTCAACTGTAATGTACTAGTTAGGTTATTACTCCCTCCTAACTAGTGAGCCCTTTATTCTTTTCTGCTCCCTCCTGAATCGACAACTTTCTTTAGCCTTTAAGCACGCAGCGGAGACTGTAGCGCAATGGCTGTCGTTCGGGAGCATTAACATATCTCACAATGTAATTGCATCAAGGTAGGTAATAAGCCGTACTTCTCTCTCCATTTCCTTTTCCCTCCTAAGGGCGTACTTCTCCCTCCTGATGATTGCGAGACATCGTAATCATCATATAATAATGTACATGGCTTGGAGTACCTTGAACTTGAAGCAATATTAAATCCATAATAGCACGTCGACCACCTGTCGAAGCTTAATTATTGTGAGAATATGTTAAAAAATACTCTCAATACTTCTCTCAAACCAACCTTAAAATTCACCGGCTTCATGTAAATGACCACATATGGAGACAACCCGATATGACCAATTTGAAAACGAAGTAAACACCTCCCCTCAAATGTGACTTAATCTTGTACGATAATGTGACTAAGAACCTATACTGAGCACTACAACGTAACTCCTTAAAGCATAGGTCGTTTCATATACCCATCCATCCTTCCTTAATAGTATATGAACATCTCTTGAACTATCCACATCTTTGTGTGTCACTGAGTACTCCATCTCAGTTTTGATAGTTAACTAGGTCTTCGTCCATCCACCCCTTGACCTATGAAAACTAGATAATCCAAGACTTAATCACTACACCCATGAGAGCCCAAACAAGTATCTCTAAAAGTCATGCATCCAACCAACCTCTAGACTTTGAGATAAATAAGTACACATGCACGAAAAATGTCACTTCAAAATCAAATCAATAATACCATTCTTCTCCCGTAGTCATTCTTCTTAACCATATTAGCCGTGAACGATGTATCCCCGTGATTGTTGCGATGGTAACCCTATATCCCTCATTTTTTTATTTTTTTATTTATTTTTTTTGACATAATTTGAAATACACTAGGAAATGCCGTTACAAGAAGGCTAGAAAAATTTGAGTATAACAGATTTTGACGTCAATTTTCACCTAAAAAATTCGAATTTTGACCAAAAAATTTGAATTTTGGGCCAAAATTTTCACTATTATACCAAAATTTGAATCTCGCGTAAAAATTGAACGTTTAATCACCTGAAAAAATTAAAAATTTTTTTTTGAGGAAGGGATAGTAAGTTGAAGGGTATGAAAATGGAAAAGAACTGAATCGCGATAACATCCCAAACGAGATAACACCCCAAATGCGATAACCCCAAATGCGATAACCCCAACTGCGATAACTCCAACTGAGATAACCCCAACTGCGATAACCCCAACTGCGATAATCCCAACTGCGATAAATCCCATTCGCGATAAATCTCAAGTGCGATAACAGCCCAAATGCGATAAGCTCAAGTGCGATAAACCTCAATTGCGATAAATCCCAACTGCGATAATTCCCAATCGAGATAACATCCAATCGCGATAAAATTCAAATGCGATAAAATGGCAAATGCGATAAAAGTCAACTCCTTTATCGAATTTGCAGCAATAATTGAGTCCAATAATTGAGGTCCACTGTTCATTTTCCGACCATTTTCCGACCATCTTTTTCTGCCCAGATCTGACCATAAAACCCATTTTGAGCATAAAACTCAACCGTATATCCATCAGATCTACCACATATCACGGATTAAAGGACAAAACAATCTCAACCAAAACATGAATATAGAACTGTGAGCAGATCTAAGCTCGTATGAACCTGGGTTTGAGATTTTTTGACCAGCAAAGATACATAAGACCAGTAATAGGACTGTTTTTATCGTATGACACGGAAATAAATTCCGATGACCGGAAAAAAAAATTTCCGATGACTAAAAAGAGATAAAAACGCAGCCTAAAACACATAAACGAACCACAAAAATCAGTAAACTCACCAAGAATCTCCCCCGGTTAGCTCTTGATACCAATTGTAATGACTGAAAATCGGGTGTTTGTGGTTCGGGCGGCCTTGGTTGGCTGTGAAAGATGAAGAAGTTCATCTTAGAGAGAGAGAGTAGTGAGAGGGTGGAGAGAATATGTCAAATGTTTATCTTTATTGAAAGTAAACAAATGAATGATACAATAATCCCACACACCCACATGGAGAGTCATGTGGGTATATATAGGCTCTTTTACATCACAAGTTTGCCTATTGAACATAAGTAGTCCCTGTGTGAGCTACTTAATACAAACCTAGTCCAATTCACGTAAGTGACGACATCTTATTAAAAAAGCGAGTCTAACATTACTCTACTGCTTACTAGATATGTATAGTATGTTAAGGATAAGTATAGAAAAGATACGTAAAGATATTTTTCTTGTATAGAAAGTTGTGTAAACCGACTAGGACTCCTTACGCTATAAAAGGAGGATCTAAGGTTAGGTTAGATATACGTATCATTATTGTTTTACACTTCAAGGTTTCTTGTAACCCTATTGCTATCGAGCAATCGTATTAATATATTGAAGTGTTGTTTGAGAAATTGTTTGTGTTTAATTCTTCTTAAGATCAAATATTAAGTTCCGCATAATATTTGATATACAACTCAAGATCAGTTTCTATACCGATTGCTTTAGGTTTATATCTAAAGTAATTAATAAGATCGTGAAGCTCAACTGGGATCAACATCTTGTAAAATAACCATTCATGTTACAAAGAAAATAAGACGCATAGGATATAAGTTATCCTTTATCAATCTTTTGATAAGAGAGATACATGTGAAATTCTCAAAGATTGATGACTTACATAATAGTTAATAACATATTATGTGTGACACTTTTACTAGACATGTGACTTTGAGTGTTGAGTCGTTCATGAACAAAGTTTACATATGTTGTTTGTTTGCTCGTGTTTGGTTTTTCGGAATTAACACATTTACTAATTGCATTGCAATGTAAATTACTTGTATATTTCGGATGAAACATCCAAGTTGTCAATCCTACTTAGTTGTGTATTTTATGCATCTTTTAAACATATTAGTTTAAAGTTTGGAACACAACCATTGGACACGAAGACTCAATATGGCATCTTCAACACAAGTGTGAGTTATGATCCGATGCATATTATTTTCGTCTTGATAGAACGTCATTATTTTCACAACAATCGAATGTGATTGAGTATGTAGATTCAAGATAATACTTTTCATCATAATTTGATGTTATCTTGAAGCTAGACAAATAATGACTCCAATTTCATGTCCACACTCAAAAACTTGTCAATTAGATTCGATAATGATATCAATCATAATTTGAATAATGAATTGATATGTACTCGAGATCTTTCTTGACCCTTACAATCACTCCTTAAAAAAAATAAAAAAAAATTAAGGAGTGTGTTTCATTTATTCTAACACTAGTTGTATGTGTGAGGTTAATGACATATTAAGTTACTACTTTGATATTGTCATTTATTTTTATTTGAGAAAAACTATTTATATTATTAAGTATAATATTCTTAGTTTTTCGACACCTCATTGGTATAAAAATAATTATCTGAACTATTTTTATACAACATACGTAAAATACTAAATGTTTAAAACATTTTGTATGTGTGTTAGATCAATGCAAGTTTAATACATTTTCCTTTACTTAAGTACTGATGTATTAAAATAACCTTTTATCATGTTTAGACAGCCCATGGTCAACAAGACAAAATGATGTAATGTTTTAAAGATCATGTTACGGATTTTATGAAAGTGTTAAGTATTTTGGGGTGATATACTTTTTACACTTAAACCTTTGGAAAAATAATTGCGTAAGACAATATCTTTCGACACACATGATCTACCAACTTAGTTTCTATTCCTAAGAAGGTTACTAAACCATTTTAAAAGCTTGCAACAAATGCAAGAAAAATGGTCTATGCCTATATGCAATGCAAACTAATTACTTAATATAGTGCAAGTGATTTAGCATGAGCCTTATAAATGCATAAACCGAAAAACTATAATAAGCAAATAGCAATTTAGCTTAACACACAAAAATACTTATCGTCATTTTGTGTATTAGGTATAACAATGTATACTAAGCTTGATTTTATTTGACAATGAATTGGTTTCCTCCCCATTTCAAAAATTTTTGCTGAGCACTTTGAAAACATGTCAAGGTTTAAAGGTTGAATCACCCTTTTTTAGTTTGACCAAAAATTTACGCAAACTGCATGACCAGAAGACCTTTAGTTGAAAATCAAGGACTTTAACATACTTTCATTTAGAACTAATTCAAAAAAATATTTCTCAAATGAAAGTAGAATCAACTTCATTTAAAATGATGAGTGACACAACTTCTACGAACTTATGGTTGATTTTATAAGAATTTCTGGAAATGACTCAATACTGAAAACTGACAGACAGAGGCATGATACCATTAAATAACCCACGGTACCGTTAAATATAATGGTACCGTCCTATATTTAGTGGTACCGTGTTCTCTTTTCTGATTCAGTTTAAAGTTTTAGTGCAGCGACTCGACGGAGAACATGACCAGACACATAAGACTCTATTCTTTTATTGGTTTGAAAAAACCTTCAAGCTAGTATGACAAAGTATACTTAACAACAAAACTTGTAAGTATTAAACAATTAAATACTTTTCATATTTTATCACTTTCATAGGTAATTTGATACATGGATCGTACTCAATTTTGAAAACCATTTGTTTTAAAAATTTGAGCGACGTGGCTCTGGTACCAATTGTGGAAACCGTAGAGGGGGGTGAATACGTTTCCATTTAAAACTTAAAACTTTTGTATCAAACTCCCGATCAAGTGTGATGTGATATGAAAAGTGTCAAATATGATCATATAGCATCAAGAGATGAATATAGTAAACTACAACGTATACACAATCAAACCACGACACATAGATAATCAACATAACATAAGCAATTAGCCACACAAGAAAAAATGCAATGAAAATATAAAGCGATAAAGAATGAAATGAAAGTAAAGAGATAAGTAAGAAGGCGCAAACCGGACACGGTGATTTATAGTGGTTTGGTCACGAAGCTCCTTTTCGCACTACTCCACTCCCGAGTACCCAACTCGAGAGTTACTTCACTAATCAACAAACTCCCTTCAGGCGGAGAAAACCGTACACGTCGCTTAACTTGTTTTCCGAAACTAAGCTAGATGTCGAGTGCTAATCTTAGCTAGCACCAATCTACCACGATCTACCCGATCTACACCATACACGTCGCTTATCCTATTTCCGACACTAAGCTAGATGTCGAGTGCTAATCTTAGCTAGCACCAATCTACCACGATCTACCCGATCTACCCTTGATCCACATGATCAATCACACAAGCCCAATGGCTTCAAGTGATCTCCAAGATCTCGACACGATCACAATGATCTACTCCCACTTGACTCGATCTACCCGATCTACCCTTGATCCACATGATCAATCACACAAGCCCAATGGCTTCAAGAGATCTTCACTATCTCTTAAGATCACAATGATCTTGACTCACTCTCTCACAAAAGAAAGATAATCTTGATGTATGCTATGATACAATCAAGAGTGTAACAAATGTTACAAGACCTAACAACTACAACTCTTGTATCTTCTTGGATACCTTGAGTTCTTCTCTTGCAAATGAAGAGGAATGATAACACTTTGTATCTACTTGGATACTTTGTGTTCTTCTCTTGCTAATCAAGAGGGATGACAACACTTTGTATCTACTTGGATACTTTGTGTTCTTCTCTTGCTAATCAAGAGGGATGACAACACTTTGTATCTACTTGGATACTTTGTGTTCTTCTCTTGCTAATCAAGAGGAATGAAGAGGATCACTTGAATGGAGGATTGGATCACTCTTAAACAAACTAAGACTCTCCAAATGATCAAAGAAAGTCATTTAAGTGAGGAGGGATTAGACTAGAGAAAAAGGACTGGAAAAATCAAGTTGGAAGTCTGAAATGGTCCACTATTTATAGGCAAGAAAAATCTGAACGTTACAGAAAATTTTGTACGGACGGCTCCACTAAACATGCCACGGCTCCACTAAATTTAGTGGAACCGTGGAGCCGTCCTAGACTAGGACGCTCCAAATTTTGTCTTTTCTGGTGAAAACTTATTTGGGGAAGGTTGGAGCTGATTTTGGGGGGAAATTTGACTGTTGGGATTTTTAAACATATTTTTCAAAATAAAACATTTCTTTTTAATTCAAAAATAATTTGTGAAATATATTTTTGAAAAAATGTTTTGTCACATTAAAAATGTGAAGTTTAGAAAAATAAAATCCTTTGATCATTTGTCAAGTAGTAGATTTGTTTGTCCATACCTTGAGTGATTTATGTCGGGATGGAAATCTACGACTTCGTTGAAGCATACTTGAGAGTTCGGGAGGTGTTGATGTAAGTATGCATTGATGATTTGTGTTTACAAGTAACTTGCACATTTTACGTTATGTATTACAAGTTACATGTTTGTCATTATTAAAACCGAAGAAATCGTTAAGTTTAAATATCGTAATATTTGCACTAACATAGTTGAATTGCGTTACATTTTTAGTCCAAAAGTGTCAAATAGGTGGGAAAAATTATGGAGAATTTTTCTAAGGCTTATTTAAGTCAAATGTAACTTATTTCAACTGCTTATTTTTTTGTTAGCTTATTTTTCACCTAAGTGTACCTTAACGAGCCAATATACTAGCCCAATAACAAGTTTTAATTCATACACTTTGAAGTGAGTTGGGTAAGTTCAAGAGTTCACTTTTTACATCTTATTTTCATACTGAAAAGCTCCAAAAGTCAGCTTATCTCAACAGCTTATAAACAGCTTAATGGGCTGTAAAGCCCACGTCGCAAAATAATGGCAGTTTCAAAGTAAGTTTGTGCGTCTAGCTTCGGCAGTTTTTAAGGGTCGTAACATGATTATTTTTACATGATGTTTATACGAAAAGTGTAGTTAGCCATGTTGTCTAATAGGTCATGTAAAGAAAAGATGTGGGTGCTTAACAAATTTGTGAGTTACGGGTTTGTTTTCTAGGCTACTTGGGGCGTTTCATATTAAAACACTTAGACGGATTTTCAGTGTGTTTCACACATGAGTTGTGCGTTTATATATAATGCCTGTGTATGTTGGAATGATGCATTTCGTGGTATGTTAAGTTGAGAGAAGGGTGAGAGGTGGTTGCTAAAGCTCCCAAGAGTGAGTTCGATACTTACATGGGTTAAACTAAGTTAACATGTACGTAAAATATTTAGAACTTGCATACGTTCGAGTAGTAAACAAAGGATGATGCATGGCATGTAATATTATTAATGTGAACTAGTGTGTGAATGGTTTCTAACTCGTCCTCAGTGAGGATTGTAAACATGTGGGTTTCATGCAATTTACTCAAGTAAAATAAACGTAATAGTAATATGATACATTCGAATGAAATGTGAGACATGAATGCAAAAAAATGTAACGTGAGAAGCTGAATTGAGAAAGGTTCCAAGGCACTTACTACACCTCTTAAAGGTGGTGAAGAAGCTGCGGGATCGAATGAAATACACTAACAAAGGCAGTTCACTTGCTAGGATTAAATACATTTTTACGTATGATTTTCTTTTATCCGTTTGCTTCCCAAAGAGAGATAGGAATTTCTGAGTGTTTTAAGGTTTCTAGTGAGATGAAAGTGAGTGAAGTGTGAGTAGGGTAGAGTGGCTAGAACGGGTATGATATAGAGGGAAGAATTCACACGTTTCTTGACTTTTCAACTTTCAAACTCAATCATTTAGAGCTACTGTGGATGACCAGGGTTTGAGGGACCATGTTATCATGTCTCTGATTCTAAAAGATCATAGAAAGATATGGGGAAGTTTGTAAAGTCTTATCCTTAGTTATTGGAATATATATATACACGTTTTGTATTTTAACGAGTGCAAAAATGGAACTAGCGAGCCAAAACCACTCACTGCTATCCTAACTATCTCTTAAACATCACATAATGTTAACATGATCATTAGAAGGGCGTGGGAATAGTCGGGGTGTAATTTGGTTAAGTTTTGGGATTATTGTCTACACATTTTGGTGTGAAATGGGACGAACGAAGTGGCTTCGAATGCCATAGAAATATTTGACATCTACGTCTGAAACTTGGCACATGTAGAGTTTAGTGGTTAGTGATCATCATGGTGTAATAACATCTTTAGGTCGCGTTTGATAAATTAGAGTATACAGGTTGTTTTGGTGAGGGTATGAAATCGAATGGTACATGAAATAAACTAAGGAGAGTGTGTGGGCTTGTGAGGTGGTGATGGGCCGTGTTGTGTTGATGGGCTGAGATAGGTTGGGCAGCCTGTTTGGTTTGTAACTTAGGTAATATTTAGTGAAAGTAATTAGTAATAATTACTTGTAATTAGAGAAAATTAAATATGTTTAGGGTAGCAAATTTATTAGTACTTATCATGATTATTGAGATTCAAGTCTAGTGAAAATGGTGGTGTGTGTATAATCGTGTCTCGAAGTACGTGTCGTTATTCGGTGAACATTGTGATAACGTGACGTGGTAAAAATAATAATAAAAGAAAATTTTAAATTTCCCCGTAAAAATGGGAATCAATAGACAGTAACTTGAGATTATTATTGATTAACGAGTAGGGTTACAATGGATTTTTACAGTATCTTACACATCTCCATCGGTGTCTTCAACTCAACTGCAGTTGAAGGTGACCGATTTATCACATAATAGGCGGTATTGACTGCTTCTGCCCAGAACGATTTTTCCAAGCTTGCAGTTGCCAACATTGCTCTTGCTCTTTCTAACAAGGTTCTGTTCATCCGCTCTGCCACTCCGTTTTGTTGAGGAGTGTATTCCGTCGTGAATTGCCTTTTGATTCCTTCTTGCCTGCAAAAGGTATCAAATTCATCACCAGTTTATTCGCCTCCATTATCTGTCCTCAAACACTTGATCTTCTTTCTATAATCAAGTTCAACGCGCGCTTTGTAAACTTTGAAAACTTCAAACACATTAGACTTCTTCTTGATTGGGTACACCCAACATCTCTTGGAATAGTCATCAATGAAGGATACAAAATACTTTGCTCCTCCCAGGGATAGAACCGGTGCCTGCCATACATCAGAGTGAACCAATTCTAGAACAGAGACACTTCTAGAATTTGATGTCTTGAATTTTAGGCGATGCTGCTTGCTGATAACACAATGCTCACAGAAAGGTAAAGAAACCTTTGTGAGGCCAGGAATTAACTTCCTTTCAACAAGAATCTTCATTCCTTGTTCCGACATATGTCCAAGCTTCTGATGCCATGTTATTGCAACTCTATGACTTGGACTATGTGAAGCAATAGATGCTTCCACCTCCTCCATTATCTCTCCCTTCAGTTGGTATAAGTTTGCAGTCACCTTTTCACCTTTCATAAGTACAAGCACGCCTTGTATAACTTTCATGATCTTGTTTTGAATTTCAACCTTACAACCAAGATCATCCAATTGTCCTAGAGACAATAGATTCTTTTTCAGGCCCTTCACGTGTTGCACATCTGATGCGCGTGATGTGTCGTTGCGGTTTAGCAGTATTAATGCCTACTCAAGTTTTAAGTTTATATTTAGCCGACTTATCAATAACACACACACTTAACGAGCAGTGTACCCGGTCAGTATGAATATAATGGTAAGTAGAGTGTCGATCACTAAGAGTGGAACGTATTATCTAGTCACTCTAATCAATATTTTAATATTCTAAGTTAACTATACAACCTAATCTAACGCAAGGGGGGTTCAGCCTGAGAGACTGGCACGTTTTGGTTGCAATTAAATAATAAACTAAACTAATGAGCACGAATCAGCGATAGGCATGCACGTACACAGATAAATACTCGAGACAATAAGAAGACCTGTCCTGATGATTAAGTAGATTGTCACTTGTTTTATTGATAGTTTTATATGAAGTGTATGTAATTAACCCTTTCTCGTTGGCCCTAATCTTATCGGCGAGTAAACCCTTAATGATTACTTATGTCTAAAATTCATTCCTAAGTGATCAATTTAGTAACAACCGTGGGAGCCACATTCTCTTCCGTAGTCAAATGCGCAGGCCACTAATAAACACAGAGGTTATCAATGCACTAATAAGTAGTAACCAAAGACATCAACATATAAACTTTAATTGATGGGAAAGCAGTTTTAAGGGAGTGCAATCTTTCTCGTCACATTACACAAGCCACCAATCCTGATGAATTAAAGTTTACTAACACAATAAAACAAAACTACTTAATGAATTAAATACATGCAGGACCTTCTTACAGCTCTTGTATCTTCGTTCGGGTGTGTCTTGTGCTGCCTAATCGTCTGAATTCGGCTTTAGGTTTCTGTGGTCTTCGTACTTCGTATATATTATGTCTCCGAAATTCATCTGGTCTTGGGGTATTTATAGTTTCTGTCTGAGGGTAAGATGCGGCGCATCTAGTAAGTAGATGCGGCGCATTGACTTAACTTCGCGTGGGGTCCAAGATTAATATATTCAAGAATATTCGTACACCGCCAAAAGATGCGGCGTAACTCCATTTATAGATGCGGCGCATGTCCTCTTGTATCTTGGATCGTATCTTGTGAAATCTTGATAGTGATGCGCCGTATGTAATAAGCAAGATGCGGCGTATCTGGAGCAGAATGTCTTGATCATGTACATTTCAGTAGACTCTTATCTTCTTGCTTGTTTTGCTCCATAATTAGTCCAAAATCGCCAAGTTTCACCAAATGCTTGTTTTTACCTGAGAATTACAAAAGTAAACGATTAAGTATCAATTCTCATACATAATATAATAAAACAAGTCAAATAAATAGGATAAATGATGGTAATAAAATGTACTTATTTGAGTTCATCAAATATCCCCCCACTTGAACTTTACTTGTCCCCAAGTAAACCTTAGAATTAATCTTATGAAAATGTATCCTAAAAGATATTAGGATTTATTTTTATATTTAAGCATGTATTCATTTTTGTCATAATCACACAACCAAACACTTAACGAATTAGAAGTAAAATAAAATATTTTGATAAAAGCAAATCTAATCGTTTAACTGTCCAGTCGTGACCAAGTATACACATTTCCCCACTAAAGCCAAGGAATAACAAGTCTAAAGCGGTAAAAAGGGTTTTTAGGTTTAAGGGTTAATCATTCTCCTTAATCTCTATCGATCTCAAATTCCAGAAAAGGCGACAAAATCACAAATACATGATCGAATCCACGAACACGATACTTGCAATTGCTCAAATCCTTAACTCGAATAGGCTAAAGATAGGACCAAGTAATCTTCACCAATAATATTATATCAAAAAGGGCGACAAAATCATAAATACATAGCCGAATCCACGACTACGATACTTAAGATTGCTCAAATCCCTAATCTCAATAAATCAAAGGTTTGGATAAAGAATAATATAGGGTATGGATAATATTTGGGATATAAATTGGTGTAAAATGAAAAATAAACAAAACAAATAAATTAAAATCCTAAGTGTGGTTAATCACTATCCCAACCATCCCATGAATAAGACTCATATCATAGAATAACTCACGCTTTAACACTTGAAACACACGCTTTAGGTAGACACGAATTATACTCAACAAGATCTTAATCAAAGAATAACCTTTAGTTGGCGTTCCCATAACGTCCAACTCCCATTCAATCCATAGATATAATATACAACAACTAGTGGTGATATCGACCACTTAATACAAAACTTTACATAAGTTGGTCAAAACAAACATCCAACTCTTTTTTTTTTTTTTTTAACTTGAAACATAAACATAGATGTGTAAAATTTCACCACATCACTATAATGATAACTCTGGATAATTTTTCCATACTTTTCATGACTTCAGAAATAACGGTAATAGTGAAAGTAGTAAACACACGAAAAATAAACTCAAAGATATACAATATTTACTTTCACTCCAATTGCATTGTGCAATTTCCCGACCTAACCAAAGATAATGAATTACGCACGCGAACACAGGTAATGTAAGGAAACACACTTTGCCTAAAGCAATTAACCAACCACGGATTTTAATCTACAGGGTAGGCTAAGGTGTAAGGGTGTAACGAAACATTATAACAAAGGTGTAAGAAACGAAAGGAATGGCTCTGAGGGTTTTTCTAGGGGTATCTTACTCTAAAAGTGAGAGTAACAAAAGGGTTTATACGGGGGTTAACTAACCAGTGTAGTTAGTTAATATCACATAACATATAAAGGCTATTTGGGTGTAATCCTAGAATTTTACCAATTTAGACAAGTCATTCCAATTATATAAATAATACTTATTATGGTGGTCTCGAATAGTATATAAGCCAAGTTCTAAAGTTTACAAGTCACCGACACACTCATAGATTTGTGAATTTTGAAAAATCACAATTTTTGAAAATAACATCATGTGTGCAGCTATGCAACTTAGACTTTAAACAAAAACATGCTAAAAATTTTTAATTTTGATATATTAAGCACATTTTAAGCATAATTTTGAAAAGTTTAGGACAAGTAAGTGTTCTAATTCTCCAATCCCCCCACTTAAGTTAAACAACGTCCTCGTTGTTTGTATAAAAGGTTAAAAACTTGAAAATAAAAGAATTAGAACAGAAAAACTCCCTGAGATTTGCTCGGTATGATCCTCCATTTGTATAAGAGCAAAAATCATCTTTCTTGTGGATGAGAACGTTTAAGCTTCATATTTGATGTATCCACAAGAAATGCAGGAATCTATAATACCACCAAGGCTTTAAACACACCTAAGTTAAGAAGGTTCAAACTTGCATAATACATTAGTAGTTAGTAAAAATAAAACATAAAAATTAAAATGAAAATCATCAGGTCAGTCGATGCGCCGTATCTTATGGAAGAAGATACGCCGTATCGAGCCTGGAATAAATACGGATCAGAATAGAAGATGCGTCGCATCCTTAACCAGGGATGCGCCGCATTAAAATAAACTGACAAAAAGTTTTAAAGTCAAAAGTAAAAAATGCAGAAAAATAAAGTAAGATATGACCAGTGCAGGAGATGCGTCGCATCTCAGGATTGAGATGCGCCGTATCCTCTGCGGGCCTGACTGACTCGACACAGAACATAATAATAAAAATTTTCCGGGTTGTCTCCCGGTCAGCACTTGTCTTTATTCCAGAGTCTTCAAGTTAGACTCACGTTCAGCTCTTTATTTTGTTCTTGTCACGATCCATCCTTCTTCTTTCATCCGAAAGATGTTCCCGTATATCTTCGCAATATTATTTTCCGTTCGACTTAATCTACTATAACTCTTGGTCTTCGTCGCAACATATTCCTCATCAGGTCCCAAAGAATATTTGATGATTTTAAATTTTTCAGAAATAATCATGGGTGGCTCATTATAAGGGATCCCAAGTAGTTGACACTTTCTTTTGGTGAATTCTTCTTCGTCTTTATCAACAAACTCGAAATAAGGATCCTTAATCAAATAGTCATCAAGTTCATCAATCAATTCTTCTCGCGACTCATCGTTATTAACACAGGGATCATAATTAACCACGTTAAAGGATTGATAATAATCTTGAATCTCATCCCACTCATTTTTCAATTCCCATTGCAAGCGTCGACTAAGCTTAGTGTAATCATCAAATTGTACATGCACCCATTCCCAGAAAGTAGTATTCGATGTTCCCTTTAGCTCTTTCAAGTATTCAATTCTACCCTTTTCTTGCAAAGCCTCCGCTTTTTGTGGGCAGTCTTCAACATTATCATACCACTCATAGTCTTCAAAGGTTACATCGTTTCCAACCCGTTTCATCCCAATTATACTTCCCCCATTACAGGTTCCGTCATTCTTATAATCACAGGTCGGCCAAACACTACTCCCATCCTTGAAAACGAAAGGTGTACAGGTGTGATTAATATGCTCAAATTCCCATGGTTTATTCCAAACCCATGGTATTTGGTCATTCCATTCGTAGTACCAGGTGTTTTTGAAATCATCATAAGTCTTGAATCCTGGTAGATCTCCAGTTAGCACATCATCGTCGACTTGAAGAAGGTAATTAAATTCTTTGAATTGTTTGCACAAGGGTGTCTCATAATCGAACACGTCAATGTCTATTCTGAATAATTCTTCAATGCCCTCATTGATTTTTGAATCATGAAGTGACGACCCATAGTCGCTCTCTACTTCTTCGTCTTCTCCTCTCATCCAATATACCCATAACGCATCTTTAGTAGCTCGATCCATGCTCTTATGGTTATTGAACTTACTAGCCAACCAATCTGAAAAATCAACATTGTTAGGATCGTGGTCAACGTCAAAGCAAGCTTTACCAATCATTTTCCTCCTTATCTCCATGAACTCGTTAAATTGCTCCCTAAAACTCCGTGTCAACCATGAGGTCACAATGCGTTTGATTTCACCAACAGGAGCAAATTTAGGATTACCGTATTTAAGTTCGAGCCATTCTTTGAGGGAGATGTCCATCAACCTTACCAACCTGCCGTGAAATAGTAACTCCGACACAGCATAAATTCTTTCATCGTCTAGATAGTTCTCATTTAATCCCCAGTACTGTTCGGAATAAGGCATGTAAGAGATTTGCATAGGTTGGGTATTGCCTCCACCACAGCTTTTATTGCTTGAGTTCATGAATTCAATTTGGAATTTCCCATCATTCTCTTCAATAGTCGTCCAAGATAATCCCTTAGATTCAAGGATGGGCCATAAGAGTAGCAATTCATCTTTAGTGTAGCTCATGAGTAAACTATAAGAGAATATCCATCTTCAATATTGCATAAGCGCTTGAATTCCTTATAAGTAGCTTCAAGAGGGGTTTCCCAAGAAAATAAATCTGCATCAATCATGAGCACATCGAAGTTGACATCATCAAAAACTTTCACTTCGAAGGAATCCGGAAGCATGAGTTCCTTAGCAAGATATCCGTTCACTGATATGTCTTCCATAGCAAAACCTGTCATCATAGGTAAAATTTTCAGTAGGATTTGTTCGCTAGAAGAGAAATTAACGAATTTAGAAACGGATATAAGAATAACTGATATTTGCAGATGATGCGCCGTATCCAGAAAATTAGATACGCCGTATCTTATAATCGTTAAAATTTAATCAGACTTTATTCAGAAAATAGATACGCCGCTTATAAAGTAGAATGCGCCGTATCAGTTAATTTATCAAAAATCGATATTTATTTAAAATTAAATGCGTCGTATTAACAAAAGTTAATGCGCCGTATTTTCGTTACGTTTCAAAATATAAGATTTTTGATTCAGAAGATACGCCGTATCGACAGAGATCGATGCGTCGTATCTGTTTAATAATTCGAAAACTGTTTTTAATTAAAATAATAGATACGCCGTGTCTACTAAAACAGATGCGTCGTATGGCGTTAATGTTTAGAAAAAAATTTCTTATTAAAAACAGATACGCCGTATCTTGGGGAAAGATGCGTCGTATCGAATTAATTAAACGCGTTTTATTTTGTAAAAATTAAACGCAATACGCCGTATCTATGAAAATAGATGCGCTGTATCGTTTGAATAAGTTAAGTACAACGATAGCAGTATGCAGAAAATACGAATAATAAAAACAAATAAAAACAAACCAAAATAAACACAAATAAAAGAAAACAAAAACACACAAAAACAGAAAATATGCAAAATAATACAATGAATGCAAATTAACCTAATATACAACACAGTTAGCGGTTATATTTAAAATTAAAAAAAAAAAAAAAAAAAAAAAAAAAAAAAAAAAAACAACTAATTAAAATACTAATCAAATTAACAGATAATAACAATTCACTCCCCGGCAACGGCGCCAAAAAACTTGATGCGCGTGATGTGTCGTTGCGGTTTAGCAGTATTAATGCCTACTCAAGTTTTAAATTTATATTTAGCCGACTTATCAATAACACACACACTTAACGAGCAGTGTACCCGGTCAGTATGAATATAATGGTAAGTAGAGTGTCGATCACTAAGAGTGGAACGTATTATCTAGTCACTCTAATCAATATTTTAATATTCTAAGTTAACTATACAACCTAATCTAACGCAAGGGGGGTTCAGCCTGAGAGACTGGCACGTTTTGGTTGCAATTAAATAATAAACTAAACTAATGAGCACGAATCAGCGATAGGCATGCACGTACACAGATAAATACTCGAGACAATAAGAAGACATGTCCTGATGATTAAGTAGATTGTCACTTGTTTTATTGATAGTTTTATATGAAGTGTATGTAATTAACCCTTTCTCGTTGGCCCTAATCTTATCGGCGAGTAAACCCTTAATGATTACTTATGTCTAAAAGTCATTCCTAAGTGATCAATTTAGTAACAACCGTGGGAGCCACATTCTCTTCCGTAGTCAAATGCGCAGGCCACTAATAAACACAGAGGTTATCAATGCACTAATAAGTAGTAACCAAAGACATCAACATATAAAATTTAATTGATCGGAAAGCAGTTTTAAGGGAGTGCAATCTTTCTCGTCACATTACACAAGCCACCAATCCTGATGAATTAAAGTTTACTAACACAATAAAACAAAACTACTTAATGAATTAAATACATGCAGGACCTTCTTACAGCTCTTGTATCTTCGTTCGGGTGTGTCTTGTGCTGCCTAATCGTCTAAATTCGGCTTTAGGTTTCTGTGGTCTTCGTACTTCGTATATATTATGTCTCCGAAATTCATCTGGTCTTGGGGTATTTATAGTTTCTGTCTGAGGATAAGATGCGGCGCATCTAGTAAGTAGATGCGGCGCATTGACTTAACTTCGCGTGGGGTCCAAGATTAATATATTCAGGAATATTCGTACACCGCCAGAAGATGCGGCGTAACTCCATTTATAGATGCGGCACATGTCCTCTTGTATCTTGGATCGTATCTTGTGAAATCTTGATAGTGATGCGCCGTATGTAATAAGCAAGATGCGGCGTATCTGGAGCAGAATGTCTTGATCATGTACATTTCAGTAGACTCTTATCTTCTTGCTTGTTTTGCTCCATAATTAGTCCAAAATCGCCAAGTTTCACCAAATGCTTGTTTTTACCTGAGAATTACAAAAGTAAACGATTAAGTATCAATTCTCACAAATAATATAATAAAACAAGTCAAATAAATAGGATAAATGATAGTAATAAAATGTACTTATTTGAGTTCATCAACATCCGAATAGTATGAACTGTACCATCATGCACCTTCACCATGATATTTCCAATTCCAATGATCCTTAGTTTATGATCATTGCAACTGTACACATATCCGCCTCCAGAGATAGGTTTATATTGATGAAACCATTCTCTTCTTGCGGTCATATGAAAAGTAGCTCCAGTATCGAACAGCCATACATCTGCAAATCTTTTTCTACTTTCATTTGCAACAGCTGCTTCACAACACAGAGCGTTACCATCTTCTGAAGTGCTAGTGACATTTCCCTGAGGATTAAAGTTATTCAAACTCCTACATTCCTTCTTCATGTGACCCGGCTTGCCACATTTGTAGCATTTATAATTCTTCTTCCTTCCTGTTCTAGATTTACCATGATTGTGACTCTCACTGGAGCCAGGTTCCATTGACCTCCCTCTCGTCACCACCAAAGCCTCCACCTGTCTTGAACTGGTTTGCCTGTCCTCCCTGTTGTTGCGCCTATTTTCTTCTTCCAGAATGGCGGCTGCAACATCATCGAAGACTAGATAGTCCGAAAGAACATTACTGGTTAAGTTGATGATGAGTTGGTCGTATGAGTCAGGTAAACTTTGAAGTAGAATTTCAGCACGTTCTTGTGGCTCTATTTTACAACTCAAAGACGTGAGCTGAGAAAATAGAGTATTCAAGTTATTAACGTGCTCAGTCACTGAAGTAGATTCCATCATGCGAAGAGCATAAAGTTTCCTCTTGAGAAATATTTTATTGTGGAGCGATCTTGCCTCGTACAATCGAGCAAGATGATCCCAAATTTCCTTTACACTTTTCTTCTCCTCTATGCTAGACAAAACTCCATCTCCTAATGCCAGATAAAGATTTGCAATAGCATTTCCGTCCATCTCGTCCCATTTACTGTCATCCGTGACCTCAGCTGGCCTTTCGTCAATGGCCGCTAAACATTTATCCTTTCTAAGGATAGCCTTCATCTTTAATTTTCACAACGAGAAATTATTCCCATTGAATTTTTCGATTTCAAATTTTGCCGCCATTGCTACAATCACAATCTACTTTTCGACAAAACTATTATTTAATAATAGTAATGAACACTTTTTGAGTGAGTATAATCTTACTTATCTTTTGATGTGGAGGGTCCACTTATTAGTGGCAACCATAGAGCATACGATAAATAATTATACACACACCCAACCTTAGCTCTTGATACCACTTGTTGAGAAAAATGACACCGAACTAAAGCAAACCAACTACTAAAATATGAAATGTAATAAAAGATGACACACGGATATAACGTGAAAAACCCCAATAGGGTAAAACCACGGGCAAGGAAAGATATGTTTCACTATAATGAAAAACCATGAGTTACACCTTCTCTCTAACTACAAGGATAAACACTTATATCTCTTGTATTAGGAGATATTTCACCAACTCTCTAATTAACACTAATACTAGGAGAAAGAATGAGATACAAATAACACTTGTGTGTGCTATTGCTTTGAGATGGGATACAAACTGAAGCTACAAACACATCTATTTAAAACAACTCTTCCCGTGTGAACACAAGAAGAAAAAAGTCAGGCGCCTGTTTTTTTTTATTCGGTTCATGCATCTTTCATTTTCGGTTCATGCATCTTTCATTAATAAATGGTCCCACCATTATACTTTAACAGGATTGACAAACCAAAACCCTAAGGGTTGTTTGGATCGATCGGTTATGGGCAAAAGAGAGGAGAAGGAAAGCTTTTGATTTTAGGGATAATTCAAGGTGTATGAATAATGAACTAAGGTCTCATTATACAGGCTTGGATTACTTGGCTTGCAAGCTAAGCAAACCCAATCCCTTTAGGAATCGTCCACCAATTTGGCCAAGCCCAAGAGGAGGTGATCCCAAACTTTCCTTTTTCTCATTTTGCTTCTAGGTCCTTTTATTAACAATTTACAACTGTTATTAAACCTCTCGTTAAGTAACTATTAATTAATGATCATTATAAGTTATCACTTAATAATTAATATAATACTTTAACATATTAATTATATAGTTTTTTTTACGTATTAACGCGTGTGTCCCCATAGGCTCACATATGTTCCAAACATACGTTATTTGGGAAATGGACATATCCCAACAGCTCCCACTTGGATATTTCTCAAATAACATAATAACATTGGTAAGCGTCTAGCAACATGCCAATACTCCCAGAAACACCTGAGTATAGTTTCGTAAAGTCTTAGTCAAATGATTCATCATTTATTAACCCTTTGTTTCAGATACCATGTTAAATATGGATATGGATCTAGGTCATTCCATAATTTAACTATTTTGTTTCTCGTTTTACTGATTAACCAAGATTACCAAATTCATCGGGACATATCCAGATCTTCTTTGGGTACGGCCGTACATACATCTGATTAACCTTACGAGGGGCCCTAGTAGTATCATACTTCAAAATTAATTAAAGGAACAAATCCTGTATTTATTGCAAGGTGTCGTCCATGTGTTTCACAACACTTCTGAAAATAGTCATTATTACTACCAGTTTGGAATAGCATTAAACTATATCAGAAGCGGGCTCCACACATGCAAATATTACTTTCTCAAGTCTAAGGAGAAATAAGGAAATCATATTACAAGATTTAGTTGATGACAAAGATCCATAAATTAAACTCTTGTTAGTTGGGGAAGTCCGATATGCAATCGTTTGAATATCATGTGAGTTTGGCGGGACACATCGTTGATATTCAAAGAATATTATCAATCTTTCAGATTTGTCCTAATTCAAGTATATTCCCATATAATTGATCAACAATGGACAGTTTAGAACAATATAAATCGTTCATGGATTTAAACATGCAAATATATAATACAACTTATCATTGAATGAAAACAAACATACCAGCTACTTTGATTCATTATAAAAATAATAATTGTTTAACGTCCCTTATCCAAATACCAAATACAAATCAATGCATGATAATTCTAGTTGAATAATCATGCCTCAAGATACGACAATTGTACTTGCTTACAAGGCATAGATTTCATAAAATTCAACTAGGTTTTATCTTTCGGAATTTTGAGAATACTTATTTCATGAATTCAATTAGTGAAGTTCTTGTACGTGTGCAATCAAGTATCTCGATATTGACATACTATATTCCATAAGGTGTGTGACATCATCAAACACCTATTGATGACAATCACCTTTCAAACTTCTAAAATGTAAACTATTCTTATTCTTTAACGTATAATGCAACTATTCTCTTAGTTGAGCGCAACTAGTCCACAAGGTCATCATCAAAGATGAAATCGTGCCATGAATAGTATTTAGTGTCATCTCAATAAAACTAGCATCAATATAATCTTATAAAATTCATAAACTATAACATTCCTTTGGTAATGTTTGGTGCCTTCTCAAACTCCAAGTTTGTTGGCTATGACACCTGCACACCAATTGTCGCATTGTTCATCCATAGAATATTCATTACTGGGAATGACTCTAAGCTTAGTAATGAATGTCCAAATTCAAACATATTCCATTAGAATATTTATTTCAATAGTTATCTAATGACTTTCAATTACATACCAATGTTTTTAAATCATCTTGCAGTCATGCATGATACAACTATTCCTATACACAATATGACATACATAATGAATCATTGAGTCATACCTAAGATTTCATTAATGTCATATCTTATCAAAAAATACGTATCCATTGAGACTTGCTAAATGGTATGTCATGTTGTGTTAGACTTATTTACCGCATATATTTATAACAATAAACATATATTCCAAGGTTGTATATTTTATTTCCTAAATCTATGTGAAGTTTCATTCCAAACTAACAATTAACATTTAGCTTAGATGACGTATAGTCAGCATTCGGGTCACGAACCCGACCCATACTCAAGTCCATCACGAATGGACTCAAGCCCATCACGAATGGGCTATTGCGATAACGGTTTGGGCTTACGTTGGCCAAAACCCGAAGTTATTTATGGTCTTGATAGGATATCTCTTATTTATGGGATATGTATCAAATAACCGCCCTAGGTGGGATACGCTGAGGAGTGAGGAACACGAAACCATCTAGGGTTTCGTGTGTATATAAAGAGTCCTTCGACTCTCACTAAAGGTACGACTTACAACCCTAACTCTTCAAATAAACCCTAAAAAACCGATTACTTACTCTCATGCCGGAGGATAATCGTGGGAGACAATCCCACGATAAGCCTAACGGTGTCTTTTTGTTTTCTTAGTGCGCAGGTCTCAAGCATTAAGATCTGATTGGTACGGAATCAAGGAACGCCCAACTTTTGTATCAACAAGTGGCGCCATCCGTGGGACCCTACACTAAGAACTCTACGAAGTACTAGAATGACGAAGCATGGAAACCCAAATCAGCGGACTCCGCATACGAAGAAAACACATGACGACCTACTGGGAAAGAAGCAGCAAACTGACTCAGCTGCTAAACAGCCCCCTGGAACAACCAGTGCGCCCAAAAGCCTAGGATTATTCTCAGATCTAGCTTTTACTCCAGTAGAACCGCTCACAAGGACTACTCAGGCTACTACGACAAGTACTAGCGCGGTAGACCTACAGCGCACTCCTCTCACCATGCCAGAAGTAAACTTCACTGAGCCACCAAATGCGCCCACCCGAAACAAGGGTCCCGATTTGGAAACAGACACTCTCGCGCTAGAAGGAGTTGCGCCTGAACTAGCGCCAAGTGATTTCGTGTCCTAGAACTACGAAACCTTGGCTGCGCTCATGCGAGAGGAGGCGAAAAAGAGGTCGAGTCAAAGTCTGCACGCCAGGCTCAACTTCGACCCTGAGCATGAAGCATCCCCACCGCGCTACCGAAAGGAAAGACGCGAGAAGGATAGCCGCAAACACCCAGTGTTTACTAGGATTGGAAGGAAGGTTGTGGATGATGAAGCAGCCGACTTTCAGTATTTGGAGGAGCATGAAGATGGGGAACGGCGCGCCAATGTCCACACTAGGCTTGGTAGTCGCAGGGTTCACGATAGGCTTGGGCGACGGTGCTCCCCAAGTGAAAGCCCTTCAAGCTCTGATTTCGAGGATAGTCGGCGCAAGCGCCACAGAGGAGCAAGCTCGGATTCTGATGATAGTTGGCGCAAGCGTCACAAAAGAGTAAGCTCATCCTCAAGTGATTCCTCGGACAACGAGGACAAAGAAACCGGACACTGGAAATCAAGGGGAAAATACCGCGACCAGGAAGACGAAGACATGTCTCGTCCCTGGCGCCGCCAAAAAGTTGATGCGTTCACTAGGCGCATCAGCGATTTTTCTGAAAATAAAAGAAGGCGCATGCCTGCTAATGTCAAAACATATGATGGGACAGGTGATCCTGATGATCACCTAAAAATTTTCGAATCATCAGCTACTATCGAAAATTGGCCACAACCTATGTGGTGCCACATGTTTAACTCTACGTTAGTAGGGAATGCGCGCAACTGGTTCAGTAAGCTTCCACGCAGAAGCATCGGTGGGTTTGAAGAGTTGCGAAAGGCGTTTTGTTTAAACTTTACTCAAAGGAAGAAGTGCGCCAAAAACCCTGTCGAATCCGCTAGGGTAAAATAGCGCCAAGGGGAATCCACAAGTGCTTTCATGGAGCGCTATAAGGACGAATGCATACACGTCAAGGCGTGTCCTGAAATACTAAAGATCTCAGGGTTTATGAACGGGATCAATAACCCAGATCTGATAAAAAAAAGTTAAACGATAGGGTTCCCCAAACCTTTGATGAACTAATGAAGCGCACAAGGTCCTTCATCCAAGGAGAGGCCGCCGCTGCGGATAGCAAGAAAGGCTACTCGAACCATAGGTCACAAGAAGAGCCAAGGAGACAATCCAATGACCAGAGTAGCAATCGTAACAAAAACTATCGCAGCCAAGGGGGCAGACGGGGAAACGACAAGTATACCCCACTAACGAAGACTCCAAGGGAAATATTTGCAACGGAAGGCGCGAACTTTCCGAGACCCCCACCAATGCGCACCCCAGAAGGGCAGCGCGTAGGGACCGGGTACTGCGAGTATCACGCACAAAAGGGCCATACCACTAATGAGTGTGTCCAATTACGCCAACTAATTGAGAAACTAGTAAAAGAAGGCAGATTGGACCATCTCGTTAAAAATATTAAGGATGGGAAAGACAAGCAGAGAACCGGAGGCAAGAAAGAAGCGCCTAAGGAAAAAGCTGATACTATCTACATGATACAATCATGGCAGCAAAAGACTAGGCAAAAGGTGAGCCAGAAATTCTCTCATGGAAGCGAAATCTCTTTCCCCACCTTGGCTGCGGACAACGCAGTGGTAGAGCCACTCACTATCGAGATAAATGCGGCGGGTCACGATATCCACCGCATGTATGTTGATGGAGGGGCATCAGCGGATATAATGTATGAGCATTGCTTCAAGAGATTGCGCCCTGAGATACAAAGACAGTTAAGCCCAGCCACGACTGCGCTTACTGGCTTCACAGGGGAAAAGATATGGCCCATGGGGCAACTGCGACTACTAGTCGCTGTTGGTAATAAGGAACACTGCACGACAGCCTGGATGAATTTTATGGTGATCAGATCTCTTTCACCATACAATGGCATTATTGGAAGACCAAGAATTTCGGCAATACGCACAGTACCTTCCACAGCGCATGGGATGCTAAAATTCCTAGTAGAAGGCGGTATTGTCACCATCTACAATAGCGCCGCGCCACCTAAAGAATGTCACACGATTACATGCGAAACAACGCATACCCCAGAACAGAGCGCAGCTAAAGTATCAAACTTAAAGGTTGCAATCAACCCTGAATACCCGGAACAAGAAGTATCGATTGGGGGATCATTGTCTGACAAAGGAAGAGCGGCCGTGTGCGCACTCTTGCAGAGGAATTTGGATATCTTCGCATGGGAACCAAAGCACATGACTGGTGTGCCACGCTCGATTGCAGAACACAAGTTACAAATCCGACAAGGATATTCCCCAGTAAGGCAGAAAAAGCGCGGCCAGGCTCCAGAGCGCGCAAAAGCCATACTGGAAGAAGTACACAAACTTGTGGACGCTGGCATCATGCGAGAAGTCTATTACCACGATTGGCTCTCCAACCCAGTAATGGTCAAAAAGAGCGATGGCAGTTGGCGGATGTGTGTGGACTTCACTGACCTTAATAAAGCATGTCCACAGGACTGCTACCCACTACTAGAGATAGACTGGAAAGTGGAATCTTTGTGCGGATATCCCTTTAAATGTTTCTTGGATGCATACAAAGGGTACCACCAAATCCAAATGGCTAAGGAAGATGAGGAAAAAACAGCCTTCCACACAAGCCAAGGCGTTTTTTGTTATACAAAGATGCCTTTTGGCCTAAAGAATGCGGGCGCCACCTACCAGCGACTGGTAGATAATGCGTTTGAGAAGCAAGTGGGACGCAACCTAGAGGTCTATGTGGACGACCTTGTCATAAAAAGCCATACTGAAGATGAAGTGGTGCGCGACATTGAAGAAACATTCACAACACTACGAAAGATCAACATGAAGTTGAATCCTAAGAAATGCACTTTTGGCGCTACAGAAGGCATGTTCCTAGGATATTTGATAGAACCAGATGGCATTAAGCCATGCCCAGAAAAAACAGAGGCTGTCATCCAACTTCCTTCACCGCGCACGTTGAAAGAAGTTCAATCTCTGAATGGAAAGCTAGCCGGTTTGAACAGATTCCTGTCCAAATCAGCGGATAAGTCACTTCCTTTATTTAAAACACTTAAGAAGTGTACAAAAAAGGGAGACTTTCGTTGGACTGCGGAAGCGGAAGAAGCTTTCACACAACTTAAGCAACATATAGCAGCGCTTCCTAAGCTAGTTGCACCCCGACCAGGGGAGGAGTTAATCGTCTACTTATCCGCGACCCATGGAGCGATCAGCGCAGTGCTACTGACGGATAGGAATTCCGTACAAACACCGGTGTATTTTGTAAGCAAAGCACTCAAGAAGACAGAGATTAATTACAGCCCAATGGAGAAGTTGGTCTTGGCGTTAGTATTTGCTGCCAAAAGACTGCGTAGATACTTTCAAGCGCACCCAATAGCAGTGATTACCGACCAACCTATCAAACAAGTTATCTCTAAACCTGATGCATCGGGGCGATTACAAAAATGGAGTGTGCTACTAGGCGAGTATAACATCTCTTACAGACCACGCACTGCGGTTAAAGGGCAAATACTAGCAGACTTCATCATCAAAAAACCAAATACCGATGACGCACCCCCACCGAGCAAGGTAGAAATACAAGAACCATGGGTCTTGTTCACGGATGGATCTTCATGCGTGGATGGATCGGGCGCTGGCCTTATCCTCACTAATCCAAAAGGAATGGAATTCACTTACGCACTACGTTTTGAATTAACAGCCACGAACAACGAGGCAGAATATGAAGCCCTAATCGCCGGATTACGCATTGCAAATCGAATGGGTGTGTGTAACCTAGAAGCAAATGTGGACTCCCGATTAGTAGCCAACCATGTGTTAGGCTAATATGTGGCTAAAGAGGATAACATGGTCCAATACCTCGACAAGACCAAATCACTAATACAAGTTTTTGACAGGTTTACCATTAAGCAAGTTCCTAGAGGTAAAAATAAGAAAGCGGATGCGCTAAGCAAAATCGCATCCACTAGCTTTGCGCACCTGTCAAAACAAGTTTTAGTGGAGATCCTAAAAAACAAATCCATCTCGGAGATGGAGATATCTACGGTGATAGACGAACAGGATCCTACATGGATGACCCCCATCATCGAATTCATAAGTAAGGGCAAATTTCCCAATGAGCAGAAGGACGCTCAACGGATATGGCGCACAGCGCAGAGGTTCGAGCTCAGAGATGGTATCCTATATCGGCGTTCATTCCTACAACCATGGCTTCGGTGCGTTGGACCTCTTCAGGCGGATTACGTACTCCGAGAGATCCACGATGGTTCATGCAGTATGCATTCAGGACCACGTTCCGTCGTAGCACGCGCATTGCGCTCAGGATACTACTGGCCTACTATGCATCGTGATGCGCGCGATGTGATAAAAAAATGTAATGACTGCCAAGTTCATAGACCCATCCTGCGCAGACCACAGCAAGAGCTAACACCTATCACTTCTCCATGGCCATTCTATAAGTGGGGTATCGACATTGTGGGTCCCTTCCCTGTCGCAGCAGGAGGATTAAAATTCCTTATCGTAGCAATAGACTACTTCACTAAGTGGATTGAGGCAAAAGCAGTTGCGACAATCACAGGTAATCAAGTAAAACGATTCGTTTGGGAAAATATTGTATGCCGCTTTGGATTACCTGGGGAGATTGTTTCGGACAACGGAAAACAATTCCGTGATAACCCGTTCAAAGACTGGTGCGCAGAGTTAAATATCACACAACACTTCGCATCAGTTAAACACCCACAAACCAATGGTTTAGTTGAGCGCGCAAATCGTAGTCTAGGCGAAGGAATTAAAGCGCGCCTGGACAAACACAAAGGAAGATGGGTGGACGAATTGTCGCACGTCTTATGGGCGCACCGCACGACAATCAAAGTTAGCAACGGAGACACTCCTTTTTCCCTTGTCTACGGGACAGAAGCTGTCATACCAGCTGAAATCGGGATGCCGACTATTCGCACAGCGGAAGTTAATGTCGCGACCAATGACGACGAACGACGAATATACTTGGACCTATTGGAAGAAAGGTGCGAGCGCGCAGCTATACGTGAGGCAAAATCCAAGTCAAAGATGAAGGGATACTACGATGCTAAAGTTCGAAGCACCTCATTCAGACCAGGCGACTTTGTGTACCGCGCTAATGATGCAAGCCACGCAGAAGACACAGGTAAACTTGGACCAAAGTGGGAAGGACCCTATGAGGTCATCGAAGTACTAGGACAAGGCACGTACAAGCTGCGTGACATGGATGGCCGTGAGCTACAACGCACATGGAATATCTGCAATCTCAAGAGATGCTATCTTTAGGAAAGGTTATGACCTAATACACGGACACTTCCGCACTTTAGTAAGTGCTCAATAAATATCCGTGTAATTACATTTTTGTTTCATTTAGACAAATGTTTTATCTCTTTCACAAAAACTTGCAAGTATTAATAAAATGTTGCGGTTTTTAGCTAACTCCGCGACACACTTTACTTTATTGTCTACATATTATCTATGTCTCAATATGGTTTGTTACATTATCTTTTGCCTACATGGCGTGCATGCACTAATTACAAACCCACGATGGTAAAAGGATGAGTAAACCTACTAAATGACTCGTTGAGTAAGAGGGTTGCAAACCCATCAACATCGGATCACGCATCCTTGTTAAACACCTTACTCTCAAGACGTTGGAGTAAGTTTGATGCGTACCCCACGACGGATACACATCAATGCACACTGTGCGCGTTTAACAAATTAGGAGTTAAGACAATTAACCCCTTAATATGGTATTAGTAGCACGCTGCAATCCATACACTTGTGCATCCCACGATGGATACACAACAACTTGTGCATTTCATACACAATTATGTTATACACGATCATGTCATACACGACTATGTCATAAATTTCATACACGCTTATGTTTTACAATTAAGTCATGAATTTCATACACGATTATGATATAAGTGATTATAGATTCTTGATTCTTAGACATCTTTTACGCAAAGACAAAATAACTAAGTACAAACGTTATAACCACAATCAAATTTGATACAATATGCATACAATCGTATTTTTCAAATCAACACTTCATTATGGATAACAAGTTCATAAAAAGTACATATTCAACACGCATGTGTACAACAAAAAGTGGACATACCACAAAACATCACTACATCAAAATTACCAAGACATGCTACGAGTACGCCTGAGCCCTGAGCTACCCGCTTGGCGCGCCACACAACTAGCATCTTTAAGCCTCTGCAACAGCTCAGCATCCTTGGGTGCTACCGTTGGCACGCTAACGGGCACTCCATCAGATCTGGGAATATGAGCCGCACCAAGACCACAAAGAATGGCTTTCCCCTTCACGCCCTTCTTCTTGGCAAGTCTCATCTCATGGGCTTCTAAAGACTCCCTCAATGGAATTTCCTTCTCAAGAGCAAAAGGGTTGAGGATGTCACGGGGACGAGCGAAGATAGGCACATGTAGCTGCGACACATCCGGCTTCAGAAAGTAGTCAAGCTGCGCCTCAGCATCCTCGGATGAGTGCCTAGCCAAGGTTAAACCCTGCATGATCACGCTTATGGGGTAATCCTGGTCATGCTCCAGCTGTGCAATATGAGGAAGCTCAAAAAGTTTCAACTTCTCCATAGCAGCAACAAGTTCACCATAAGCGTTCTCATTATAACCAGGTACTTCGGAGGGAGACATATCCAAAACCTTGGCCGCACACAGCTCCTCTATAGCTTCCGCCTTACCACGTGCCAATGCACATTGAACCACACCCCCAAATGAGTCCTTGACTTCTCGAGACTCCAGCGTGGTCAAGGCAGCAAGACGCAAGCCATGGCTGATAAGCCACCTGCGCTCAGCAATTGTTGACACCAAATGTGGATACAACTCCTCATCATATTCAATGCTGAGCTTGCGCAGCTTGGTCTCCTGATTCTCCAGCGAACTCTCCACAGCCTTGCGGAACTCCTCCAAGTTATAAAAGAGTCTCCCCTTGTTTAGTTCCATATATTTCAAGGCCCAAAGGCAGGAGGCCTTGTATTCCTTTGCTCCAGTGCGCTCTTGATTCAGTTCGGCCATGAGCGACATCTTCTCATCAGCAATTTTCTGGTCATACATAGCAGATGCCCTCAATTCAGCCTGCGCATCAGCCAACTGCGCCTTAAGAATGTCAATCTCCTTGTCCTTCTGCGCAACCAGGCTACCCTCACCACCATATTCAGCCTGTAGCCGCGCTACCAATGAAGCCTGGTGCGCAGCAGCCAACGCCAACTCCTCTATAAGGCAATTTCTTGGCGCATCTCCAGAAGATTTTTCCTCATCCACTGGACTCTCAGGCACAAACTCACCAACATTTGCAGAACCAGTCTTGGGGGGCGAATTCTCAACATGCGCATCATCATCAACAGCAGCTTCAGCACTACACGCAAATAACAAAGTTACTCTATAGTACTAATAGCGGATTAAAGGACTAAAGATCTAAAGACACAGGTACTTACTTGGAAGGAGGAGTTTTATGCGATGACGCACCCTCCTCAGATGATTGCCTGACAGAAATTGCAGGGCGCTTACTTGATGTCCCTGCGCCATCATCACCAGACGATCTCTTGCGCTTTAACCCTTGCCCCTCCTCCTCAGACTCATCCATAGCACTCTCTGACGAGTCTATATGCAACAACTCCACAGGGATCTGCGACCCAAGAGCGGGAAAGCTACGCAGAGGAGTAGCCATAGTGACACCTGTGGGAATCTCTCCCGTCTCCTCTGTCTCCTCTGTCTCCTCCTGCGTAATCACCATCGTGCGCCCTGCAGTAGCCTGAAGTACTGGTTCCTCTCCATCTCTCAATGGGCGCACCCCTACGATCACCTGAGTGGGCTTCGCCAAACGAACAACACCGAACAAATCCATCTATGCGCAACAAAACAACAAACAAACACAAAATATGTTAGATAAGCTATAAAAGGAAGAACGCTTACAACTACTAAGCGAAGAGGAAGGAAGAGACAAGCACCCACCCCGGATATTTTCATCCAAAAATGTTGGCACTTCTTCCGGACTACCGAAGTAATTGCGACTAATGCCCATGTGCACCAGAAACTCTTCTGGGTACGCTTTGATCGGTATGCGATTGGTATTTATCATACCCGCATCAACCACGTTATACAATCCGGGGTCTGGGCGCTCGTCTCTCGGTAATGATTCTCGAGTGTAGAACTCAAAAATCCATGGGAAAAATGCCCTATCCACCCAAAAGAATTTTTCTCTCCAATCCCTTAGTGCGTCTAACTTCTCCGTATAGCACTGCAGTTGCCCTGCGCGCTTGGAGAAGGAAACCCACCCGTTTGACCACGACGTGTGGTAAAACGCGCGGAAAAGATGAATTGTGGGCTCTATCGCTAACAAGCGACAATTCACTTCAAAATTGGTTATTTTTGCTGCACCTATACAGTGCAGCTGGGAAATATGAAGACGATAGTGATTTAGAATATCGCAAAAAAAGAGGGAAATGGGCGCACGCTGGTTAGCGAATTCGAAAAAATGCGTGCATACCCCTACTTTCCCTTGCGGGAAATTCGCTATTGACGTATTGGCGGCCGGAACTACCGGATGCAATGCGAGAGGAATGTAATAATCTGAAGTGAACTGACGAAGTTCATCCTCAGATATATCGGAATTAAAATCGGACAATTGAAGAACCATAATTAACCTTCAATACCTATTATAAGCTGTTGGGTCTGAAATGCTGCTGATTGGAGAATTACAACTCTGCCGAATAGTTATGTAACTCTGCTGATTAGCACAAGAACTCTGCTGTTTTGATAACTCTGCTGTTTTGGTATAATAGGCATATTGTAACTCTGCTGCTAGCTCACGAGGACTCTGCTGCTAGAAGGATTACTCTATTGCTTGTTATTTATGTAAAGTATGTTAAGATAAGTATAGAAAAGATACGTATGAATATTTTTCTTGTATAGGAAGTCTTGTAAACCGACTAGGACTCCTTACGCTATAAAAGGAGGTTCTAGGGTTAGGGTTAGATATCGATTGATTAATCATCTTAGCATACGTATTATTGTTTTCACTTCAAGGTTTCTTGTAACCCTATTGCTATTCAGAGCAATCGTTATTAATATAATTGAAGTGTTGTTGGATAATTCGTTTGTGTTTTCTTCTTAAGATCAAATATTAGTTTCCGCATAATATTTGATATACAGTTTCTATACCTATTACTTTAGATTTATCTAAGGTAATCAACAAGATCGTGAAGCTCAACTGGGATCAACAAGTGGTATCAGAGCTTGTGATCTAGAAACTGGTACCAAGAAGAATTACTGAAAACAAGATCTGTTTAATCATCAAAGCAAGCAATGGATTCCGATTCAACACACATGGTTACTGCATCAAGAGTTCCCATGCTCAAGACTGACGAGTATGAGATCTGGAAGATGAGGATTCAACAATACATAAAAATGGTTGATTACTCACTTTGGGACGTTATTCTTGAAGGTGACAAAGTGCAAACCAAGACTGCTGCTGGTTCAGTCTTGACTCTCAAAACAAGTGAGGAGAAAGCACAGAGAAGATTGGAGGTTAAAGCTCACAGTATTCTCATGATGGGAATACCTAATGATTATCAATTGAGTTTTAATCATCTGGAGTCTGCTAAGGAGTTATGGGAAGCCATCGAACTTCGATTTGGTGGGAATGAGGCTACAAAGAAATCAAGAAAGAATCTTCTGAAACATCAGTTTGAGACTTTCTCTGCTTTAAGTTCTGAGAACATTGAAGGAACTTATGATCGACTTCATAAGTTAACCAGTCAGATGGCTCTTTTGAAGATTAATGTACCTAAAGAAGATATCAATCTAAAGTTTCTGAGAAGTCTATCTTCTGAATGGAACACTCATACAGTGGTTTGGAGACACAAGGATGATTTTGATACTATGACATTGGATGATCTGTACAACAACTTGAAGGTTTATGAATCTGAAGTGAAGGGATTGTCAAGTTCATCTTCTACCACAAATAATCTTGCTTTTGTCTCCTCAAACAGCAAGAATATTGGTAGACATCAAGAACAGCACTCTGCTGGTGGTGCTTTTGCTCCTGCTGTTGGTTCACATGTCTCTGCTGCTGACTCTGCTAACACCAACACCATCAGTGATGCTGCTATTTGTGCTTACCTGGCTGAACTCACTACAAGTACTTCAGTCATGCCTCAAGATCTGGATGAACTTGATCCTGATGATGTTGAAGAGATGGATATGCATTGGCAGTATGCAATGCTAACTATGAGGGCAAGGAGGTTTCTTAAGAGAACTGGTAAAGAGATGAAGTTCAGAAGAAATAGGAATGTGGGATTTGACAAGTCAAAGGCTGAATGTTTCAACTGTCATAAGAAGGGACACTTTGCAAGGGAATGCAAAGCACCCAAAAGAAACATTGCAGATACCAAGAAGGTTACTGTTGAAGAGTCAAGTCCTGATGCTGCTGCTGCTGCTATGGTGTCATGTGATGGGTTTGGAGAGTTTGATTGGAGTGAGCATGCTGAAGATGGTCCTAACTATGCTTTGGCAGCTGAAGAGGAATCTCAAGTTCAACACTTTGCTCTTATGGCCTATTCTTCTTCTGGATCAGACTCTGAGGTATCCAATGATTCAACTTGTTCTTTTAAATCATGTTCTGATAAAATTGAGATGCTTGAGTCTAGCTGTGGAAACCTTAAAAAGGAAAATGATATAATTAAGCTAGATAATCTTAGTTATGCATATGGTTTAAAGAACTTAGAAGAGAAATTAGAATTTTATAAAAAGGCTGAAATTGAATACCTTGATCAGATCACTGTCTTGAAAAATGAAATTATCTTAAAAGATGATGAGATTAAGGTTCTTATGGAAAAAGTAGAACAGGCTGAACAGGCTAGAGATACAGCTAAGAGTGAGACTGAGAAACATGTTGTTATGATAGAAAAACAACAATTTGCCACTGACATTCTCAGTAAACCATTAGGAAGACACTTTACTGGTTTAGGATATAATGCTGTTTCTCATCCTAATAAGCTTAGTGCTAATGCTCCTCCTACTAGGACACTATCATTCATCTCTGAGTCTGGAGCTACACATATAGGTGAAATTAGTAAACCTGTTGTTGAAACTAATGAAAAAGAAATAGAGTCACCTAAGGTTGAGGAAAAGAAGTATGATGAAGCACCCCTTATTGAAGATTGGGTGTCTGACAGTGATGATGATGAAGTGGAATCTGATTCAACCCCTAAGAACAAAAAGGAAGAAATTCCTACTGTTGTTGAATCAAAAGCACCTAGGGCTAAAAAGGTTGATTTTGTTAAGCCTAGGTTTGGTAAACGTATCTCTAGGAAGATGGCTGAGTATGAAAACACACCTAGAGTTTATCCTAAAAGAACAAATAACTTGTCTAGGGGAAATCAAAGAAATTGGAACAACCTAGTTTCACACAAATTAGGTACTGATTTTCAATTACTAAAGAAGGCATGTTATTGTTGTGGAAGCTTTGAACATTTGCAGGATGAGTGCTATAAGAAACCTGCTTGGAACCAGTACACTAGGGTGAACCATAGAAACTTTGGTAGAAAGACTCACCCACATCCCAAAAGAAATATGGTTCCTAGGGAAGTTCTGTTGAGAGATGGTACTTCTAGAGTTATCTCTCCTATTGCCCCAAATGTGCCCATAAAGAAGAAAATAGATGACTCTGCTGTTAAGGCAAACCCTGCTGTTAAAGCAAACTCTGCTGTTCAGGCAGACTCTGCTGTTTTGCCTAAAGTTGTGACTGATACTGTTGTGGGCAATCATTTTTATGCTGTTAAAGCCTCAGCTTGCTGGGTCTGGAAACCAAAAGTTAAAGTTTTAGATCATGTTCTCAGACACAGCAGTGCACCAATGCAGTTGAAGAAATTTGACTACTTTGATGCACAAGGTAGATCCAAGTCAGTAATGGCTTGGGTCCCCAAGAGAAACTAATTCTCTTACTTTTTGTGCAGGGCAATCTACAAAAGGAGCTAAAAGACAAATGTATTTTTGATAGTGGATGCTCTTCACATATGACTGGAGACCAAAGCAACTTGGAGAATTTTGAAGCTTTGGATGGTGGTTATGTGGCCTTTGGGAATGACCCTAAAGGAGGAAAAATAGTTGGACAAGGCATCATCAGAACTGGAAAGTTGGATTTTGAGAAAGTGTATTTGGTGAATGGTCTCAAGTTTAATCTTTTTAGTGTCTCACAAATGTGTGACAGGAAGAATTTTGTTCTTTTTACCGACACTGAATGTCTTGTTTTGTCTCCTGACTATAAGATTCCTGATGATAAATTGGTGCTTCTTAAAGTCCCTAGACATGACAATATATACAGTGTGGATATAAAGAATATTATTCCCAAAAGAGATTTGACTTGTCTGTTTGCCAAAGCCACTGTTGATGAATCCAAACTATGGCACAGAAGGCTTGGTCATTTGAACTACAAAGCTATGAACAAGTTGGTGAAAGGGAACTTGGTCAGAGGATTGCCTTCAAAGGTCTTTGAGAATCCTGAAGTTTGTGTCGCTTGCCAGATGGGAAAGCAACATAGAGCTTCCTGTAAGTCCAAATTGGTGAATTCTATAACTGATCCTTTGTTTATGTTACACATGGACTTATTTGGACCTACATATGTGAATAGTTTAAATAAAAAGATGTATGGTTTAGTGGTCACTGATGACTATAGTAGGTTCACTTGGGTCTTCTTTTTGGCTACTAAGGATGAAACAGCTGGCATTCTTAAGGCTTTTATTACCAGGATAGAAAACCTATTTAATCATAAGGTCAAAGTCATCAGATGTGATAATGGAACTGAATTTAAGAACAAGGTGCTGAATCAGTTCTGTGAGGAAAAGGGTATAACTAGACAATTTAGTGTAGCTAGAACTCCTCAGCAAAATGGTGTGGCTGAGAGAAGGAATAGGACATTAATTGAAGCTGCCAGAACTATGTTGTCAGAGTCTAAGTTACCCACTATCTTTTGGGCTGAAGCAGTCAACACTGCTTGTTACGTGCAAAACAGGACTAAGATAGTTAAGCCTCATAACAAGACCCCCTATGAGTTATTGCATGGTAGAAAACCAATGATAGGTTTCTTAAGACCATTTGGGTGTCCTGTTACTATATTGAACACCATTGACCACTTAGGAAAGTTTAGTGAGAAAGCAGACATAGGTTTCTTTGTTGGTTACTCTACTGAAAGTAAGGCTTTTAGAGTTTTTAATCAAAGAACTGGGTATGTAGTGGAAAATTTGCATGTGACAATTAGAGAATCCACACCTAATGTTAATGGAAAAGGACCTGACTGGATGTTTGATATTGATTCTTTAACCAAAAGTATGAATTATCAACCAGTTGTTGCAGGTACTACTAACATGTCTGCAGGAACACAAACTAACCCTAATGCAGGTACACAAGCAAAGAAGGATGGATCTGCAGAGGAGTTTGTGTTGATTGAAAAGTGGAAATATGATCAGTACTTCTCTCAAACAGCAAAAGATGGAAAGAGTTCAGATGATGTAGCTGTTCACAAGGAAGTACCAAAGGTTGATGTGGAAGGTGTTGATGAACCTTCTCATGATGATAAGGAAAGAAGTATAGAGTCACAAGTTGATGGAATTCAAGGGAATACACCAAGCAGCAGTTCTCTTAACTCTGCTGCCAAGTCTAAACACTCTGCTGTTAAGCCAAAGCACTCTGCTGTTAAGGCAAAACACTCTGCTGTTCAGCTTGGTAACTCTGCTGCTGAACTTAAAGACTCTACTGATAAAGATGGTGATTCTTATGATGATTCTTCTGATGATATGCCCGAATTGGAAGAAGTGTATGTGGATACTGATGATGAAGTTGTTGATGTTTTTGGTGCTGAAGCTGATTTATCCAACTTGGAGACTGACATACCTGTTAGTCCCACACCAACAACAAGAATTCACAAGATACACCCAAAGGAGCAGATTATTGGTGATGTTCACTCTGCTGTACAGACAAGAAGTAAATCAAAAGGGTTGAGTGATTTGCTTGATCAGGGATTATTTGCTCAGACACTTAAGAGAAGAAATAGCCACAAGGATCTACAAAATTGCATGTTTGCCTGTTTCTTATCTCAGGAAGAACCCAAGACCATTCACAAGGCTATGAAGGATGAAAGTTGGGTTGAAGCTATGCAAGAGGAGTTGCTGCAGTTCAAGCTTCAGGAGGTCTGGACATTGGTTGATTTGCCAAATGGAAAAAGGGCAATTGGTACAAAATGGGTGTTCAGATGCAAGAGAGATGAAAGAGGGATTGTTGTCAGAAACAAGGCTAGATTGGTGGCTCAGGGATACACTCAGGAAGAAGGTATAGACTATGATGAGGTATTTGCTCCAGTTGCAAGATTGGAGGCTATCAGACTTTTCTTGGCATATGCCTCATACAAGAATTTTCCTGTGTATCAAATGGATGTGAAAAGTGCTTTCTTGTATGGAAAGATACCTGAAGAGGTTTATGTTATGCAACCACCTGGGTTTGAAGATCCTAAGTATCCTGACAGGGTCTACAAGGTGAAGAAAGCACTGTATGGATTACATCAAGCTCCTAGAGCTTGGTATGACACCTTATCCAAATATTTGTTGAATAATGGTTTTAGCAGGGGAACCATTGATAAAACATTGTTCATTAAGAAAGACAAAAAGGATATCCTACTTGTTCAAGTTTATGTAGATGATATCATTTTTGGGTCTACAAATAAGGTGTTGTGTGAAGGATTTGAGAAGCTTATGCACAGCAGGTTTGAGATGAGTTCTATGGGAGAACTGACTTTCTTTCTAGGGCTTCAAGTTAAGCAGAAGTCAGATGGGATTTTTATTAGCCAAGATAAGTATGTGGCTGATATATTAAAAAAATTTGGATTCCAGGATGTGAAGGCAGCCAAGACACCCATGGATAAAAATAAACCTTTGCTCAAGGATGAAGATGGGGTAGAAGTTGATGTACATCTGTATAGATCCATGATTGGCTCATTGATGTATCTGACTGCTTCAAGGCCAGATATCATGTTTTCTGTGTGTGCTTGTGCTAGATTCCAAGTGTCCCCAAAAGTTTCTCACTTGGAAGTAGTCAAAAGAATTTTTAGGTACCTAAAGGGTCAACCAAAACTTGGTCTTTGGTATCCTAATAATTCACCATTTGACTTGATAGCATACTCAGATAGTGACTATGCTGGAGCTACTATGGATAGAAAATCTACTACTGGAGGCTGTCAGTATCTTGGTCATAGGTTGATCTCTTGGCAATGTAAGAAACAAACAGTGGTAGCAAATTCCACAACTGAAGCAGAGTATGTTGCTGCTTCTAGCTGCTGTGGTCAAGTGCTTTGGATTCAGAATCAATTGCTGGATTATGGGTACAATTTCATGAACACAAAAATTTTCATTGACAACAACAGCACAATGTGTATTATTAAAAATCCTGTTTTTCATTCTAAAACAAAACACATAGAGATAAGACATCATTTTATTAGAGATTGTTATGAGAAAAAGTTAATTCAAGTAGTTAAAATTCATACTGACAACAATGTTGCTGATTTACTTACAAAATGTTTTGACATAAGTAGATTTCAGTTTCTAGTTGCTAGTATTGGCATGATCAATCTTTAAATCATTCAACATCTTCTCTTTGTATGTTTTTGTAAAATTTTGTAAGGATTTGTGCTGTTGATTTGTCATTCTCTTGTGTTTAGTTAAAGTCTGCTGTTTAGTTGGATTGTTGCTATGCTACTCTGCTGCTATTATGGAATATTCTTGTTTGTGTTTGTTGTTTGCTACTAATCTTTTGCAGATATATAAACATACACAATCAAGTAAAACATTAACAGAGAAAATTCATTGATCATAAAGGCTTCAGTACATAATGTTTCCATACATTCAAGCTATTCAAAAGACAGATCAAAAGACATCAAGCTACAAAGATACACATCCTACATTTTAGCAAAATCAGGCATGACTTTGCTTCGTGGTCCCCTTGTGCCCATGGCTTCATATACCCTTGGGCAGGGGAGTGCAATGACTACTGGACGAGGAGGTGGATTTTGTTGCTGACTAGTGGATGAAGCCGCTTTCTTCTGCTGGTTGTTCTTCCTTGGCACAGCGGGTTTCTTCTCAACTGGACTTGGTTTTGGCTGAGGAATGTGGACACTTTTTGCAAAGTCGGCTGCGGCTTTCTCCAGTTGTTTCTGAAGTTCAGCAGATAGTGGATGTTTTGAAGGGATGGTTTCCCAAGCACCTTGGTAGTATGTCATATGTTTTGGCCAACCTTGCTGTTTCCCAGGCCAATCAGCTGTTTCGTCATCGCTTGACTCATCAAAAGACGATGGTGTTGAGGGGAGTGAATCGGAGGATAATTCTTCTTTGATCGCTTTTCCTTTGTTTTGTGAGGTGGATGCGTTCTTTGGAAAGTAATTCGCCCAACCACTTGAGTCATCA
Source organism: Artemisia tridentata subsp. tridentata (assembly GCA_021014915.2). NCBI lineage: Eukaryota > Viridiplantae > Streptophyta > Magnoliopsida > Asterales > Asteraceae > Artemisia > Artemisia tridentata. Next base: position 64,243,534 of record CP139509.1, on the reverse strand, counting down.
GAGGATGAATCCGAAGAAATTTCAATGATAGGCATTTTTGAGGAACTCATGTTGGCTTGTTGTTGAGTTAGGGTTTGGAATTGGGGATTTGCTTTTGTAATTAAGGATTTATGGAGTTGATTGTGAGGTTGGTATGATATTTAAGGAGGTGATTTTTAACGACTTTGGGAATGTTGACTTTCGGTCAACACTTTCATAACTCTGCTGATGAGTTTGAAAGTTGAAGGGTTAAACTGAAATATTTTGGCGCGTTCTTAACCCTAATTGAATCAACAAGGTATCTTTTACCCAATTGATCTCATTACGTTCTAATTGCTCCAAACTTACACTCAATTATCACTCAAACACACCAATTCATAACATTTCACCCCAAACCCCCAAATTCAATGGCTCGACGAACATTTCCAGAAGAACACAATGAGATAGCGTTTCTCAGTAAGGTTAATGCAGCGGATGGATTTTACGAGGTAATGGATTTCCTGGGTTCGTCTAAGTTGAGGTATGCATTAACAGTTGCCCCTACAATTTACAAATCTCATATGCGACAATTTTGGTCAACTGTTAGATTGGATGTCTTAGATGGTGAGGAACGACTAATAGGTAGTGTGGATGGGGAGGACATTGTAGTTAATGAAACCACAATTAAGAGAAGTTTGAAATTGTCAGGTACCCCAACACCCCCTACTATAACCCCAGATGTTGTGATGGCTGAACTTGAGTCTTTTGGTTATGAGAGACCTGAGAATAGTGGGACATTTTTGAAAGGTCGTCTGTGTCCCCATTGGAAGTTTTTACTGCATACTCTACAACATTGCTTGTTTCCTAAGATAGGTGGGTGGAGTGAGTTTAATGCATCTCAGGCAATGGCTTTCGTATGTTTAGCTACAGGGCAGCCCTATGATTTTTCTGTTATGATATTTGAAGGGATGAAGAAATTTGTTAAGAAGAAGTTTTACTTATACCCTAGGTTTCTACAACTTATCATAAATAAACAGCTAAGGGAACCTTTGAGGCATTCACAAATTGAGCCCTGTAGTAGAATGGCCATCAAGATGTTTGCCTTTCTAAAGAAGAATGGGAAAGGATTTTCTGGTGTTATCACTCCCTTATCTGAGCACATCTTGAATGTAGTGGCTGAAGTAAATGAGGATGAAGAGGCTGGAACTCCCACAGCTTCCCATCACACATCCTCATCAACAAGTTTAAATGAATCATCTTCTACTGAACCACAACCTACCCAATCACCTAGGAATTCACAAAATGAGAACATTGTGCACCCTCAGGCCAATGTTAGTATGGTAGCAGATGAGGCTGATACAGGTGTTGGAGGTATCATGATGGAAGAGGCTGGCACTACTGTTTCCAACTTAGTAGTTGAACAGGACAGTGTTAACATACTTAAGACCTCAACCATGGCAACATCATTTGTAGAAGGTTCTCAGGAACCTGACACAACTGGTGGTAACCCCAGCCAAATGGATTTTATGGGGGGCTCAGATGTTCATCCTAGGGATGAGACTGAGTTTATGTCCAAAGATTCACCTCTCAGAGAAGGTAACACATCTCGAAGTGATGAGGACAGAGATGAACATATTGAATTGATGGACACTTATGTACATATGGACATTGCAAATGATACACCTCTCGGACCAGGTCACACAGGTCGAAGTGTTGATGCTAGAATTGAACTTGAAACTGATGATTTGACGGCTAAAACACCTGTACAAAATGTCAATTCCAATGATCAACCTCTCGGGTCAGGTTACACAGACCGAAGTTGTGAGGATATCATGAAACAATTGAAAGAATTGACGGAAAATTGTACAAACTTGTCAAAGGAGGTCCTGGATCTTAGAAAAGAGTTAAAGACAGTCAGAGCTACTCAAGGTGCTGAAATTAGGAGGCTTAAACTAAGGGTTACACACCTTGAGGGGAGGCTCAAGAAGAGGTCCAAACCAAGTTTGGAAGAGGATGCTTCCAAACAGGGGAGGAATGATCAAGAGGCTGTTGTGAATGATAAGGATCAAGAGGAGGATGTGGAGGATGTGACAGGATCAGGGGAGGTTGAAAAGGATGTTGGTGAAAATGTTGGTAATGAGAGTGTAAAGGATGACTCTACTGATGTAAACAACTCTGCTGATGGGTTGAAGGTTTCTGCTGATGAGACTGAGCAGAGTGCAGGTGTAAAGGACTCTGCTGGAGTAAATGATTCTGCTGATTCAGATGATGATCAAATGACTTTAGCTGAAGTGCTTCTGAATATGAACAAAGCAACTAAAACACCTACAACATCACAAGCTCAACCTATTGCTGACTCTGCTGAAGATTCTGAAAGGATGCAGAAATTAGCTGAAGAGGCTCAAATTGCTCAGGATGAAGAACTTGCAAGAAGTTTTGCAGCTAGTGAAGAAAGAGATCAGTCTGAACTTATGGAAAGCACTGCATTTAAAGAAGTTAGTCAAGAAGAATTGGATGCACAATTGCAGTATTTCATTGAGTCTGATATGATTGTCAGAGGTGAAGCTAGACTGATATCAAATGATGAGCAGTTGAATGGAGCTGAAAAGACAAAAGAGCTTGTTGAGTTCATACTTAGAAAGAATGGATTGACTAGGTGGGAAGAGTTGATTAAGAGGATAACTGAAGCTCAGAAGCATGGTTATAAGGGAAAGTCAACTTCAAGAAAAGCATTGGTTACTGACATGAAATACTATTTGAAGAATGCTAGAAACTATCAGATGAAGGATTTCAAAGGAAAGCCAGATCACTTAATTGAAAAGGAATTTTATGAAACTTATGCTCAGCTTAATCCAAGAAAAGTTTCTGAAAAGAAGAGAAATCCAGAAGTTAAGGGATCTGACAATCTAAAAGCATCTGGGAGTGGAGGTGGTTCAAAACCTGTAGTAACTGATGTTGAGAAAGAGAAAGAAGTTGTAGTTGAAGCTGAAGAAGAACCTGAAGTTGTGACTGAATCATCTGCTGGTACAAAGAGATATAGAAGGAGAGTAAAGCAGGTGAGTAGGAAGAAGAGAAAAGTAGTGATGAGTGACTCTGAGGAAGAGGAAAAAGAAGATAGTGATTCAGGGAATGAAGAAGTGACTGAAGATGAGATGAAAGGGGTTATGGATCTCACAGTTCATGAACCTCAAGAAGAGCCTGAGATACTTGATGAAGCACCTTTATCGGTAAAATATCCAATAATTTCTTATTCACATGATATTTTAGCTGATAGTAGTGTATGCTGGGTGATTGAAAGATCAAATGGTTCAAGAGTGGGGTATACTAGTTTTTCTCAAATGATGCACTATATGGATAGAGATGATATTACTCAACTCTGGAATTTGTACAAGATGAGATATGGAGATACTAGACCAGAGATAGTGTTTGAGAGACTAAATTATTACTACTTGAAGAACATGTTTGAACCAGATGCAAGAAGTATTGAATGGAGGAAGTTGCTGAGCTCTACAGTTCAGAAGTGGTACTTATATCAAAGTTGTGGAGTTCATGTTTTGACTTGCATAGGTGTTACTGTATATATGCTTGTGGAAAAGGACTATGTCATCAACAACAGTACATCTATTCTGTATCAAATGCTGCAACCTGGAAAGTTGGCACTTCAAAGACCATTTGATTCAGATCATCAAGCAAGAGAATTGATTGAGAAATACAAACAGTTGCTGGTATCACAGGTTTCAAAACAGTAAGGTGTTTGGAAGCATCCTCCTGGTGATTATCTGGGATTAAGGAAACTTGATGATTTTTGGAGAAAAATATCAAGTTTAGGGGAGGATTGTTGGGTCTGAAATGCTGCTGATTGGAGAATTACAACTCTGCCGAATAGTTATGTAACTCTGCTGATTAGCACAAGAACTCTGCTGTTTTGATAACTCTGCTGTTTTGGTATAATAGGCATATTGTAACTCTGCTGCTAGCTCACGAGGACTCTGCTGCTAGAAGGATTACTCTATTGCTTGTTATTTATGTAAAGTATGTTAAGATAAGTATAGAAAAGATACGTATGAATATTTTTCTTGTATAGGAAGTCTTGTAAACCGACTAGGACTCCTTACGCTATAAAAGGAGGTTCTAGGGTTAGGGTTAGATATCGATTGATTAATCATCTTAGCATACGTATTATTGTTTTCACTTCAAGGTTTCTTGTAACCCTATTGCTATTCAGAGCAATCGTTATTAATATAATTGAAGTGTTGTTGGATAATTCGTTTGTGTTTTCTTCTTAAGATCAAATATTAGTTTCCGCATAATATTTGATATACAGTTTCTATACCTATTACTTTAGATTTATCTAAGGTAATCAACAAGATCGTGAAGCTCAACTGGGATCAACATAAGCGCACGCGCTATTACCTTAGTTTTTGTTGATTTTTTGATTTCTGTTTGGAGGTTTAACAAAGGCGGAAAATGATGGTTTTTACTGTGATAACCACAGTGAAATGACGGCTCAAGTTTATATAGGGTTACACATATTCGTGGATGAACGACATGTGTACCCCACTTGTTCCAATCGTGTGGCTGGGAACCCAAAAGGTAAAGCACTTTTTCACCCACCCTCACGATTTTCGAAGAAGATACTTGGACTAGGTTAATTTGCTAATTTTGGCGGGAAATACTTGAAACTTCCCCGCTACGCATCGAGGAATATTTTTAGCTACAATTGTTAGTCTAGCGTCCGCAATTTCGCATTGCGCACACTAGACTGGGGGGACATGATGACGTATAGTCCGCATTCGGGTCACGAACCCGACCCATACTCAAGTCCATCACGAATGGGCTATTGCGATAACGGTTTGGGCTTACGTTGGCCCAAACCCGAAGTTATTTATGGTCTTGATAGGATATCTCTTATTTATGGGATATGTATCAAGTAACCGCCCTATGCGGGATATGCTGAGGAGTGAGGAACACGAAACCAACTAGGGTTTCGTGTGTATATAAAGAGTCTCTCGACTCTCATCAAAGGTACGACTTACAACCCTAACTCTTCAACTAAACCCTAAAAACCGATTACTTACTCTCACGCCGGAGGATAATCGTGGGAGACAATCCCACGATAAGCCTAACGGTGTCTTTTTGTTTTCTTAGTGCGCAGGTCTCAAGCATTAAGATCTGATTGGTACGGAATCAAGGAACGCCCAACTTTTGTATCAACAAACATTTAGCTTAGATGGAATGTTATTTCACATATGTTATACATTATATATTATTTAGGAAAAATAAACATAATACTCCCACTAGCTTTTAGGAATACTCAAGAGTTATCTTAGTTTTAATTAAAAATCAAAACATGGATTTAATAATCAAATATAAGATTCACCTCCTAGATGCATGCTTTGATCCATACTTGGATTCTAGCAATTTGTACACTTTCAAAGATTATATGAATTCATTAAACTCTTTGATTACTTACCGTCTTCACAAAAGTAATCATTCAAGAAAGAATTTTGATATTCCATTGTCATATTTCATATTAATGAAAACAAGTATGACAATTAATCATATTTATATATTTAATGTGAGTAGAAAAGAATATTTAATCACATTCAATTGCTTGAGTATGATTTATAAACCTATCACAAGGCATGCATTTAGCATGTGTACAATATTGTCCATATGAGCTCGACACAAGAATTAAACCACTTTGGGTTTTTATTCTCACTGAAGAGACTCACTTTTATTCTACAGTCTAACTGTTTAGTTTAAGATAAATCAAGTTTTCAAAAATTGATTATCTTTATGGACAACATCTTAACATTCACAGTATGTAATTTAAAATGCAATTTACAAAATGTCCTTGATGAGTGTCTAAATACTCATCATTTCTGTCACATTTAGACTACAAAAACATTTAAAAAACATGCAAATATGCTTCAAAATACAGAAAATATCATTTGATTGTGTTTTTATGTGTTGCAAGTGCAAAATGTTCAAAAACAATTAAAAACAAACATATTTTGCATAATTGTCAATTTCAGTCCTTTGACTTTCAGAAATTGGCAAAAATAGTCCCTGGTATTAAAAATATCATTCAAGGTCCCTAAACTATTTGAATTTTACAATATTGGTCCTTGGATGAAAGTTTTAAAGAAATTGCAATTCAGGTCCTTCAATTTTTAAAAAGTGACATAAAAGGTCCCTGAATTTTCAAAAGTTGTCAAAACAAGTCCCTGGTTTTTAAAATTGGAAAATTATCTAAATTGGTCCTTGAACTATTGACACTTGGCAGTTTCAGTCCTTGGAGATAGTTTTGAAGTTTGGCATTTATGGTCCTTAATTTTCAGCAAATTACATAATTGGTCCTTGTTACTTAAATAAACCAAATGGACCCTTTATTAAATCATAATCCAAATCCAATCCAAAATACATCCAACCCAGCCCAATCACCACAACCTTAACCCGGCCCAACCCTTAATTAAATAAAACCAGGTTTGACCCCAGTCAAACCCAGTCAAACTTCTCCTTCCCTCACAACCATCCCCGCCAAAACCACCTCTAAAACCACCACCACACCTGTCCACCCCAGTCACTAACCACTCCCCTCCACCTCATCATTCCACTAAACCTTTTAGCTTAAAATATCAAATTGTCCCCAATTGAGCTATGTCGACAAGAAACAGCCAAAATAGTCTTTCCCGCCAAACACAAGTGGAAGGCTAAGATTGAATTGAGTTAATTGGACAGCTGGGATAGTTTCAGAGTAATCAAAGAGATATTTTGAAAGTGATAAAAGCACCAAGAAGCACACAGAAGACAGTAGTAGGTGTTAGTGTAGTGTAGTTTTAATTTTCATGTCGTAGTTTAATTTTGTAATTTTCATCTGGGTTTTGTTGTTTTCAATTAATTCAAGTCATTTCAGTTGTATTTGAACCGTTTAATCGAAGTTTAGTTCAAGTTTAAAGTGATAACAAGATTTCCCGCCAAATTCGTTCTTTCAAGTTTTTAAGATTTTAAGCTGTTTCTTGGATTAAATAAGCTCTTTTGAGCTTATTAAAGCTTCTGCAAACATGTTCTAAGTCTCTACGATCCTAATTCCAAAAGTCAACGAAAGTCAACAAGGTCAATATTACTGTACACTAGCTTATTCTCTGCTTATTTTACTTTTTCTTGCTTATTTCTGCTTAAATATAGCTAGTTAATAGTATTGTATCAAGTCCTCAGCTATTTTTGACCTTTTGCTTTGAAAAGCTCAAAACAGCCACACAAAGGGGTGTTTGGCTGTGTGGTCAAACTTAGTCAACTAAACTGATTACTGTACATGTGCATATTTCCCAGTTTTGATCTTGCATAAATAGGATATAATAAGTTGTTTTTAATTTATAATTACCAACTTAGATAGATTTAGCACCTTTATACTGACTATGTCAATTTCAGTCAATTTCTAGCTCAAATAAGCCAAAATCAGCAATAAGCTGATTTGGCACTCAAACTTGGTTTCTATAAGACCAATATAGTCCATAAAGTGTAATCCTAGAGCTTGGTTTGATCACTTAACCTGCACAAGCCAAAACACAAACACAAAACAAAACAGCAGCCTGCAGTATTGCAGACTGCTGATCTAGGCTTATTTTTAAGCCCATAAGTGAGTGCCCAGCTTTGCTTTTTGGTTTTTCATTAAGTTCACATATCAATCTTTCATTGTAGTATCTGGTATCTTGTTTTTATGCTTATTAGCTAGCTTAAAATTAGGGCTGAAATTCCCCCTAGGCCTGCATATTGCCCTGCACCACAGCCTGCAACAGCAGGCTTGTTAGTAGCTTATTTTGAGCTTTTTGGCTTATCAACCTAGTTTTTTTCAGCCACCCTAGCTTATTTGTACTTATTTCTGTCCATTTTATTCATGTCCATGTAGTTTCAGCTTATTTGCAAGCTTATAGCTCATTTTGAAAAATCCAAGCTTTTTAAGCTTTGGCTGTTAAGCCAAAAAGCTTCCCAACTGCTTATTCTTGAGTTCCAATAAGCTTGTCTTCATTAAAGTTTGTTATTTCCAGTGTATAAATAGTTTTGTAAAAGAAAATCAAAGAAAATCCAAATATAAAAAAAGTGATAGCTTCTATTTAAGCCATTTGGCTTATTTTTCTGCTTTTTCAAAAAGCACTTTTCACTTTTATATTTTTCCTAGATTTCTGCACTTATATAGTATTTATATAAAAAGTTTCAGATTTTTTTGAGTTCATTTAGTATTTATTATAATTTTAATTAGTTTAAATAATTAATAAATAATAATTAATTAATAATAAATAGATAAAAAGTGTAAAAAATATATTTTCAGTTTTAAAATTTGTTTTATAATATTTTAGATTTATCTAAGTCATAATTTCATTTTTCTAGGTTAATTTTATATTTTCTTGTATTTTAGGGTATTATTTAATAGTTAAAAATAGATTTTAATTAATAATAATTAATTAAATAGTTAAATAAATAATTTTCTTTTTCCAATAATTTTCTTTTATTATTAGGATTGTAAAAATATAATTTTCATATCCGTAGGCATTTTATTTCTTAAAACTCGCGTTTTATTTCGTACGTTTACGTAAATTTAAATTGAACGTACGCGTTTTTAGATTTTAGACGTTTTTAAGTATTTGGTTTCCTGTATTTATTTTTATAGCTTGTTTAAAGCTATTCTCTTTTATTTCCTCAGTCCGATCACTCAAAACCCTTTCCTGTTCAATATTCACCCGATCACATATTCGTTTTATTACAGAATTCACACCTCGCTGGGACTTAACGACCCGGGAATATTCTGTACTCCTTGGTAAATTGCATTGTGTCCTAGATTGTTTGACTTTGTTTGACCACATCCGTGGTTGATTTAAGTTGACTGTTTCGGAGCCGATCAAATTTTGGCGCCGCTGCCGGGGAGGTGTGCTGCGTTGAACGAATTTGAAGCATCAGTGATTGTTGAATATACACCCATTGTATATTTACCATCTTTGTTCATATTTCCTTATTTTCATATAAAAACCAAAATTATCGTGAAGTTAATTCGTTTGACTAAACGATTGCCAAAAACATTTTTATTCAAGTTTTCAACGAACACAAAAAAAAACCAAAAATATTCATCTTTACCCTCTCACCCTTTTTGATTCTTTATCCCTTTACCCTCTATCCATTTGATTCTAAACTTCTTATACCCTTCTTCTATGGCGTCTCTCGGTACAAATGCTTTGATTGTAAAAGCCCGTTGATTGATAGCCATCGTTGTTCTAAGTGTGCGTGTGAGCGGTGTGGAAAGCATGCACCAAAGGATCGTGGATCTTGTTATTGGTGTGAATTATCCACTAAAGAGTCTCTCAAGGATTCTCAAAGTCCTTCCTACTACCCTCCACAGCCCGAGATACGTGCTATTAATGACAAACCATCAAGAATCGATCCTAACCTTTCAGGGTTTACGGTTAACAGTTTGTCAAGCAAACGTACAGAACTTAGAACAGTGACTAAAAAGAACGACTTGCCCAATCTTCACGTTATTCAAAAACAAGAACCAGAGTCCATAACAGAAGTGGTGGAAATTCCTAGCTCTCAGAGCACTCCACTTGTCCCACCTCCGGATTTTATTCCTTGTGTCGGTTGTGGTGAGTCGCTTTTTCGGTTTGCCATGTCGTTGGTGTACATGTGATCAATGTGGTAATGATATTCGAGACGGAAGTTGTTTGTTTTGTGGTTCGAGGAATTCATTTTCTTATGATCCTGATCCGAACTCATTCAACGACTCTTCAAATTTCTCCAATTACCCATCACATTCATACGAGCAAGTATCATATTGTCCAAATCTCAATGATGCATCGTATCAAAATACACCAAACTTTTCTTGTGAGTACTGTGGAGGCCCACATTTTAGCTCTGATTGTCAAACAGGGAATCCATTTCCTTGTAACAATTACGACGATCCATATCACGACCAACCTCCACAGTGCCAAATAACTCAAACTCCTCAGCAAACCCAGCAAGACACTTATCTAGAGCTTCTAGAGTTAGTGAAAAGAGCTGAGGAGTTTAATAAAAAAACATTTCAGAATGCTCCCAGTTTTTCTTGTGTATATTGTGGGGGTCCTCATGATGATAATCAATGTCAACCTTCTGGTTTTGACAGATCCCCACCCCCGCAATTTTCATTAATTCTAAATTCACATGAGAAATCCATGGCGGAATTATTGACTGAAGAGCAGGTTGCTAAAATAGATTCCCATGATGCCTTTGAAAAAGCTGTTAGGGAATCAATTGCAAAAGAAAAACCAGCCAGATCTAGCTCTCAGTTCTGTTTTATTCCTGATGACAGTGATGATGAAGATACACTTGATATCCTTCAATTCTATAAAGATTCATCAAGTTCATCAGTTGATATCCCAGCAGTTGAGATTCCATCTCAAACAACTGCTATCACACCCGAGGTTCACACTCACTCTCTAAGCATGGGGGATGAGCTTCTTGACACAATTCCTGCAAAGGAATCAGACGTATTCATAAAGTCTAGTGTCGAGAACCTTATCCCAATCCCAAGAGAGTCACAGGGAATTCTCGAGCATTTGTGTGATATCCCTCCTCCTCTTGTCTTCCCAAAAGATCATGTTGAGATGTTCTCCGATTCAAATGATGACGATTCGTTATCTTGTGGAGACATCATTTATGTGGAAGAATTACCTTCTAAGCTAGTCAGCTTAGAAGAAGAGAATAATGAAGAAATTGACACTGAAATCAAAGATGAAGCTCTTCGAGCAACATTATTGAATGTCAGTCTTCTCGTTTCTAAAATCGAGGCTTTCAAGGAAAAATCCATTTCATCTCCTATCCCCATAAAGGATTGTGACATATTTTCCGATGATTCTATTCCGGAAATGGAAGCCTTCTGTTTTGATCAGATGGGAGAGAAAATTAGTGGCAACACCACTTTTCATTCTCATATTTCTCTCCCCGATTATGAATCATTTACATTTGAGGAGTTCGCTGATGAACTCACTCATATCATATCTCCGCCGGAGTATGATAACTTTTACTTTGATCTTGACAAAGAAAATCTCTGTGTTCCGGAGGGAGATGTTCTCAACACTGAGAATTTGATTGTTATCAAAATCCCATCCCTCCCACCCAGAATATGTCTTGATCATCTGAGCTTAAATGATGAGATTCATGATACTGAAAGCATGAATTCTCCTTCTTATGATGATGAGTTAGTCATGATTTTTATCATGATTTTCTTTCTTTTCTTCACCTACACGGTGACTTCTCCTGTTCTTCACTCCTTCGGGAATGAAGACACTATCTTTGATCCCGGCATTTTTATTTATCATTTGTGAGCCGGCTCTGTGTATATCTCATCGGAGTGGAACTTTTAAGTACTTCAGTGTTTATCCAAACATTTTTAATGAAAGTCCGATGGAGATGGTTTCTTCCACTTACTTCCCCATGAACCAATGAATTCGGGGTCGAGTCAAGCTAGCGACTCGGTTAATAAAAACAGTAGCAAAATATGGGTTTTCACCCATGTCTCACCCTAGTGTGGGGGAGATGCCCCACATGCTGTAAATATGTACAGTCAAAAAAAAAAAAAAAAAAAAAAAAAAAAAAAAAAAAAAAAAGTGTGTATATAGTAAATAATGGCTATTTAATATTTCCCTTTCACGTTCTAAGTGTTGGTTTAACAACCGGTTCTTTGAATATTGAGGGCAATATTCAGTTCTAAGTGTGGGGGGGAATTCTCGCGAATTTTGTCACTTATGTACCTTTTAGTGTCCTAATTCCCCCATTTTGGCCAAAATTTTAAAATTTTTTCTCACTTAGAACGTAATAAATGGTTATCAGTTCACCATGTCTAACCCACATAAGGACTGGCTAATCCTGAGCAAACGGCTGCAGGTAAAGATATATCAAATCCGTTTATGGCTTGCAATTTGCCCAAAATTGTATGGTATTCGACTCACCATATCTTTATAAGTGAAGAGTTGGCTAGCCCGCAAGATTATGGCTTGTGGTAAAGGCAAGTGGAAAACCATAATTGGTAATCAGCTCACCAAAGATAATATTGATAATTTATCTAAGAGTTGGCTAGTCCAGAAGCAAACGGCTTTTGGTAAAGACGAATCAAATCCGTTGACAGCTGATGATTTGCTCAAAATCATATGGTTATCAGTGTACCATAGTTCTTACTTGAACTGAAACATTTGGCTACTCCAGAAGTGATGGCTTTTGGTAAAGAGACTTAAAATCCATTAAAACTTCATAAAAGATTGCTAGGGACTAGCAATAGTTTAGTGTGGGGGATTGATGAGTGTCTAAATACTCATCATTTCTGTCACATTTAGACTACAAAAACATTTAAAAAACATGCAAATATGCTTCAAAATACAGAAAATATCATTTGATTGTGTTTTTATGTGTTACAAGTGCAAAATGTTCAAAAACAATTAAAAACGAACATATTTTGCATAATTGTCAATTTCAGTCCTTTGACTTTCAGAAATTGGCAAAAATAGTCCCTGGTATTAAAAATATCATTCAAGGTCCCTAAACTATTTGAATTTTACAATATTGGTCCTTGGATGAAAGTTTTAAAGAAATTGCAATTCAGGTCCTTTAATTTTTAAAAAGTGACATAAAAGGTCCCTGAAGTTTCAAAAGTTGTCAAAACAAGTCCCTGGTTTTTAAAATTGGAAAATTATCTAAATTGGTCCTTGAACTATTGACACTTGGCAGTTTCAGTCCTTGGAGATAGTTTTGAAGTTTGGCATTTATGGTCCTTAATTTTCAGCAAATTACATAATTGGTCCTTGTTACTTAAATAAACCAAATGGACCCTTTATTAAATCATAATCCAAATCCAATCCAAAATACATCCAACCCAGCCCAATCACCACAACCTTAACCCGGCCCAACCCTTAATTAAATAAAACCAGGTTTGACCCCAGTCAAACCCAGTCAAACTTCTCCTTCCCTCACAACCATCCCCGCCAAAACCACCTCTAAAACCACCACCACACCTGTCCACCCCAGTCACTAACCACTCCCCTCCACCTCATCATTCCACTAAACCTTTTAGCTTAAAATATCAAATTGTCCCCAATTGAGCTATGTCGACAAGAAACAGCCAAAATAGTCTTTCCCGCCAAACACAAGTGGAAGGCTAAGATTGAATTGAGTTAATTGGACAGCTGGGATAGTTTCAGAGTAATCAAAGAGATATTTTGAAAGTGATAAAAGCACCAAGAAGCACACAGAAGACAGTAGTAGGTGTTAGTGTAGTGTAGTTTTAATTTTCATGTCGTAGTTTAATTTTGTAATTTTCATCTGGGTTTTGTTGTTTTCAATTAATTCAAGTCATTTCAGTTGTATTTGAACCGTTTAATCGAAGTTTAGTTCAAGTTTAAAGTGATAACAAGATTTCCCGCCAAATTCGTTCTTTCAAGTTTTTAAGATTTTAAGCTGTTTCTTGGATTAAATAAGCTCTTTTGAGCTTATTAAATCTTCTGCAAACATGTTCTAAGTCTCTACGATCCTAATTCCAAAAGTCAACGAAAGTCAACAAGGTCAATATTACTGTACACTAGCTTATTCTCTGCTTATTTTACTTTTTCTTGCTTATTTCTGCTTAAATATAGCTAGTTAATAGTATTGTATCAAGTCCTCAGCTATTTTTGACCTTTTGCTTTGAAAAGCTCAAAACAGCCACACAAAGGGGTGTTTGGCTGTGTGGTCAAACTTAGTCAACTAAACTGATTACTGTACATGTGCATATTTCCCAGTTTTGATCTTGCATAAATAGGATATAATAAGTTTGTTTTTAATTTATAATTACCAACTTAGATAGATTTAGCACCTTTATATTGACTATGTCAATTTCAGTCAATTTCTAGCTCAAATAAGCCAAAATCAGCAATAAGCTGATTTGGCACTCAAACTTGGTTTCTATAAGACCAATATAGTCCATAAAGTGTAATCCTAGAGCTTGGTTTGATCACTTAACCTGCACAAGCCAAAACACAAACACAAAACAAAACAGCAGCCTGCAGTATTGCAGACTGCTGATCTAGGCTTATTTTTAAGCCCATAAGTGAGTGCCCAGCTTTACTTTTTGGTTTTTCATTAAGTTCACATATCAATCTTTCATTGTAGTATCTGGTATCTTGTTTTTATGCTTATTAGCTAGCTTAAAATTAGGGCTGAAATTCCCCCTAGGCCTGCATATTGCCCTGCACCACAGCCTGCAACAGCAGGCTTGTTAGTAGCTTATTTTGAGCTTTTTGGCTTATCAACCTAGTTTTTTTCAGCCACCCTAGCTTATTTGTACTTATTTCTGTCCATTTTATTCATGTCCATGTAGTTTCAGCTTATTTGCAAGCTTATAGCTCATTTTGAAAAATCCAAGCTTTTTAAGCTTTGGCTGTTAAGCCAAAAAGCTTCCCAACTGCTTATTCTTGAGTTCCAATAAGCTTGTCTTCATTAAAGTTTGTTATTTCCAGTGTATAAATAGTTTTGTAAAAGAAAATCAAAGAAAATCCAAATATAAAAAAAGTGATAGCTTCTATTTAAGCCATTTGGCTTATTTTTCTGCTTTTTCAAAAAGCACTTTTCACTTTTATATTTTTCCTAGATTTCTGCACTTATATAGTATTTATATAAAAAGTTTCAGATTTTTTTGAGTTCATTTAGTATTTATTATAATTTTAATTAGTTTAAATAATTAATAAATAATAATTAATTAATAATAAATAGATAAAAAGTGTAAAAAATATATTTTCAGTTTTAAAATTTGTTTTATAATATTTTAGATTTATCTAAGTCATAATTTCATTTTTCTAGGTTAATTTTATATTTTCTTGTATTTTAGGGTATTATTTAATAGTTAAAAATAGATTTTAATTAATAATAATTAATTAAATAGTTAAATAAATAATTTTCTTTTTCCAATAATTTTCTTTTATTATTAGGATTGTAAAAATATAATTTTCATATCCGTAGGCATTTTATTTCTTAAAACTCGCGTTTTATTTCGTACGTTTACGTAAATTTAAATTGAACGTACGCGTTTTTAGATTTTAGACGTTTTTAAGTATTTGGTTTCCTGTATTTATTTTTATAGCTTGTTTAAAGCTATTCTCTTTTATTTCCTCAGTCCGATCACTCAAAACCCTTTCCTGTTCAATATTCACCCGATCACATATTCGTTTTATTTCAGAATTCACACCTCGCTGGGACTTAACGACCCGGGAATATTCTGTACTCCTTGGTAAATTGTATTGTGCCCTAGATTGTTTGACTTTATTTGACCACATCCGTGGTTGATTTAAGTTGACTGTTTCGGAGCCGATCAGTCCTAATGTGTGTAGTGTCCAATTTATTTTGCACTTGATCTTAATGGACCAGACCTAAATAGTCATGTTTAAACCATATATAATCGTGCAGACCAATGTTTTCATCGATTGTTCCTCTAGAGAAGAATCAACCTTTGGCCCTAGAAGAAGAATCACACACATCAGAATTCGGGCTTGTTGGTTCTGACTCTTTACTCAACCCAATGCACAAAAGTGAGTCAAAATCGCAATGTTCACTTCGCCAGTTCATGGAAGACTAGCCACATCCAATGCGTGCTCCTACTATTGTAAGAGTCGACCTTTAATTTCTCCGTTAAGAATGGGACTAGCAAAAATACCAATCAATGATTGGGGAAAAATACCAATCGAGTGCTGGGTGGGCCTTTATGCGAAGTGTTGTAACATAGTACTAACCCATGGATTGGTATTTTTCCTAGTCCCATTCTCAAAGGAGAAATGATAGGTCGAGTCTTTCACTAGTAGGAGCACGTGTGGAATGTGGTTAGTCTTCCATGAACTGGATAAGTGAACTTTGCGATTTTGACTCACTTTTGTGCATTGGTTGCCTTTGAAAAAAAAGATTAGGATACTGGTTGTAAACCTAAAAAATGTATAATATATTTGCTGGTTTTTGGTTTTTACAAGGATTAAAAAGCTAGGGGTGCGTTTAGTTGGGGAAAAACACCCTTGTTTTCCAGAAAATATTTTGTGAAAAACAAGAAAAACAGAGATCGCGTTCAAATCAGCGTTTTTCAACATAATGTTTTGCAAAACACAAAATCCCCTATTTCCTAACTTAACAATGAAAATTATAAAACAAATTTTTTGTTGTTTTTCTTGTTTTTTTTTGTAAACCCCCCCCCCCCCCCCCCCCCCCTTTCCTTCAAAATTTGTTTTGTAATTTTTCTTATTAAATTAGAAAATATGAGATTTTATGTTTTATAAAACATTTTGTTTGAAAACGTTAATTTGAACACGATATTTGATTTCCTTGTTTTCCACAAAAATAAGGGTACTTTTCCCCCAACTAAACGCACACTATATGTCGTGTATGTACATATTTTAAAGTGTCTTGTATGTGCAGATTTTAAAGGGGGCTTCCACCCTTTGTTATTTTGTTCAATGTTGACTCGTTCCATTGAACATATTTGCACTTAGGAAACTTCCAATGAACATATTTGCAATTTGCACTTTGCACTTATAGTTTCTATTCTAATTTTGCACTTTGCACTTATAGTTTCTATTCTATAATTTTGCACTTTGCACTTATAGTTTCCCCAACTAAACTCTTATAGTTTCTATTCCATAATTTTTTGAAAAGGACTACCACTTATAGGAAACTTCCGGGTCGCTAATTTCCGCGTTCCCAAACAACATCATTTAACGTACCAAAATCAATTTGTTAGGCGTACCCAAAGCCATTGGCTCAACGTACCAATTTGGTACTAATTGGCATAAAAAATGGGTCAAAGCCATATGGAATACGTCAATTTGACATATATAAAAGATGATAGAATAGTGTTTTAGTATGTTTAAAAAAAATGTATATACGCGACTATATGGGTGCGTTTAGTTTGAGAAAAAATTATTTTGTTTTCTATCTCTAATTTTGTAAAAATTTGGAAGATATATTTATCTCCACAAAACACTTGAAAATATAGAAAACGCGTTTAGTTGATGTTTGTATTTTCTATTTTGAAAAAAGGGAGGAAGGGTTGTGGGTTCCAAAAGAAAACAACGAAAACAACTAGGGTGCGATTAGTTGATGTTTTAATCAATACTTTTTGTATTGCCATAGTCCAATATGAACATACTACCAATATGATACCACGTACTCCAATAAACAATACTTTTAGTACTACGATCTAATCATGTTGTGATTAGTTGATGTTTTTTTCTCAAAGAAAAAAACTTTTGTACTCCGTTTACAAATCTATAAAATAATACTAATGATTTGCACACTCCAATTTTTTATTTGCACACTTTAAACTGTATCAACTTATATATTTGAGTGTGTAAATAACAAATGGGAGTGTGACAATCAATTCCCATAAAATAAAGATCATATCCAAGCTTACCTTGCACTCACAAACAAAAATCACCCACAAAGGTATCCCAAAACAACAATGTTGATACGCTATCAATTTTATTTTTAGCCGACATTTTAAGAAGCATAATATGTCGGAAAAAACTCATGTACATTTTACCATATGTTTGTGGAAAGTGCTACACGTGTGCCTTTCGCTTGCATTTGGCTATTTTGCTTTTATTCAATAAAATTGCTTTAATCAAAAAGGTTGGTTTCGCTTGTATTCATTTTTTATTATTCAATAAAATTGCTTTAATCAAAAAGGTTGGTTTCTGTTGTATTCATTTTTTATTCACCATTGGCATATATATTCACCATTGCATACACCAACATAATCACTCACCATTTGAGTATTTTGCTTTTATTCAAAAAAGTTGCTTTAATCAAAAAGGTTGGTTTCATTCACCATTGGCATATATATTCACCATTGCATACACCAACATAATCACTCACAAAGTTCTCTCAAAACAACAATACATGGAGAATCTAGACCAACGTTTAACTACGCTTCCCATTCCCGTTGAACAACACCACCTTCCCCTTTCACAGTTAAGTTCCAACCATCCCTTTTGTTCTTACTACTTTTACATTTTGTTTTGAGTTTCTGGGTTACTTTTCTTAGTTAAGTTCACTACCACTTACTATACTTTTTTTGTTTTCTTCTTTTGGAAGGTTTGATGCTCCAAGCGGTCAAAACGTGCGTGATACCAACCCCGATGGCGACGGGCATGTTCCCATCGACATTCCACCTGCATTTGTGGATGAACCCGCAGAAGAAGAAGAAGAAGAAGAAGAACCCGAAGAAGAAGAAGAAAAAAACGCATCGTCAACTTCTATCGTTATTCGACTCAAGTAAGTGATGGAATTTGCACAACAAAGCTAGTTTAACAAGATGATTTGAAAATTCAGTACACAATCACTGTGAAAATTCAGTACATAATCACGTAGAGTTTTTATAGCATGGGGTTAGTATGGCGCTCGTACGTCAAAATTTTATTTTTATTTTTTCATATAAAAAAGGTAAACCGTATGTTTAAATATATGGATATTTATATTTTCTAATAGCCCCCCGGTTTATGCGGTGGGATGTTATTTGGATTAAAGCTCGGATCGAATTAAGTTAAGTTAACATATCTAAATTTAGCATAAAAGCATTTATTATGATATATCTTAAAAAGTTTATAATCGACTGGTATCATTAATTCTTGTACCTTTGAGTCCACTTCATCGTATATGAACTGCCAATTATTATAGATAAGACGGCTCACGTGCATACGCTTTTTTTAATGGATTTGGAATATTTTGTGACAATATATAACAGGGGCAAGTTATTTGGACCCTCCCATAGGGAGGGTTTTCAATCATTGAACGCATCGTCGGTCTGTACGGTGTACATCACGGGTTGTATGGTTTGACCAAACCCCCCTGATATGACAATATATGAATGGTTTGTATAACACAACCCTATATAATTATATATAAAATTTAGGACAGTTGACTTGAGAAAGGAATAACACCTTACTCTTCCTTATTCCCATTACATCCTCTCCCGATCTGCTTATCCCTTCTTTGTTCATTATCGAAGCACCTTGATTCTGTCGTCCTACCAGCAATCGTCTTTGATTTAGATCTAGATTGAAGATTTGTAAGCGTAAATCTTTGATTTTTGTTTGTTAAGAAGCATTTTTTTTTGTTTTAGGTCCAAGTTTTTAAGGTGTAGACCTAAGATCTGGTCGTAACCAACGTAATTCTGGCCTTGTGGTTTGATGTCCTTTATGTTTAATCCTTACTAGGCGACGATCACGTACATCTGAGTCGAAACACTTATTTTGACTCATCCTAGCAACTCCCAAGTAACATCAACAAGAGTGTTCGGAATTACTTATTTTTTCTTTCAGCTTATCCATTTTTTTTTAAGCGGAAAATCACTTTTTTCATCCAAACACTGTTTGATTTTTCTGCTTAAAAAAACAGAAAACTAGTTTTAATAAACAGTTTAGGAATGTTTATTTCGTATTAGTTATTTGATATAGAATTAAAATAATTTTTTACTCTCATATTTAATCTGAAACCTTTTATAAATAAACTTGACTGAAAATGTATATTAAACTATTATTTATACAAATATATTACCTTTTTTTATAGAAAAAACAAATCCAAATATTAGTTCCAAAAGCATTTTTTTTATAAAAATTTATTTTTAAGCAAAAGCACGAGCATAAAAAATAAACAATCCGAAACACCCACTTATTTTAAGCACCGGTCGTATTTTAAGGGCTTTTTAATGCGAGTTGTTTAATATTGTCCTTTTTACGACATCGTAGGCGGGAGCTGGTTTAGTCTCTTTTTTTTATTACCAAAACTGAACATTTTGCTTTTCCGAAGTTTACAACCGATCAGTTTTTGTTGGTTTCGATTAGAATTTTTGGTTACTTTGCTAGTTTGGTTCACCAATAATGTTTTGGATTCGCCCAATTTGATCCAACATTGATTATTTGGCCCAACATGTCGTGTTTACTATTTAGAATCTAAAAACATAAACCCAACAAAATGTAGCCCAACAATTTTAAAAACTTCGAACTCTGATAAGATATACTCAAACGACATTATGAACCTCAATGATATTAATAGGCCCACATAAAAACTCTAGAGTGTGTTACTTGTCCTAAATGGTTCGGTTTTAATTTCTACCATTAAAATTTCATTCATATGTGTGCGTTCAAATGACATAACATGCATTGATTTTTTTTTTCTTTTGCCAGGTTTCATCATAACAAGAAAACTTGGAAACTCTTTCTTTCTTTAGCTCTTGTCGCTATGTACCCATCATTGGCACAAGTAGGTCAGCTCAAGTTTACAAACAAATCACCTTTTGAAACTCATGCATCTTTTCCAACATGAGTGTTGTTGCCTATGTCGTTGCTATACCAGCTGCAGTGGCTTTTTTTGCAATGGCAAGATTCTTAGAGGGTCTCGCCAATGTAAATACATCCTGTATCTGCATTTACATGATCCTAAGATGCATCTTTTGCTTCTCGGTCATCCTTGCAAATCTCTCATTAGTCCTGCTGCTGCTCATCCCCACCAGTAATTATTACTGGATTGGGTATTTAATCAAATCTCTCCTTTTTGTATTCACAATTACATATAATGTTATTGATTACTTAAAGAGAGGTTGTAAGAAAAATCCATCCAACTTGGGCAGTGTCCAAAGAGACAAGAAACATCATCAGAGACAAGAGTCATCATCATCTGGCTCCATAGTGTAGTTTGCAATATCTATGTTTTGTTAATGTTTTATTATACTAAGCTAGTTTTAATTTTAATACCCTTGCACAGGGTTCATACATGTCTGTGTATCTTTTATAAATAATTTATTTACTTCTTTTCTTGTGTGTGCACATCTATCACCTCTTGTATATTGAAACCTTGCAACTCTTTCATAATATCTTTATATATTGTCTCAAAACTAAAATAAAATTCAAACTGAATGAACTAATAAGTTGCTAGCATGGTTTGAAAAAAGAATACATGTCATCCTAACTTATTCAGTTATTTGTCATGGGCTCCAATGCAACTGTTGCTTTTCTTTCCCAAACATTGTGACACATCACCTGTCTTACATCTGTTGTTTTGAAGTCGATGAATCCTGCTACTATCAGACTCGATCGAAGCAACATCTCTAAGCGTCAAACGTGAAAATTTGTTTTGAGCCATAACTTCAGCCAAGAATTGTAGAATGCTACATATCTGCTGGCACTATATATACTTCATTTGACCACTATTTGGGTGGTATTTACCCATTTGCTTGATCACATTCCTTCTTGCAACTCTTTCACCCTATAAATCAGTGTTGTCTTCAAGAAACGGCAAAATAAAACACAAACACTTTCTACTAAAGGATGTCGTCTTTGACATCGAGGATATTTGTATTGCAAGAAACAATATAATCATTTACGCGATCCATAAACTGATAAAAGACATATTGAATCAGATATTAAAACCACAACAATTCACAGTATCAACAATCAATTAATTTAATATTTAAAACTGAAAACCGAATTAAAGTTATAAAAAACGGTTTGCAAAATTGAATCAGGGTTCCACTTAATAGGATTGTAAACAATTACAGTAATTATTATTATTATTATTATTATTATTATTATTATTATTATTATTATTATTATTATTATTATTATTATTATTATTATTATTATTTTTTGGGTAAAAAGGCTTCTTACCCCGGTAAATATATTATTCAAAAAACTGATAAGTACATGAATGCGGTTGAGTACCGCATTGATTTACAAAGACAACACACTCCTATGTGTAATCTAACTACATGATTCGTCATACCGAAATCATGAAGCTAAACAAGGCGAAGACACGAAATAAATAGAAACAAAAAAGGCCGAACCTACACCTAACAAACATTCTACATTGTGATGTTAAGGTCTTCCGCAAACACACCACTAACGTTCAAGTGTCCAAGAGCAGAACCACGTACTGAATTCGTCTTCTTAAATCGAAAAGTAAGCAACTTTAATCTTACATTATAAATGATGCGTGCGTGCGAGTGCTCTAATTTATACCCACGGTATGTCGTTGTGGTTTTAGCAGTATTCAAGTTTTAAATTTATATTTAGCCGACTTATCAATAACACACACACTTTAACGAGCAGTGTACCCGGTCAGTATGTATATAATGGTAAGTAGAGTGTCGATCACTAAGAGTGGAACGTATTATCTAGTTATTCTAATCAGTATTTTAATATTCTAAGTTAACTATACAACCTAATCTAACGCAAGGGGGTTCAGCCTGAGAGACTGGCACGTTTTGGTTGCAATTAAATAATAAACTAAACTAATGAGCACGAATCAGCGATAGGCATGCACGTACACAGATAAATACTCGAGACAATAAGAAGACCTGTCCTGATGATTAAGTAGATTGTCACTTGTTTTATTGATAGTTTTATATGAAGTGTATGTAATTAACCCTTTCTCGTTGGTCCTAATCTTCTCGGCGAGAAATCCCTTAAAGATTACTTATGTCTAAAAGTCATTCCTAAGTGATCAATTTAGTAACAACCGTGGGAGCCACATTCTCTTCCGTAGTCAAATGCGCAGGCCACTAATAAACACAGAGGTTATCAATGCACTAATAAGTAGTAACCAAATACATCAACATATAAACTTTAATTGATGGGAAAGCAGTTTTAAGGGAGTGCAATCTTTCTCGTCACATTACACAAGCCACCAATCCTGATGAATTAAAGTTTACTAACACAATAAAACAAAACTACTTAATGAATTAAATACATGCAGGACCTTCTTACAGCTCTTGTATCTTCGTTCGGGTGTGTCTTGTGCTGCCTAATCGTCTGAATTCGGCCTTAGGTTTCTGTGGTCTTCGTACTTCGTATCTATTATCTCCATCGAATTTGTCTGGTCTTGGGGTATTTATAGTTTCTGTCTGAGGGTAAGATGCGGCGCATCTAATAAGTAGATGCGGCGCATTGACTTAACTTCGCGTGGGGTCCAAGATTAATATATTCAGGAATATTCGTACACCGCCAGAAGATGCGGCGTATCTTCATTCTTGGATGCGGCGCATGTCCTTTGCCGTTTTGGATAATATCTTGTGAAATCTTGATAGCGATGCGCCGTATGTAAGAAGTATAATGCGGCGCATCTGGAGCAGAATAGTCTTGATCATGTACATTTCAGTAGACTCTTGACTTCTTGCTTGTTTTGCTCCATAATTAGTCCAAAATCGCCAAGTTTCACCAAATGCTTGTTTTTACCTGAGAATTACAAAAGTAAACGATTAAGTATCAATTCTCATACATAATATAATAAAACAAGCAAAATAAATAGGATAAATGATAGTAATAAAATGTACTTATTTGAGTTCATCAAATATCCCCCCACTTGAACTTTACTTGTCCCCAAGTAAACCTTAGAATTAATCTTATGAAAATGTATCCTAAAAGATATTAGGATTTATTTTTATATTTAAGCATGTATTCATTTTTGTCATAATCACACAACCAAACACTTAACGAATTAGAAGTAAAATAAAATAATTTGATAAAAGCAAATCTAATCGTTTAACTGTCCAGTCGTGACGAATATTCTATCATAAGCTTGGCAAGTATACACATCTCCCCCACTAAAGCCAAGGAATAACAAGTCTAAAGCGGTAAAAAGGGTTTTGAGGTTTAAGGGTTAATCATTCTCCTTAATCTCTATCGATCTCAAATTCCAGAAAAGGCGACAAAATCACAAATACATGATCGAATCCACGAACACGATACTTGCAATTGCTCAAATCCTTAACTCGAATAGGCTAAAGATAGGACCAAGTAATCTTCACCAATAATATTATATCAAAAAGGGCGACAAAATCATAAATACATAGCCGAATCCACGACTACGATACTTAAGATTGCTCAAATCCCTAATCTCAATAAATCAAAGGTTTGGATAAAGAATAATATAGGGTATGGATAATATTTGGGATATAAATTGGTGTAAAATGAAAATAAACAAAACAAATAAATTAAAATCCTAAGTGTGGTTAATCACTATCCCAACCATCCCATGAATAAGACTCATATCATAGAATAACTCACGCTTTAACACTTGAAACACACGCTTTAGGTAGACACGAATTATACTCAACAAGATCTCAATCAAAGAATAAACCTTAGTTGGTGTTCCCATAACTGCCAACTCCCATTCAATCCATAGATATAATATATAACAACTAGTGGTGATATCGACCACTTAATACAAAACTTTACATAAGTTGGTTAAACAAACATCCAACTCTTCCTTTTTTTTTTTTTTTTTTTTTTTTTTTTTTTTTTTTTTAAACATAAACAAAGATGTGTAAAATTTCACCACATCACTATAATGATAATTCTGGATAATTTTTCCATACTTTTCATGACTTCAGAAATAATGGTAATAGTGAAAGTAGTAAACACACGAAAAAATAAACTCAAAGATATACAATATTTACTTTCACTCCAATTGCATTGTGCAATTTCCCGACCTAACCATAGATAATGAATTACGCACGCGAACACAGGTAATGTAAGGAAACACACTTTGCCTAAAGCAATTAACCAACCACGGATTTTAATCTATAGGGTAGGCTAAGGTGTAAGGGTGTAACGAAATATTTTAATAAAGGTGTAAGAAACGAAAGGAATGGCTCTGAGAGTTTTTCTAGGGGTATCTTACTCTAAAAATGAGAGTAACAGAAGGGTTTTTACGGGGGTTAACTAACCAGTGTAGTTAGTTAATATCACATAACATATAAAGGCTATTTGGGTGTAATCCTAGAAATTTACCAATTTAGACAAGTCATTCCAATTATATAAATAATACTTATTATGGTGGTCTCGAATAGTATACAAGCCAAGTTCTAAAGTTTACAAGTCACCGGCACACTCATAGATTTGTGAATTTTTGAAAAATCACAATTTTTGAAAATAACGTCATGTGTGCAGCTATGCAACTTAGACTTTAAACAAAAACATGCTAAATTTTTTTAAATTTTGATATATTAAGCACATTTTAAGCATATTTTGAAAAGTTCAGGACAAGTAAGTGTTAAGTGTTCTAATTCTCCAATCCCCCCACTTAAGTTAAACAACGTCCTCGTTGTTTGTATAAAAGGTTAAAAACTGGAAAATAAAAGAATTAGAACAGAAAAACTCCCCTGAGATTTGCTCGGTATGATCCTCCATTTGTATAAGAGCAAAAATCATCTTTCTTGTGGATTAGAACGTTTAAGCTTCATATTTGATGTATCCACTGGAAAAACTCCCCTGAGATTTGCTCGGTATGATCCTCCATTTGTATAAGAGCAAAAATCATCTTTCTTGTGGATTAGAACGTTTAAGCTTCATATTTGATGTATCCACAGGAAATGCAGGAATCTATAATACCACCAAGGCTTTAAACACACCTAAATTAAGAAAGTTCAAACTTGCATAATACATTAGTAGTTAGGAAAAATAAAACATAAAAATAAAAATGAAAATCATCAGGTCAGTCGATGCGCCGTATCTTATGGAAGAAGATACGCCGTATCGAGCCTGGAATAATTACGAATCAGAATAGAAGATGCGCCGCATCCTTTACCAGGGATGCGCCGCATTGAAATAAACTGATAAAAAGTTTTAAAGGTCGAAAATAAAAAATGCAGAAAAATAAAGTAAGATATGACCAGTGCAGGAGATGCGTCGCATCTTGGGATTGAGATGCGCCGTATCCTCTGCGGCCTGAATGACTCGACACAAAACAGAATAATAAAAATTTTCTCCGGGTTGTCTCCCGGTCAGCACTTGTCTTTATTCCAGAGTCTTCAAGTTAGACTCACGTTCAGCTCTTTGTTTAGTTCTAGTCACGGTCCATCCTTCTTCCTTCATCCGAAAGATGTTCCCGTATAGCTTTGCGACGTTATCTTCCGTTCGACTTAATCTAGTATAACTCTTGGTCTTCGTCGCAACATATTCCTCATCTGGTCCCAAAGAGTATTTGATGATTTTAAATTTTTCAAAAATAATCATGGGTGGCTCATTATAAGGGATTCCAAGTAGTTGAAACTTTCTTTTGGTGAATTCTTCTTCGTCTTTATCAACAAACTTAAAATAAGGATCCTTAATCAAATAGTCATCAAGTTCATCACTTAATGACTCATTGTTATCATCATCTTGAATTGCCTCCCACTCTCTTTCCAATTCCCATTGTAACCGTCGACTAAGCTTCGTGTAATCATCAAATTGTGCATGCACCTATTCCCAGAAAGTAGTATTCGATGTTCCTTTTAGCTCTTTCAAGTATTCGATTCTACCCTTTTCTTGCAAAGCCTCCGCTTTTTGTGGGCAGTCTTCAACATTATCATACCACTCATAGTCTTCAAAGGTTACATCGTTTCCAACCCGTTTCATCCCAATTATACTTCCCCGATTACAGGTTTCGTCACTCTTATAATCACAGGTCGGCCAAACACTACTCCCATCCTTGAAAACGAAAGGTGTACAAGTGTGATTAATGTGCTCAAATTCCCATGGTTTATCCCAAACCCATGGTATTTGGTCATTCCATTCGTAGTACCAGGTGTTTTTGAAATCAACATAGGTCTTGAATCCTGGTAGATCTCCAGTTAGCACATCATCGTCGACTTGAAGAAGGTAATTAAATTCTTTGAATTGTTTGCACAAGGGTGTCTCATAATCGAACACGTCAATGTCTATTCTGAATAAATCTTCAATGCCCTCATTGATTGTTGAATCATGAAGTGACGACCCATAGTCGCTCTCTACTTCTTCGTCTTCTCCTCTCATCCAATATACCCATAACGCATCTTTAGTAGCTCGATCCATGCTCTTATGGTTATTGAACTTACTAGCCAACCAATCTGTAAAATCAACATTGTTAGGATCGTGGTCAACGTCAAAGCAAGCTTTACCAATCATTTTCCTCCTTATCTCCATGAACTCGTTAAATTGCTCCCTAAAACTCCGTGTCAACCATGAAGTCATAATCCGCTTGACTTCATTCGCAGGGGCAAATTTCGGACTACCATATTTAAGTTCAAGCCATTCTTCGAGGGAGATGTCCATCAACCTTACCAACCTGCCATGAAATAGTAACTCCGCCACAGCATAAATTCTTTCATCGTCCAGATAGTTCTCATTTAATCCCCAGTACTGTTCGGAATAAGGCATGTAAGAAATTTGCATAGGTTGGGTATTGCCTCCACCACAGCTTTTATTGCTTGAGTTCATGAATTCAATTTTGAATTTCCCATCATTCTCTTTTATAGTAGTCCAAGTCAATCCTTTAGATTCAATGATGGGCCATAAGAGTACCAATTCATCTTCAGTGTAGCTCATTAGTAAATCATACGAGAATATCCCATCTTCAATATTGCATAAGCGCTTGAATTCCTTATAAGTAGCTTCAAGAGGGGTTTCCCAAGAAAATAAATCTGCATCAATCATGAGCACATTGAAGTTGACATCATCAAAAACTTTCACTTCGAAGGAATCCGAAAGCAAGAGTTCCTTAGCAAGATATCCGTTCACTGACATGTCTTCCATAGCAGAACCTGTCATCATAGGTAAAATCATCAGTAGGATTTGTTCGCTAGAAGAGAAATTAATGAATTTAGAAACGGATATAAGAATAAAAATAGCTGATATCTGCAAACGATGCGCCGTATCCAAAAAGTTGGATACGCTTGATGCGTGGGTTTTGCAACCTTACAACAGGTTTTACCTCTCGAGGGATCTCAAGAGGCTTACAACCCCACCAGGCAGTGTACCTGACCGATGTAGTATAGTGTAGTGGTAAGTACGGGGGATTGATCGTTCTCCACAGGGAATAGTGTTCGTTAGGTATGAAAAGCTACTCTAATTAGGTCTAAGGGTTGAGGAAGATTCTTTTTATGTTTTTATATTTTTATGAAAGCAAGTAAAATCTCGGTTTTGAAAGAGTGGGCGGAATTAGTTGCTAGTCAACTAACCCAAAATAACTACAAATGCAAATAAAATAAATAACTGAAAATAAAATGTGGTGAGAAACTTATGTGTAGAGAAATGTGTTTACTTAGATTTCCTTACTCCCTAGCTATCTTTTACCGGTTAATTAGTGTGTATTAGTCACGTGGATGACGGGTGTATTCCTTAATACCATTCGTGGGGTGGCGTACTTACTTCCCCAACTCTACAAGCTCCTACTTCACTCCTATGTCGAGCCGGCTAGGAAGCTCCTAACATGGGATCACTAAAATTCGCTTGTGCATTAAATACAACCATAAAAACCTTTAGTACGCATTTGGTTCATGTTTCTTAAGACGTTCAAGCAAGTTACCGAATAGGAAGTTAGCCAGTTTTCTTAAGCCTAACATAGATAAACAATCATCCAATACAACTAATAACACACTAATAACCAATAATCAATAGCTAGGTTTCATTAGATCTAAGCAAACACAAGATAAAATTAGCCTAACATGTTAAACAAAAGACAAGAATAAGATAGAATCAAACAACACATAGACATATTGAATGATTAATTGATAACTTATCTTCAATGTAACATGGAAGATCTCAAGGCAAAAAGCCTTGAAAAAGTAGCTAAAATCGTCTTAGGGTTTTCTCCCAAAATTCCACACACTAAGCCCTCCTAATGACAAAAAATTAGAAAACTATATATAGACTTTTGCATCTGACGGCGTCACCTTATGGATTGTGACGCCGTCACCTCGCCGCTTTTAGGGTTCCCGGATGACCTTCTTGACGCCGTCCCTCTTTAGCTCTTCAAAAATCCATTCTGGCTTATCAAGGCTTGACGCCGTCAGCTCGTGAACGTGACGCCGTCCCCTTATGATTTAAGCCGTGACGCCCTTGATCAAGTTAAAGCGTGACGCCGTCAGAATTCACATGCTATTTTCACTGGCCTATCATGAGTAAATTTCACGTCCAACTTTTCTTGCCAAGGCATGACGCCGTCTGGGGTTAAATGTGACGCCGTCAAAGGTAACTTTCAGCCGATTTTTGAGACTTTGCCGTTTTCTTCACTTTTATGCTCCAAAAACGTCCAAAATGCCTCCTTTTCCAGATTTCTCCTCAAAAGTACCTAAAATGACAAAAGGAACGATTTAGGGCGATATTTGATCAAATAAATACGATTTAGGGCTTAAATGACCCCTTAAAAGCGGTACACTTTTCGCCTCATCAAATACCCTTACACTTGAGATTTGCTTGTCCTCAAGCAAATGCGCTTTTATTCTAATCAAAATACAAGTTAGGGGTCATTTAATGCGAACATAAAAGTAATTACAACAAATAATCGTTCCACTTCAATCATAATAAGCACGGAGATTACATACTAGCACCTCACAAGTAGTGTTTAGATACTCACATCTCTCAAGTGTCATCAAAATAAATCTCATAAATGAAAACGGATAATATCTCTCACTACCTGTCATAGCAAATAGATTACCATAGGCTTGGGAAAGGATCGAAAACCTCCTCCACTAGGCGTAAGCACCAAAGATAAACTATCAAAGAGGGCTTTTAATTGGGTTATAATGTTAGGTGTAGGGAAAAGGAAAACACGGTTTTGTTGGATACGGGATATTTTACTGGTGGCGAGTTAAAGATCTTGATCAATTACATGTACTATACAATGTTGCTAAGCCAAGACTAGACTCGATCTTAAGCTAGAAACAAAATAACAAAATAACAAAAACATAAAAATAAACATAAAATGAAACGGGATGGTAGTCCGTATGTTTTTTCTATTTTTCATTTTCTCATTTTTTTGTGTTTTTCTTGATTATTATTTTTTTTTTTTTTTTTTTTTGACATACACTCTTGCCCTACCATCCAAAATAATACATCATAGGGGCGTTGCATTCCCCTTACACTTGAATTTTTACATAACTTTACAAATACTAATCTAATGACTCGAATTAAGATAATTGAAAAACTTGGAGTACTTTTAAAACATTTAGCACATATGGGGGTAATAAATGATGTTCTTCCCCATTACTCCATTACACTAGTACTTTACCCATGAGTCCCAATCGTCCCAAAACAATATGTACAAGGATATGACTCGACTTAGCAACCATGTAATCAACTAGATAATTAACTTGGGTTTAAACAAATGTTGTAACAATAATGCACTAAAAATGAGTGCATACAAGGTAGGCTAAGGCGATTTGGGTGTACATTTTAGTGGGGTGTAACAAATTCTTCCTTTAAGTAAAATGCTTAAAGGTCGAAACGAAAAGATAGGCTCTGAGGGGTGTACTAGGGGTATCGTGTACTAAAAATGAGTACAACGCAAAGGGTGTGGGAGAATTACTTGACCAATGTAGCCAATGTAATTATAACAAAAACACAGGTGTAAAACAACGGGTTAATCCTAATGCCTCTTATCATGTAGTAAATCTAACTACACGAATGTAGTCTCACTTGTGGCCTTGGAATGGTCCTAACGCAAGTTCTAGAATCTAAGTGCTACCGGTACACACATCATAGCATAAATTCTTTTCCTACCAATTCTAGGGGTGAACCTCACATATTTGGGGGTGGAAAATTTTTTAGTGGTACGGTTTTTGTGCTAGTCATATAACTCCTATCCGTGAGATGCTCATTAAGATCAAAGTTTCACTCCTAAGTGTTGTAAAAAATTTTAAATTTGGCACTAAAATTACCCTAACAGGTATTTATCTCAGTTTTATTACACATCTATTATTAAACAAACAAAAATCAAGCGCAATGGCATTCTCTAAAATCGTACTTTTACCCCCCCTTACACTTAAGATGAACATTGTCCCCAATGTTCAAATAACAAGATGTAAAAGCAAAAAGTAAAAGAATGAAATCAAATACTCCCCTGATTCGCTCGGTGGATAGTGAAATTACACGGTTAGATCTTCCTCCAAAGAGAATGTTGAAGCTCCATGACTAATGCATCGCCAAAAGCTTGATCCAAAAACATCTCCTTGTCCAAAATAACCTGTTAAACCTGAGAAAACAAACACGAAAACCTGCATAACATCGGCGGGAAAAAATCTATATATAAGGATATAATGCTTGTGGAATGATAACTTTGCAGATTCCTGGAGATTATAAGTTGGAGATTTTAATAAAAACTTTTTATGAAAACAAAACTTTCAAAAATTTTTGAAAATTAAATCTGACGCCGTCAGGTTATAAACCTTGACGCCGTCAGAAATGACCTGACAAAAATTTTCATTTTAAGTTTCCGGAAAATTTCTGGAAAAACCTTTACCTTACTTCCTGGAAATCCTGCAAAACATCATTATGACTCGATACAAGCATTTGACTCAAACACACACTAATATGTATGTTAATTTATTATTATTACGATTCATGTTAATTTGTGTTCTAATAAACCGATTTAGATTTCCCTTACACTTATCTTTTGCAAAATACCTTTATATGTAGTTAAGACGAAGTTAAAAACAACATAAAGCATTTTCACAATTTACTTTTGAACATGAATCAATACTAATAAAAATTAAACACACATACGGAAGCAAATAAAATCAAACAAACAAATAAATAAACACACAAAGCAAATAAAACAAATAAAGCTTGGGTTGCCTCCCAAGAAGCGCTTTTCTTTATTAACGAGTCTTGTAGCTAGACTCAAAGTCACATACATTACGTGACTCCATCATCGGTCACAGTTCCTAGGCCATTCTCCTTCCCGGTTTTATATTCCGGTCCTAATTTCAAACAATCCTTGTAGAAACCGAATATCCTTTCCATAACATAGTCTACTCCTTTACTTCTATCCTCATCATTCCTATAGTAGACCGCTTGCTTGAGCTCCTTCTCAACATTTGACAAGTGTTGGAATTGTTCTATCTTATATGGCATTTGGTAGCTTACTTCATCGGTCTCATCCTTAAATCTAACTATCCCTAAGGAAGGTTCATAAGTCATTCTAGAGACCTCAACAAATGATTTTCCAAAAACCACTTGAGTCAAGGATGCATCGACTATTGGGCGGATATCTTCTACAATTACAAAGTCGGTGACATAGGTGAAGTTTCCTACATAAACCGGTAATCCCTTAACTTTTCCCGTGAAGTTACTCATCCAACCCTTGTCAGGGAACATCCTATACCCAAGTTGATTCTTCATTATCAAGTTGTAGTGGGCTCTAGTCATGATGTTTATGGGTGATCTAAGGTCGATGTAAGCTTTCCACACATGTAGATGTCCAATGTTGCATGGTATGTTGAGATTAGAAGGGTCGCCTATTTCTATGATGGGTCTACCTAGGAAGTATGGTGTCTCGGGGTCATCGAATAAGTTTGTATGATATGCGCGCTCTTCCTTAGTGGGTAGCCTATTGAAGTAGTCCTCATCATCATCTACTTCTTCAATCACACTTGTCCTAACTTCCTTATCAACCTCGACTTTCCTATCCTCATCCTTAGGTTCACTATTATCCTCATTCCTATCAATTGGTTTAATAGTGACAATGTTGACAAAGTGGACGTGTTTGGATGAAGAGGGGTCTTTTACTTGGGGTCCGCTATTTGTGTTCCTAGCGTCCTTATGTGGAGGAGATAGCACTTGGTTATTGAGGGCTTTCAACAAGTTGTCAATTTTATTGGTCATCTCCGTTTGTTGTTGATTGAATTCGGTCTCGAATCTAGCTATCCGAGCTTCTTGAGATGCCATAAATTGGGAAATCAATCCTTCAAAGTTATTGGTACTACCATTGCCGGAAGGATTGTTGTTGAAAGTACGGTTCGAGTTGGAACCGCTTGATTGGAAACGATTAGGTGGGTTGGAAGAATTTGTTTGTTGGGCGTTTTGGTTTTGTTTCCACCTAAGGTTCGGGTGATTTTTCCATGAGGGGTTGTATGAATCACCATAAGGGTTTGGCTCGGGTTTGAAAGTGTACCACTTGTCTCCCGCTCCGTCGGTACGCGAGGATGCGTAGTCCACAAAAGCTTGTTCGGGGAGTTCCATGCAATCACGAGTGTCGTGGGGACCACTACATAATTCACATGTTGGTTATGCGCTCGTAAATCAATAATTATACGGCTAGAAATTACGTGAGCCTATCGGGGCACACACGTATATACGAAGAACACGTTTATTATATATTTAATATATATATGTTAAGTATATTTATTAAATGTATAATATGTTTCACGAAATAATTTAACGGTCGTTAGTTTAAATCGTTGGACGCTTTAATTAATTTAAATATACGTTAAATATAAAAGAGATCGACTTGGATATACATCCGATCATAAAAGAAAAACACACGACAAAGAATTATATGGAAATGATTGTTGTGGTTTTTTCTTTTGATCAAAATGTTGTACGACAACAATATAAAAGAATGATAGGATTGTTTTTGTTTTCCTTTTTGATCATCACACGACAACAAAAACAATAAAAAGGAAATGATTTTATTGTCTTTTCCTTTTGGACCTCATTTACGGCAAGAGGAGAAAATGAAAACAAATAGACAAACAAATCTCTTGTTTTATTTTGTCTCTTACCTCAATAGGATTGACTAGTATATAAGTCATCCTCTTCTCTTTATTTTATTCGGAACAATATTGTATTAACAAGAAGTTAAAACAATTCATACGCATTGTATTCGTACGTACTTTTATTTTTCCGAATTGGTTCCAAGCAAACAAGCAAAGTGTTTTCCTTGTTTGTTATTCGTGAAGCAAGCACTAGCATCCTAACGTGTTTCGTTTGACGTGTTGTGTGTGCATTCGATAGAGATCAACTCACTATAGTTGATTGGTTCGTGTGTTCGTGATCAAGATCAAGACTTGGTGTTTATCTATTTTCAATAGATTCGAGGTTAGTATTTTATGTAGTTTAATTATGTGTTTTAATTCATAACATTAAACATAGATCCATCCGCTGCGTACTCGTGGTATTGATGGTTTAATCAATATGAATTCCCTACAGTGGCATCACGAGCCATCTCGTTTGGTGTTATGGGTTACACATAGAGTCGCTTGCTACGCTAATTAAACACATATATTAATTATTATGACAATAACATGCATTATTGTCATTTAATTAAATCTTGATCTTGTTTAAATTATTAATGGTTAATAAGACTTAAAAGGGGTTAGGAAAATTAAAAAGATTATTGTAACATGTACTTCTTCTTTTTCTTTTCCAATCTTAAGGTTTACGCGGTCATTAGTAATGACGTCTGTGGTCCACAAGGTACCTAGCTCGAAAACTTGTGGGAGCCTTAGATTCTCCAATTGGGGAAGACTCATTCTTGAGTTTTGGAGCATTACTTGTTTAC
This sequence comes from Artemisia tridentata subsp. tridentata, assembly GCA_021014915.2. Lineage (NCBI taxonomy): Eukaryota > Viridiplantae > Streptophyta > Magnoliopsida > Asterales > Asteraceae > Artemisia > Artemisia tridentata. The sequence goes on along the minus strand of CP139509.1, from coordinate 64,209,247 downwards.
TGCTTTCCATTAGAGTCTGTCTTCTCCTTCTACCCCTCTTCTGTCTGTTTTAACTGCTTATATGTTTTATTCCTTGTGACTTGTTTTACATATATGCTGTTGATTTTGGAAATAAAAACAGACTAATTACTTATATCGAAACTTGCTTTTAATTAAATCGTGGGTTCCATCAAGCTATTGAGGGTGTGGATCATTACTCGAAGCTACCAGGATATAGCTTGCTGGATATCGTGAGATTTAATTATTGTCTGTTAATATACACACTTAATTCCTTGTGACCAGTTATGTGTTATGTGTGAAACTTTTTTTTACACTTAAACGGACTATAAACTATTGAAATATGATTTAATTAAATCGCGGGTTCCATCAAGCTATTGAGGGTGTGGATCATTACTCGAAGCTACCAGGATATAGCTTGCTGGATATCGTGTGATTTAATAAACTTTAACTATAAGATACCTAAAGTTTTGTGCTTTTATTAATGATCTTTGATCAAATCAAGATCTAGGGTTTTGTGTGGTCTTTTCCCGCCCCACTACATGCTTCGGCATATGAGGGAATTATTGGAAGAACTTGGGTCTTTTGACTCATGTAGAGTACAATATAGGGTTTTTGACCATTCTTTGCCCGTGATAAAAGTACACCTAATAAGTTGAAATTTTGTTTTTGCAAACTTGTGTTACAAAGATGTATGCATGCCTCTTTGTACACAATTTTTGATACATGCTTTTGTCAAAAATTATGTGATACCCTATTTGAAATTTAAGTTTATGCCATCCAAAGTTGAGGACACTTGCACTTGTCTTTTGCTCTTCGTAGGACGTGAGTGAATTGCAACCCAAGGTGTTTATTCTCTAGCGTTAGACCTAGAGTTATTTACACATGTTCTCTAATTGGACGACTTAATCGAGTCAAGCGGTGAGATCCTTGAGCCCGAGGCATAGGATGAGACAAAACATGCATGACACTAGTAGCTTGTACTCTAGTGCTATAAGTCTCATAAATCTAAGAGTTGCACTTGTAATGCAATTGTCGCACGCCGCCTACCTCTTGTACCCACAAGACTTACCAGAGTAGTAAGCACTACCGTGATGAGTGGGAGTTCAAGAGGGTCTTAGTCTTTTAGTAAATTAATTGTTTTATTTATTAAAACATGGGTAGTTAATTTGTAAAAGAATTAATTATCGAAAATACTAAAATTTTGAACTTTGTTTTATTGTAGATGGCAGCTAATCAATCCGTCAACAATTCGATCTTCAGGTCTTTCCTCGAAAAGGAAAAACTTACTGGATCCAACTTCCTCGACTGGTATCGGAATTTGAGGATCGTCCTCACAGCCGAGGATAAGTTAACCTATGTGGAGCATCCCATACCTGCTACTCCTGTTCCTCAAACTCCTGATCAGCAGGTTCCTGCTGATGTCCTTGCTGCTCACGCCCAATGGGTTAAAGCATCTAAGGACATAGGCTGTCTTATGCTCATAAGCATGACTCCAGAACTTCAAAAGAATCTGGAGCACTTTGATGCATATAACATGCTTAAGGAATTGAAGACCATGTTTGCTCAACAAGCAGAACAGGAACTCCTTGAGACTGTGCAGGCCTTTCATGCATGTAAGCATGAGGAGGGTCAATCTGTTAGCACTTATGTTCTGAAAATGAAGGGCTATATGGACAGACTGGAACGCCTTGGTCACCCTATGTCATCTGGCCTTGCAGTGAGCTTGATTCTTACCTCTCTGAACAAGGACTTTGCTGGATTCAGACAGAATTATAATATGCAATGCATGGGGAAGACAGTGAATGAAGTGCATGCAATGCTTAAGCTGCACGAACAAGGGCTTCCTAAGAAAGATGCTACCCCTGCTTTACTTGCTATAAGAGCAGGAAGGATCCAGAAGAATAAGAACAAGAAGCCGCTGAATGGTGCTAAGGGTAAGAATCATGGTAAAGGCAAGGCTAAGCTTGCTTATGCCCCCAAGGCCAAGATTCCCCCTCCACCTAAAAAGGAGCATCCTGCTAAGGACACTGAGTGTCATCATTGTCATCAGACTGGACACTGGAGGAGGAACTGTCCTGCCTATTTAGCCGAGTTGATGCAGAAGAAGTGCAATGTGGCTGGCAATGCTAGCACATCAGGTATCTTCGTCATAGAACTTTATACTTTTCCTCATAAATCTTGGGTATATGACACTGGTTGTGGTACTCACATCTGTAATACTACTCAGGGTCTCAGGGGAAGTAAGAAACTGAAGCCAGGAGCTTTGAGCCTGTACGTGGGAAATGGAAACCGTGCAGCCGTTGAAGCTATCGGAAGTTTTGATTTATACCTTCCTAGTGGTTTAATTATTGTGTTGGACAATTGTCATTATGCTCCTAGTATTACTAGGGGTATTGTTTCAGTTTCTCTTTTGAAAGACAAGGGTTTTTCTCATTGTTTTACAGATAATGGTATTTCAGTTTCAATGAATAACGTGTTTTATTTTAATGCTGTTTCTAGGAATGGTATTTTTGAAATTGATATGCATGATTCTGTTTCAAATGATTGTTCTATGTATTCTGTTAATAGTAAAAGAGCCAAGCGTAACTTGGACTCTACATTCTTGTGGCATTGCCGACTTGGGCACATTAACAAGAAACGCATTGAGAAGCTGCAACGTGATGGACTTCTTAAATCAACTGACCTTGAGTCTTTTGATAAGTGTGAATCTTGTGTGTCTGGGAAGATGGCAAGAAAGCCTTTTCCGCATAAAACGGAGAAAGCTACAGATCTGCTTGGACTCATACATTCTGATGTATGTGGCCCTTTTAGAACTGTGTCAAAACAAGGATACAGCTATTTCTTAACTTTCACTGACGACTTTAGTCGATATGGTTATGTTTACTTGCTTAAACATAAACATGAAGTCTTTGAAACTTTCAAAGTATTTCAAAGTGAAGTTGAGAATCAACTTGGTAAGACCATAAAGGCTTTACGGTCTGACCGTGGAGGCGAATATATGAGTCAAGAGTTTATAGATCATCTTAAGAAGTGTGGGATTGTCTCACAACTCTCTTCACCACGTACACCACAACATAATGGTGTATCTGAGAGAAGAAATCGAACCCTGCTAGACATGGTAAGATCTATGATGAATCAAACAACTCTACCAATGTCCTTTTGGGATTATGCTCTTGAGTCTGCTGCACGCATTCTCAATATGGTTCCATCAAAGAAGGTTGAAAAGACACCATATGAACTATGGCATGGGAAAGTCCCAAATCTGTCTTACTTAAAGGTCTGGGGCTGTGAGGCATTCGTGAAACGTGATACGCCTGACAAACTTGAGCCAAGATCTATTAAGTGTATCTTTGTAGGATACCCAAAGGAAACAATGGGTTACTACTTCTACTACCCACCTGAGCACAAAGTATTTGTTGCTCGGTTTGCTGATTTTTTTGAGAATCGTCTCATCTCACAAGAAGCAAGTGGGAGGATCGTAGAACTTGATGAAATTCAAGAAGATACTCACCCTTCTGAAAATACTAGCCAACTTCCTGAGATGGTTGAACATGAAAATGTTGAACCAGAAAGTGAAGTTATTCCTGTTCGTAGGTCCTCAAGGACAATACGTGCACCTGAACGTATGTGTTTGTACATCGATTCAGAGGAGCATGAGTTAGGGGATCTCAATGAGCCCGCTAACTATAAAGCTGCATTAGCAGATTCTGAATCTGAAAAATGGCTTAATGCTATGAACGAGGAAATGAAATCCATGAAAGACAATAAAGTCTGGATTGAAGTTGACCTCCCTCCTAACGCTAAAACCGTTGGTAGCAAGTGGCTCTTCAAGAAAAAGACTGACATGGATGGAAAAGTACACACCTATAAAGCTCGTCTTGTGGCAAAAGGTTATACTCAAACCTATGGTGTAGATTATGAGGAAACTTTCTCGCCTGTCGCAGACATAAAAGCTATTAGGATTCTTTTAGCCATAGCGGCGTACTATGACTATGAGATTTGGCAGATGGATGTCAAAACTGCCTTCTTGAATGGTCACTTAACTGAAGAGGTTTACATGGACCAACCTGAAGGATTTGTCAATCCACAATATCCTAACCGTGTATGCAAGCTACAACGATCCATTTATGGATTAAAGCAAGCATCTAGGCAATGGAATAAAAGGTTTGATGAGGAAATCAAGAAGTATGGTTTCACTCAAAACCTTGATGAGCCATGTGTATATCGTAAGGCTAGTGGGAGTAATGTAGCATTCCTAATCTTATATGTTGATGACATATTGATCATGGGAAACAACATTCCAATGTTACAAGCTATTAAAGCCTATCTTGGAAATTGTTTTTCTATGAAGGATTTAGGTGAAGCTGCATATATTCTAGGAATCAAGATCTATAGAGATAGATCTAAGCGGTTAATTGGACTTTGTCAAAGTGCATACATTGAGAAAATCTTGAAAAGATTTAATATGGCGAATTCCAAACGTGGAACTACCCCAATGCAAGTAAAACTTGAGTTGAGAAAATCTCAAGGACCCTCAACACCTGCAGAGGTGGAACGCATGAAGAGGATTCCTTATGCCTCGGCTGTAGGATCCATCATGTATGCGGTGAGGTGCACTAGACCTGATGTTGCGTTCGCTCAGAACTTAACAAGTCGATTTCAAGTAGATCCAGGGGAGATTCACTGGTCTGCTGTGAAGAACATACTGAAGTATCTCAGATATACTAAAGATATGTTTCTTGTTTACGGTGGAGACCCAAACAGAGAGCTCAGAGTTACCTGTTATACTGATGCTGGGTGGCAGACCGACAAGGATGATACCAAGTCGCAAACCGGATACGTTTTCGTTCTCAACGGAGGCGCTGTAGTCTGGAAGAGTGCCAAGCAAAGCATTACAGCGATGTCTTCTACAGAAGCTGAATACACTGCTGCTTCAGAAGCTGCAATGGAAGCTATTTGGATAAGGAAGTTTATTGATGAGCTTGGAGTAGTCCCCACCAATAAAGAACCTATGGAAATGCTATGTGACAACACTGGAGCATTAACTATCGCCAACGAGCCTGGAGCTCAGAAAGGCGCCAAGCATTACAAAAGGAAGGTTCACTATCTCCGTGAGGTTATCGCAGATAATGAAGTAGTACTTAACAAAGTTCACACAGATGACAACTTAGCTGATCCGTTTACTAAGGCGTTGCCTTTGAACAAGCATGTTGAGCATGCTAGTGGTATTGGACTTCGTTCAGTTAGTAGTCTCATGTAAATCTGTTTTGATTTTAGTATTTAGATAATGGGATATGTAAAACATTTATTATGTTGATGATTAATATACGTGGTACTTGAGTTATTCATTCATATATTAATTGTGTCCTATATTTGCATGTTTAATCCATAAGTAATTTATTACTTTAAATTGTCCATTGTCGATCAATAATATGGGAGTATTGTTGAATTAAGGCAAATGTGAGAGATTGGTTATATTCTTTGAATACTAAGGATGTGTCCGCCAAACTCACATGTTATCCACGTGCTATGGATATTGGATTTCCCCAAACCTACGAGTCATCACTTTATGGATCGGCGTCATTAAGTGATATCTCGCAAATGGTTATTTTATTTGTCCTCTGACTTGAGATGCAAGCAGGTTTTGCATGTGTGGATCTTTCTTCTTGACTATAGTCAAACGCTATCCTGAACAAGGTGGTTATAAAGGCTATTCTCAGAAGTTGGCTGAAGCACATGAATGACACGTGTAGTCAAAATAGAATTTGTTCCTCCACTTGTCTTCTGGAGTATGATACTACTGGGCCCCTCGCTGAATTAATCAGATGTTTGCATGGCCGTGCCCAAAGTGTAAATCAAGATGATACTTGTTTTACGTTTGGTAATCTTGATTAATTTCTAAAACGAGAAACAGAATAGTTGAACAATATGGAATGACTTTGATCCACATCCATAGTTCAACAAGTATCTGAAACAAAAGGATAATTTAAAATTGTAAACCATTTACCTAGTTGTTTTATGAAACCACACTCAGGTATTTCTGGGAGCAATGCGGTGTTGCTAGACACTTAGCATTGTTAGTATACATTATGGAGTGTTACGATCGCAAGTGGGAGCTGTTGGTTATGCGCTCGTAAATCAATAATTATACGGCTAGAAATTATGTGAGCCTATCGGGGCACACACGTATATACGAAGAACACGTTTATTATATATTTAATATATATATGTTAAGTATATTTATTAAATGTATAATATGTTTCACGAAATAATTTAACGGTCGTTAGTTTAAATCGTTGGACGCTTTAATTAATTTAAATATACGTTAAATATAAAAGAGATCGACTTGGATATACATCCGATCATAAAAGAAAAACACACGACAAAGAATTATATGGAAATGATTGTTGTGGTTTTTTCTTTTGATCAAAATGTTGTACGACAACAATATAAAAGAATGATAGGATTGTTTTTGTTTTCCTTTTTGATCATCACACGACAACAAAAACAATAAAAAGGAAATGATTTTATTGTCTTTTCCTTTTGGACCTCATTTACGGCAAGAGGAGAAAATGAAAACAAATAGACAAACAAATCTCTTGTTTTATTTTGTCTCTTACCTCAATAGGATTGACTAGTATATAAGTCATCCTCTTCTCTTTATTTTATTCGGAACAATATTGTATTAACAAGAAGTTAAAACAATTCATACGCATTGTATTCGTACGTACTTTTATTTTTCCGAATTGGTTCCAAGCAAACAAGCAAAGTGTTTTCCTTGTTTGTTATTCGTGAAGCAAGCACTAGCATCCTAACGTGTTTCGTTTGACGTGTTGTGTGTGCATTCGATAGAGATCAACTCACTATAGTTGATTGGTTCGTGTGTTCGTGATCAAGATCAAGACTTGGTGTTTATCTATTTTCAATAGATTCGAGGTTAGTATTTTATGTAGTTTAATTATGTGTTTTAATTCATAACATTAAACATAGATCCATCCGCTGCGTACTCGTGGTATTGATGGTTTAATCAATATGAATTCCCTACAGTGGGGACCACTACATAATTCACATGAAGAAGTGATTTTGTTCACTTGGCTTGAAGGTTTAGGAGCCTCGTATGATTTCATGAGAAACTTGACTTGGTCTTCAAGTTCTATGATCCTACGGTCGGAAGTGCTTGAATTGTTAGAAGGCAAAGATATTGCCTTGACCGTTTTATTCAAATCACGGGGATCACTCCAACTTTCGTTGTCATAAAGAGCAAGATCCTCTAGGAGAGCCCATGATTGTTCCGCACTTAGATCACGTAGCTTGCCACCGGCCGATTGGTCAATGGTTTGCCTCGTGGAGAGATTGATATGGTCATAGAAGATTTGGACTTGGAGCCAAAGTTCTATGCCATGGTGAGGGACTTTTTGGAGTAAGTCCTTGAATCGAGTCCATGCCTCGTAGAGAGTTTCGCCTTGACGTTGTTGGAACATCAAGATATCATTCCTTAGCTTGGTAGTTCTTCCCGGTGGGAAAAACTGAGCAAGGAAACGAGTGGTGAGATCATCCCAAGAGGTAATGGATCCTGCGGGTTGACATTCTAGCCACTGACTAGCTTGGTCCCGCAAAGAGAATTGGAAGAGACGCAATCGGGTCGTCTCTCGAGTGGCAACATCAAGGTCTATAGAATCAATGATTTTAAGAAAGTCCTTGAGATGTTGATTAGGATCTTCAGAACGAAGTCCATGGAATGCGCATCCGCTTTGCACCAACCGGATGGTGTCGGATCGCAAGGGTGTGATATTGGCTCCTTGAGTGAGCTCAATGGTGTTTCGATAGCCATGGTGGCTAGGACGGGAATACTCTCCTAAAGTACGGGCTCTAGGAGGTGGTGGTGGTTGTTGTGGTGGTGGGTTGTGGGGGTTAAGGATATTACCATCTTCCATGATGTCGGATGGTATGGTTACGAACAAAGACACGAAGAAAATAGATAGACTAAAGAAAATCTAGAAAAATAAAATAAAAATCTCACTAGAAAGGAATCTAGTGAGTAGACCTAATAGAAATAAAAATTCAACCTAAACAATAACTATTCCCCGGCAGCGGCGCCAAAAACTTGATGCGTGGGTTTTGCAACCTTACAACAGGTTTTACCTCTCGAGGGATCTCAAGAGGCTTACAACCCCACCAGGCAGTGTACCTGACCGATGTAGTATAGTGTAGTGGTAAGTACGGGGGATTGATCGTTCTCCACAGGGAATAGTGTTCGTTAGGTATGAAAAGCTACTCTAATTAGGTCTAAGGGTTGAGGAAGATTCTTTTTATGTTTTTATATTTTTATGAAAGCAAGTAAAATCTCGGTTTTGAAAGAGTGGGCGGAATTAGTTGCTAGTCAACTAACCCAAAATAACTACAAATGCAAATAAAATAAATAACTGAAAATAAAATGTGGTGAGAAACTTATGTGTAGAGAAATGTGTTTACTTAGATTTCCTTACTCCCTAGCTATCTTTTACCGGTTAATTAGTGTGTATTAGTCGCGTGGATGACGGGTGTATTCCTTAATACCATTCGTGGGGTGGCGTACTTACTTCCCCAACTCTACAAGCTCCTACTTCACTCCTATGTCGAGCCGGCTAGGAAGCTCCTAACATGGGATCACTAGAATTCGCTTGTGCATTAAATACAACCATAAAAACCTTTAGTACGCATTTGGTTCATGTTTCTTAAGACGTTCAAGCAAGTTACCGAATAGGAAGTTAGATAGTTTTCTTAAGCCTAACATAGATAAACAATCATCCAATACAACTAATAACACACTAATAACCAATAATCAATAGCTAGGTTTCATTAGATCTAAGCAAACACAAGATAAAATTAGCCTAACATGTTAAACAAAAGACAAGAATAAGATAGAATCAAACAACACATAGACATATTGAATGATTAATTGATAACTTATCTTCAATGTAACATGGAAGATCTCAAGGCAAAAAGCCTTGAAAAAGTAGCTAAAATCGTCTTAGGGTTTTCTCCCAAAATTCCACACACTAAGCCCTCCTAATGACAAAAAATTAGAAAACTATATATAGACTTTTGCATCTGACGGCGTCACCTTATGGATTGTGACGCCGTCACCTCGCCGCTTTTAGGGTTCCCGGATGACCTTCTTGACGCCGTCCCTCTTTAGCTCTTCAAAAATCCATTCTGGCTTATCAAGGCTTGACGTCGTCAGCTCGTGAACGTGACGCCGTCCCCTTATGATTTAAGCCGTGACGCCCTTGATCAAGTTAAAGCGTGACGCCGTCAGAATTCACATGCTATTTTCACTGGCCTATCATGAGTAAATTTCACGTCCAACTTTTCTTGCCAAGGCATGACGCCGTCTGGGGTTAAATGTGACGCCGTCAAAGGTAACTTTCAGCCGATTTTTGAGACTTTGCCGTTTTCTTCACTTTTATGCTCCAAAAACGTCCAAAATGCCTCCTTTTCCAGATTTCTCCTCAAAAGTACCTAAAATGACAAAAGGAACGATTTAGGGCGATATTTGATCAAATAAATACGATTTAGGGCTTAAATGACCCCTTAAAAGCGGTACACTTTTCGCCTCATCAACGCTGTATCTTATAATCGTTAAAATTAAATCAGACTTTTATTCAAAAAATAGATACGCCCTTAGAAATTAGAATGCGCCGTATCAATTTTAATTATCAAAAATCGATATTTATTTAAAATTAAATGCGTTGTATTAACAAAAGTTAATGCGCCGTATTTTCGTTACGTTTCAAAATATAAGATTTTTGATTCAGAAGATACGCCGTATCGACAGAGATCGATGCATCGTATCTGTTTAATAATTCGAAAACTGTTTTTAATTAAAATAATAGATACGCCGTATCTGCTAAAGCAGATGCGTCGTATGGCGTTAACGTTTAGAAATTTTTTTTTATCAAAAACAGATACGCCGTATCTTGGGGAAAAGATGCGTCGTATCGAATTAATTAAACGCGTTGTATTTTATAAAAATTAAACGCAATACGCCGTATCTGAGAAATCAGATGCGCCGTATCGTTTGAATAAGCTCAGTACAACGATAGCAGAATACATAAAATAAGAAAAATAAAAACAAATAAAAACAAACCAAAATAATCACAAATAAAAGCAAACAAATAACACACAAAACAGAAAATATGCAAATAATACAATGAATGCAAATTAACCTAATATATAACACAGTTAGCAGTTAGATTAAAAAATTAAAAAGAAAAACCTAATTAAAATACTAATCAAATTAACAGATAATAACAATTCACTCCCCGGCAGCGGCGCCAAAAACTTGATGCGTGCGTGCGAGTACTCTAATTTATACCCACGGTATGTCGTTGTGGTTTTAGCAGTATTCAAGTTTTAAATTTATATTTAGCCGACTTATCAATAACACACACACTTTAACGAGCAGTGTACCCGGTCAGTATGTATATAATGGTAAGTAGAGTGTCGATCACTAAGAGTGGAACGTATTATCTAGTTATTCTAATCAGTATTTTAATATTCTAAGTTAACTATACAACCTAATCTAACGCAAGGGGGTTCAGCCTGAGAGACTGGCACGTTTTGGTTGCAATTAAATAATAAACTAAACTAATGAGCACGAATCAGCGATAGGCATGCAAGTACACAGATAAATACTCGAGACAATAAGAAGACCTGTCCTGATGATTAAGTAGATTGTCACTTGTTTTATTGATAGTTTTATATGAAGTGTATGTAATTAACCCTTTCTCGTTGGTCCTAATCTTATCGGCGAGAAATCCCTTAATGATTACTTATGTCTAAAAGTCATTCCTATGTGATCAATTTAGTAACAACCGTGGGAGCCACATTCTCTTCCGTAGTCAAATGCGCAGGCCACTAATAAACACAGAGGTTATCAATGCACTAATAAGTAGTAACCAAATACATCAACATATAAACTTTAATTGATGGGAAAGCAGTTTTAAGGGAGTGCAATCTTTCTCCTCACATTACACAAGCCACTAATCCTGATGAATTAAAGTTTACTAACACAATAAAACAAAACTACTTAATGAATTAAATACATGCAGGACCTTCTTACAGCTCTTGTATCTTCGTTCGGGTGTGTCTTGTGCTGCCTAATCGTCTGAATTCGGCCTTAGGTTTCTGTGGTCTTCGTACTTCGTATCTATTATCTCCATCGAATTTGTCTGGTCTTGGGGTATTTATAGTTTCTGTCTGAGGGTAAGATGCGGCGCATCTAATAAGTAGATGCGGCGCATTGACTTAACTTCGCGTGGGGTCCAAGATTAATATATTCAGGAATATTCGTACACCGCCAGAAGATGCGGCGTATCTTCATTCTTGGATGCGGCGCATGTCCTTTGCCGTTTTGGATAATATCTTGTGAAATCTTGATAGCGATGCGCCGTATGTAAGAAGTATAATGCGGCGCATCTGGAGCAGAATAGTCTTGATCATGTACATTTCAGTAGACTCTTGACTTCTTGCTTGTTTTGATCCATAATTAGTCCAAAATCGCCAAGTTTCACCAAATGCTTGTTTTTACCTGAGAATTACAAAAGTAAACGATTAAGTATCAATTCTCATACATAATATAATAAAACAAGTCAAATAAATAGGATAAATGATAGTAATAAAATGTACTTATTTGAGTTCATCAATAAACAATAATGTCTCGAACTTGCGCCACAGTCCGACTCTGATTCTGAAATAAGCGAAGGTTTCTCTCCTGCCAAATGAAATAAGCCGTCGCAGCAAGCACCAAACGAGCAACAACACTAACAACATATCTTTTAGTTGATAATGCTTGATCCAATCAACAATATCGTCCCAAATGGGGCTTATGCCATCCATATATACCAGCTCTAGATCTCACCAAAGACCATACCTGCGAAGGAAAGGAGCACTCAAAAAAGAGATGGTTATGCGAGTCCGGGACCAGCTTGCAGAAAGGACACAAGAACATGTTTAAGTTGGTGGCGTCGCCAACGTCCCATTGCCTCAACATGTCGTGCGTCTCTAACCTCTTCCTCATAATAAGCCACATTAGAAAAGCATGCCGAGGAACACAGTTAGGAAACCAAACGATAGCAGCCCAATCTACTTCGTTACCTCTAGGCCGAATGACGTCCCAAACAGCATGAGCAGAAAACGGCTTCTCATTTCCATGCAAATCTTTCCATACTAACCGGTCTTTGCGGTCATGACTAAGAGCAGGAACCATGCAATTATACAAAACCGGAGCCCTAGTATACCAATATAAAGGCCACACCCAGCCTCCACAAAATATAATATCAGAAACTACATTAGATAACAAGAGACCTTCGCTTGCAATAAGACGTGGGGTAATATGCGAAATTGAAGAACTAAGATATAGATCTTACCAAGATCAAGTATACGATTTCATTCTTTCGGTTGAATTGGCTTTTTATCCATCGAATATGAGGTGTTTGGCGGAAACAGTTTAAATTCGATATTTCAATCTTAATATGTCAAGTTTAACTATGTGTAAGTAACAGTCATCTAACTCTTCTTGTATCAACATTATGCATGTAAATATCGACCAAATGTCTCACATGCACATCTACACACCATTTTTTTAATCCGAAAGGCTTAAACATGTACATCACTTTCTACGCCTCACATGTAACTAAGGTTATATAGTGTGATGCCCGTATATATAGCACATAATTAATGTTAACTACACAATTTATATAATATTCCAGTAAAAGTAAAAGGCATAAACTAAAGAACACCGCAATGCCCCAATGTATGAACATCCATTTAATTTTGAATCTTTATCAAATAATCAGTGAACTTACAAACTGGATAATGGAAAATTAGTTACTTACCAATCGATAAGTGATCATGCAGATAAGGAACTAAAGCTCTTGTAATTGATGATTCACAAAACTAAGCGGATGCGATTTTGTTTTGGTGAGGCTAGGTTTCCTTTGAGTTGCAGAGAATAGAATCCCACCCTGAGTCAGAACCTAAACCAAATTATCCTGAGCCTAAATCCCACCCTATTAGTTGGTAAGAAACATGGCACACTCTAATTTTAGGGTAATGAATCTTATCCTTACATTTTGTGCTTTTAATGCGCTCATTCGACATATTTGGAATGAGCATTATTCTCCTCTCAGTAGCATAGTTACTGTCCGGAACACTTCAATTCACAATAATTATAAGCTATGAGCCCAACGCCTATAGCCCCGTCAGTTATCCCAAGAAATTAACAATCAGATAACCATAAGTATAAAGGCTTGTCAAGGGGGTGCAATGGCACCTCATGTAGTGCACCTGTTACTGTCACGAATGCACTGCACGTCATGTAGCTCAGTTCCAGTTCGATTCTATCCACTTGGAAGCAAAGACCATAACACAATTAGCCTCCCCTACTCATGATGGAAAAGTTGCTCCATTATTAAAGTTTTTTTGGTCAAAACGTCCGTCCTAAATGCATACATGATCATCCATGTTACGTGATTCCATAATGACATGATTTACGAAGAAAAACTAAAACTTATAGCTAGCAAAAGGATATAATACCTCTGCCATTTTACCCCACGTATCTTTTACGGTAACGCAACTATCAGCCAGATTACATTTTGGGTTTCACAGGCAGCTATAGCGAAAGTAACGGGAGTGTTCTCTCTCGATGTCTTGCATATTATAAATTCCATTAGAATCTAAATAAACTACTTTTATAGGAAAATATAATGTTAATCACCATGTCACCTAAACAACACTTCAGGTATCATGTTATTATTATATATCTGATCAAAATGTTACAAACAATTCAGCCCAAGCATAGCACTATCCGTCCTATTTAAGATATTAAATAGGACTTCATGGAAGTATCAACTACTTCATATACGGACATTTAAAATACAGAGTAGTAACTTTGGATCAGTGTTCGAGCGCCTATTCTCGCAGCGCCAAACGTCCTTATAGGGCAGGGAAAAGAAGATTCGCTAGAAACAGATGCACATTGCGTGAGTTGCATTAGGTCCAAAATGGACCCCGGGTTAGGGTTGCCCGTCGAAGTTATCTTTTTGTGACAATTTACTTCGTTTTGCAAATGATATGCAAAACTGCACATTCCATTTAAATGTTAAATATCATTGAGAAAGCGATAAACAAATATCTTAAGTTGAACTACGATATCCTAACCTTACAGGTTACATCAAAACATAGTCTCTTGTTCAGACATGGTGTGCATTTTACGTATTAGAGTAAGACAAACTGCATTCTAGTTCAATGCAGAACAATAATTATCTAAAGATCAAATAAAAAGATCTCAACCATTCATCTATTTTAAATCTAAAGGTCTAGATTAATCCTCATTTTAATATAATTAATTATTAAAGGGCACTTTTGTAATATCATCCCCACACTCAATAAGAAAATAGCTGTTAACCAAAGTAGCTGTTAACCAGTATCTTTCATTTCACTTCCCTTGAATCAACCGCTACCACCAACCGATCCGGCGACAACAGATCCGGCGACAACAAGAACAAATTTGGTGGTTAGATTTAAATCACTAAATTGATTTTTAAGCTTTTTATCAAGAAATTAGGGATTTGAGTTTAAGTGAGTATTTTTAACAATTGATTGAGGGGATTTGTTCAGAAGCCCCTATTAATCACTCGTCTATGTTCAATCTCATTACAACAATAACCTAAAAGTGTTAATCGAGTGATTAGGGTTTTGTACATAATAGAGTTGATGGGGATATTGATGGTGACGGGGTATCGATGGGGGTATAAGGAGCTGCTTACCAGAGATTGCAGTTGTGAGGTACTTCAACTTCAAGATACAAATTTACTCTTAAGATAATTATAAGGAGGTGCTTATCATCAGAATCAGAAAGTAATTTTGAATTGAGAAGGTTAATATTGAATAAAGTGGATAAGGAGCTGAGCAAAGGTGATGACAAAGCTGAGCAAAGGTGATCTCACCTCAATCTACGAATTGATATGAATGTTAACTTCTTCCCAGAAAGTTCTCCTTTGTACACAATCCAATCACAATAAGTCTTTTGAACGATATTTTCTTGAGCAAAATTGTTGGTTGCTTGTTTTATGTCTTCCAAAGGAATTCTAGAAACGTCACTAGGAATTTGCAAAGAAAGAAGCCACATGATTTTATTATTTAGTGGAAAAATTAGAGAGAAAAAATGGAAGATGGGAAGAATTTGTGTTTGTATTTTTGTTTTTGTAAGTGTGTGTGTGGCTATGGTTTTAAAAATGTTGGATGATGGATTTGATAGTGGATATTTGGGCTGTATTTAGTGTTTGGATAACAAAGATGTTTAGTGGATCTAGTTGAATGAGGGGTTGACTTATGTGGCTTGTGTTTTAAAGTGTTAAATGTGTTTTTGGATAAGTTGTTATTTCTTACTTCAAAAAAAAAAAGCAAAGGTTAGTTTGCTTAAACATTTTAACATGGATCAAGTTGTGTCTCGAGTTTTTAAGATGAGAGAAAAAGAAAAGGATGAAGTATGGGCATAAATGACTAAGCTGTATTTACTCAAATCCCTACCTGAACATGTGCTTATTAGCTTTTGTAAAAATATTTAAAAGTGTGTTTTGTCAACAACATAATAAAATAACTTGTCTTTAGTTTGGAGGAGTTTTATCATGAGAAACATACATGTTTTGTGCAATCACATGTGATTTAACGCAAATCACATGTGATTTAACTCAAATCACATGTGATTTACCGCAAATCACATGTGATTTTATCTCAAATCACATGTGATTTTATCTCAAATCACATGTGATTTTATTGCAAATCATATGTAATTTACATTTTTTCCTAACATAAAAAAAAATGTGAATTTGTTTTATAAAAGGAATGAATAAATTGATTTGATATTGAGATCACATGTGATTTATAAAATCACACGCGATTTTTAAAATAACAAATCACAAGTGATTTTACAAAATCACGTGTGATTTTTCAAAATATTTGTGATAGTATATAGCCTCGACCAAAATATTTATCTTTTTAAGCAACAATAGGCCAAAATTTTTTAAGGTCATTGTATTGATAGGGTTGTGTTGGTCAAGTGTTTATTTTAGGGTCATTGTACACGAATCACATGTGATTTACACACGAATCACATGTGATTTACACACGAATCACATGGGATTATTTTAAAGTATTTTGATCTATTTTCTATGTTTGGTCTGCTATTGTTATAATGTTCATTAATTTTCGTTTTGTGTAGTAAAAGATGACGTTGAACTCAGTACATTTGTGAAACCATTGCCACTTTTTAAGGCCAAAGCTACCGAGGTTGATAAAGGTACTCGTGTTCGTAAACTCATTTAACTTGTTTGTCAGTCAAGCCGACTTTTTTACTACGAGTACACACCACTTATCCGTTTAGAGTCTGAATGTAAATGTAACTTTCATGCCTTAACACAACACACGAAAAAAGAAGAAACTTACATGTGTAAATCACAAGTGATTCATGTAAACATTATACTGAATCACACGTGATTAAGGTAAACATAACACTTAATCACATGTGATTTGGTTACAAAATAACACTAAATCAAACTGAAGGAGTTTTTTGTTCATTTGTCCCTTTCATGGACACATGTCGCTCATGATTATTTGATCTTACAAAATCAAATATTTTACACAGGTGTTGGAGTTTCTAAAGTGTCTCAACAAAATCGGACCAAACAAACATCCAAGAAAATCAAAACGTGATAACGGCTAGGAAGGAATGCGTTTAGGGATAGAGAGTTTGATAGACAGTTGTAGTAACGAACTATTTTCTACTTTTTTTTTTTTTTTAAGGTCTTTTGTGTTATAATGCAAGTAGCAGTTGGATTACATATTGATTTTCAAATTTTGTTGGTATATAAAAAGCCATGTGTAGTTGTAATCAATGCAAATATGATGTGGAGATTTGTGATATTATAGCAGTTGGATGACCTGAACCCCATGGGATTCATAAGGGTGTTTGTTTGAACATTGGATTTTGTTGTTTTCAGGTTTAAATGGAAGTGAATTTTGGTGAGTATTTGACTTCCTTAGTTTATACATTAAGAGTTTAAGTTACAAAAGGTCCATTGTCTTCGTGGTGATAACCCTATCTTTGTGGATTTTATGAATGTGCAAATCACATGTGAATTTACCTCAAATCACATGTGATTTATCGCAAATCACATGTGATTTACCGCAAATCACATGTGATTTTACCTCAAATTACTTTTTTAAAGTGAATCACATGTGATTTACACACGAATTACAACGAAAAACCAGAATCACGTGTGATTTACTCATTTTTAGATTAAAATAGAATCATATCTGTTTCAATTTATAACAGCAAAGAGTAAATCACGCGTGATTTACATTTTTTTCATTACAAAAAAAAAAAAAAAAAAAAAAAACAGAATCACACGTGATTTTACGATTTTGTTTTATAAAATGAAAGAATAAGTTGATTTGATATTGAAGATCACATGTACTTTTTTAGTATGCGATTTATAAAATTGCACGTGATTTTTAAAATAACAAATCACAAGTGATTTTACAAATCACGTGTGATTTTACAAATCACGTGTGATTTTTCTGATGGATCTTTGGTTTTTCAGATTAGTTGTTTTTGTTGAATCGTTTTCTTGTTCAAAAGCAAAACAGCAGGTAGCAAATGAGCAGGTGGACTTATGAGAATAGTCAATTATGGGGCAATGATGAAATAATGAAGGCGGAGGTATTTTTTTGATGGGGTTTGGAAAAGACAAAAGATGCTTTTTGTGTATGAAAAAGATGTTCCCTTAAGTTTAGTTAGTGATATTTAATGTCAATGTGGATTTTTGGTTAATTTGCGTTAAATCACATGTGATTTTCCCTCAAATCACATGTGATTTTATCTCAATTTTTTTTTAAATATGAATCACATGTAAAGCAACTTATATTAAGAAAAAAATTGTAATCAATTTAAAGATGGAAAAGTACACATGTAGAAAAAAAAGACAAATGTGAAGATAGAAGAACAAAGACATTTGCTTTAGCAGGATTAGATAGATATGTTGTCGAATCATCTCTATCTATGAAGACAGGTGTATACCTCATTTAGAAATTATAAAAAAAATTAGACCTTTTGAACACATATAAAAAAGCTCTCTATCCAAAATAAATAAAGAAAACCAAAAGTTCTCTATCTCAGACAACTTTTGTAAAGGGTAGATATTTGGTCAAAACTAAAAAAAAAAAAAATGTGATTTACACATGAATGACAACAAAAACAAAATCATTTTCTAGATTAAAATAGAATCACGTGTGATTTACACGCGAATCACATGTGATTTGCACACGAATCACAAAAAAAATAAAAAATCACGTGTGATTTAATAAAAAAATATTTATTATTAACATTTTCTTTAGAAACATGACTTTTCATTATTATTATTATTATTATTATTATTATTATTATTATTATTATTATTATTATTATTATTATTATTATTATTATTATTATTATTATTATTATTATTATTATTTTGAACTTGTAGTTAGTTTTATGTATTTATCTTATAAACTACAACCCTATAATCACATGTGATTTACCTTTTTTTTTGATAAAAGTTCATTCAAATTTGAAATGTTTCATACACCCTTTGTTAAAATGTTTCGTTACACCCTTACACCTTAGCCTACCCTGTAGATTAAAATCCGTGGTTAGTTACTTTAGGCAAAGTGTGTTTCCCCGCATTTTCTGTGTTCGTGTGCGTAAATCATTATCTTTGGTTAGGTCGGGAATTGCACAATGCAATGGAGTGAAAGTACATATTGTATTTTTGATTTTCGTGTGTTTACTACTTTCACTATTATTTTTTATATTTGAAGTTACGAAGATTTTTTGTGATGGTGAAGTGGTGAAATTTTACACCAATAGCTATTTATGTTTTATGTTCTTGAAAAAAAAAAAAAAAAAAAAAAAAAAAAAAAAAAAAAAAAAAAAAAAAAAACGAAAAAGAAAAAAAAAAGAAAAAAAAAAAAGGAAAAAAAAAAAAAAAAAAAAATGAGAAAAGAAAAAGAAAGAAGAAAGTTGGAAGTTTGTTAAACCAACGATGTAAAGTTATGTAAGTGGTTCATATGGCCACTATTTGTTATACTATATATATGGATTGAATGGGAGTTGGCAGTTATGGGAATGCCAATTAAGGATTATTCTTTGATTAAGATTTTGTTGAGTATAATTCGTGTCTACCTAAAGCTTGTGTTTCAAGTGTTAAAGCGTGAGTTATTCAATGATATGAGTCTTATTCATGGGATGGTTGGGATAGTGATTAACCACACTTAGGATTTTAATTTATTTGTTTTGTTTATTTTTATTTTTTTATTTTTACACCAATTTATATCCCAAATATTATCCATACCCTATATTATTCTTTATCCAACCGAACCTTTGATTTATTGAGATTAGGGATTTGAGCAATCTTAAGTATCGTAGTCGTGGATTCGGCTATGTATTTATGATTTTGTCGCCCTTTTTGATATATTATTATTGGTGAAGTTTGGACCTATCTTTAGCCTATTCGAGTTAAGGATTTGAGCAATTGCAAGTATCGTGTTCGTGGATTCGATCATGTATTTGTGATTTTGTCGCCTTTTCTGGAATTTGAGATCGATAGAAAAGAGAATAATTAACCCTTAAGCCTAAAAACCCTTTTTACCGCTTTAGACTTGTTATTCCTTAGCTTTAGTGGTGGAGATGTGTATACTTGCCAAGCTTATGATAGAATATTCGTCGCGACTGGACAGTTAAACGATTAGATTTGCTTTTATCGATTTATTTTATTTTACTTCTAATTCGTTAAGTGTTTAGTTGTGTGATTATGAAATAAACGAATACATGCTTAAATATAAAAATAAATCCTAACATCTTTTAGGATACATTTTCATGAGATTTAATCTAAGGTTTACTTGGGGACAAGTAAAGTTCAAGTGGGGGGATATTTGATGAACTCAAATAAGTACATTTTATTACTATCATTTATCCTATTAATTTGACTTGTTTTACTATATTATGTATGAGGATTGATACTTAATCGTTTACTTTTGTAATTCTCAGGTAAAAACAAGCATTTGGTGAAACTTAGCGATTATGGACTAATAATGGAGCAAAACGTACATAAAGTGGAAGTCTACTGACATGGACAAGATCAAGTCAATTCTGCTCCAGATGCGCCGCATCTCACTATCAACATGCGCCGCATCTCTATCAAGATATCACCAGATACGATCCAAGATACAAGAGGACATGCGCCGCATCTAATCATGGAGTTACGCCGCATCTTCTGGCGGTGTACGAATATTCCTGAATATTATAATCTTGGACCCCACGCGAAGTTAAGTACATGCGCCGCATCTACTTAAGTAGATGCGCCGCATCTTTCCTCAGACACAAACTATAAATACCCCGTAGACCAGACGCATTAAAGAGATTCGGAGATTCGGAAGTTCGAAAACCTAAAGACCGAACAGAAGAGAAGGACGAATTCAGTCAAGAGGCAGCACAAGACACACCCAAATCGAAGATACAAGAGCTGTAAGAAGGTGCTGCATGTATTTAATTCATTAAGTAGTTTTGTTTTATTGTTTTAGCAAACTTTAATTCATCAGGATTGGTGGCTTGTGTAATGTGACAACGGAAAGATTGCACTCCCTTTAATACTTGCTTTCCCATCAATTAAAGTTTATATGTTGATGTCTTTGGTTACTACTTATTAGTGCATTGACCACCTCTGTGTTTATTAGTGGCTTGCGGGCACCCGACTGCGGGACAAGGTGTGGCTCCCACGGTTGTTTCTAAATTGATCACTTAGGAATAACTTTTAGACATAAGTCGTCATTAAGGGTTTACTCGCCGATAAGAATAGGACCAACGAGAAAGGATTAATTACATACACTTCATATAAAGCTATCAATAAAACAAGTGACAATCTACTTAATCATAAGGACAGCCCTCTTATTGTCTCAAGTATCTATCTGTGTACGTGTGTGCTACTTGCTGATTCGTGCCTATTGTTTATTTTACTATTTAATTGCAAACAAAACTGTGCCAGTCTCTCAGGCTGAAACCCCCTTGCGTTAGGATATTAAAATACTGATTAGATTAACGAGATTATACGTTCCACTCTTAGTGATCGACACTCTACTTACCATTATCTTCATACTGACCGGGTACACTGCTCGTTAAGTGTGTGTGTTATTGATAAGTCGGCTAAATATAAATTTAAAACTTGAGTAGGCATTAAAACTGCTAAACCGCAACGACACATCACGCGCATCAAGTTTTTGGCGCCGCTCCAATCGGGCGGCGTCGTGGGCGACGGTTGAAGACGGCTGAGTGGCCTTAGGTGACGAAATTTCCGGCCACCTAAACAACAGATCAATGGCGGAAGAATCGATCGGCGGCAGAACAACAGGTCGACGGAGGAACAACAGATAATTGGCGGATAGATAGTGGATCGATGGCGGATCGACGAAGACAAGGTTTACGGTTGTTTGTGTGTGTTTTTGTGTGTGATAGAGTGGTTTGTGTGCGTTTCAGGGTTTTTCCGGTGTGTGTGTGTGTGTGTTTTTTTATAGAGAGTTTTTTTTTTTTTTTAAATGAAAGTTAATTAGATATTTTTGGTTTTTATAATGGACAAAACTACCCTTGCTGTGTGATTGGCTGATTTGATCACAACCATTGGATGAAAGCCAAATGAAGGGACATGATTGACTGATTTGTTCTTTAGAGAATGTGGGGTTGCGGTGGATCTCACCTCATTAGAGTAATTACTAGCTGCATTCTACTTGAAAACATTTTTAACACACCATAACTCAGAACTGAACCAACTACAAAATGATTCAAGATCAATAACATTTCACGTCGGTATACAACAAGATCATAGTTTCCAAAACATGGACGCAAATTGGGCATCATCCAAGAACTACAACAAAATACATTAGTTCATATCTAAACCAAAGTCAAACATGAAAAAAGTCAAAGAAGCCAACTCATTTGACCACCCAACCAGCTAACTTGAGTAACATATTCTGGGAAAATAGAGTTTAAATGAGATCCTAAATCTAACCTCAAAAATGTCAGTTTTTTGTTTGGGCTTGTAGATTTTGATTGTCTTCAAGAAGACGATCATATTCAAGAAGAAGATCGGCCGACTGTTTCTGAAGGGAAACAACATGAGCTTCTGCAGTTTCAATCTTTTTATCTTTTTCTTTTGACTCGAACTTAAGCTTCTTTAAGCTTTCTCATAAAGTGGAAATCTCTTTCTGCATTCGTTTGACTTCTTCGTTTGCTTTATCTTCCTTTTCTTTTAGCTGTAATTTTTCTGCCTCAAGATTTTCTACTACTTTTTTTGATGAACCACCATTTTTTCTTAAGTTAATTAGCTTATGAAGATGATGATGCATGCGATAAATTAAGAAGCCAAGATACATTGAGAATCCTGCACGGTCAAAGTATATCAGCTTGACTATATATGGCAATAACTCATATATAACATAGTGACCAACCTCAAACTGAATATTCGTGACAGCAATTGATTTTTTTTGCTAGAAATCGTTAGGAATTTAGGTTGATTTTCAAATTGAAAAATACGCTGTTTGACGTCTAAAGTCAAAGTGCAGCAGAGACACTCACAGACCCATCACCCCATGAAAGCAATTACTATGGGTAGATCATGAAGTTCCTTTGGTTTGGCTAAGTTCTGAAGTAAAAAGTTTGTTCCCTTATTTATCGGTTTCTTCTTTCCTTAAGGGGCTCAATTTTCAATTTTGAATTGAACCGTTATAAGCAACGAAATAAAATGTGACTCTATTAGCTTACAGAGTAATCAGTCTACTAAACAAAATCATGCCCTTAATCATTTGAGGGTCACAACCTCACTTTGTTTTCATTATTGTCTTCCTTAGCCTTTTTCTGTTCTCAAGGTCCTTTTTAGAAGCATAAATATGCATATAAACATATTATGTGCATGCACATAAATAGTTCTCCTAGGGTAGTTTGGAGATAAGGGTACTTAATATTAAACCATCAAGAGATGGGCAGTATTAGCATGACAATGACAAATATGTATTATCCATTTATCCATGCTTTAAATCTTACAATTTGACTCGTTTCATGAGTCGAATTCTCACTACCATATTATACATGTATATTGACTGTATTCATTACATTTTATATACAATGTGGATATGTATGCAGAGTTAATCGATCAATCAAACTTAAATTGCTGGCCTAATCCTTTAGTGCAATGGAACTCAACATTGCACTATATTCCTACTTCAGATTCTATTCCTACTCTTCAAAGGACATTAAGCACAATGCTACAAGTGCCAAGATTGCTCAACATGTAAAATTAAACATGATTAGAATACATCTGACAAGGAAAAAAAAAGAATGCACAATGACTAGATTACACATTTCAAGCTTAAAAACATCTTTTGTGCACAATGAAGGATTAGCTTATTTTTTGGGCTTATCGGCTAACTGAAATTTGGAATAGCCAATAAGCTCAATTTGATAAGCTAATAAGTTGAATAAAGTGAGCTTATTGGATTTTCTTAACTTCTATAAGCACAGAAAATAGCTAATCCAAACACCCCCATAAAACGAAAAGAACAAAACCAAGAAACAAAAAAAAAAAAAAAAAAAAGAAAAAAAAAGTTAACCTTTCATTCATTTCTCATTTTATATCACTTTCCTCAATTCTCTTTTTATGGATCCATCTATACTTCTTAATTAGGATCTTAGATCACATCTTAGTTTCTTCTCGTACCCACAAAACAAAAATGTTAAATGGTCAACATTCTTGACATACTACTCACTACAAACGACACCCCTAACTAATACAAATAAAATGGCCAACACGAAAGAACGTCCGTTTTCATACGTTTTCGCCCCTTTTCGTCCTTTTCCATACGTTTTCGTCCATTTTCTTACGTTTTCATATGTTTTCATCCGTTTTCAGATGTGTTTTTACGCTTTCATACGTTTTCTTATGTTTTTATCCGTTTTCTTACATTTTCATCCGTTTAAATGCGTTTCTGAATATCACAAGTTGTTTTCGTTATAATGTTTAAATGCATTTCTGAAGGGGGGGGGGTGGTTTACAAAAGAAAACAAGTAAAAAAACTAAAATTTGTTTTGTAATTTTCCATGTTAAGTTAGGAAATATGGGGGGGGGGGGGTTGTGGTTTACAAAAGAAAACAAGGAAAACAACTAAAATTTGTTTTGTAATTTTCCATGTTGAGTTAGAAAATATGGGATTTTGTGTTTTGCAAAACATTATGTTGGAAAACGCTGATTTGAACGCGATCTCTGTTTTCCTTTGTTAGCTTTAAAGTTTTGTCATATGTGGGAATTGTAATAGCATTTAAAGTACAAGGACTAGTTTAGACATTTGTGCTAAGTTAGCTTTGTAGTAATGTAATAAATACCCTCCTATATCAACACTAGGAGGGTTGGAGATTCATTGTAACACATGAGGTGTGTGTGTTTTCTAGACTCTCTCTCTAGAAAACATATACACCTCGACACCCAATCAATAAAGTTCTATAATTTTTAATCTTTAGTTCGTGTTTATCATGTTTCCCCCACCTCCCATACGTGAATCTTGGCCTCTACAATTGGTATCAGAGCTAACCGGGGCGAATCGTGGTGTGTTTGAGGTAAAATATGTGATTTTTGTGTGTTATAACACGTTACTGTTCATCAGTAGCAGTTTTGAAGTTTCTTTGTGTTCGATTTATGTTTAAAAGAACCCAACTGTTGCGTTTTTGTGTCATAAAAACGTGACCTTTTGGTGTTTATCTCGGAATTGTATGCAAAAATCAAGGTTCAAGGTTGTGTTAGTTAGTGATTTAACGAGTTGGGTTGTGAAGATTTCACAGTTTTCTTGTTGTATCTTGCATTTAACGCTTGGAATATTTGGTGTTCTAAGTGTTTTGATCGAAAAAATTCAAGAAGATTTTGTAAAAGTTGTTTTTGGATATTATGGATAAAGTTTGAATTATTAGAGTTGGTGAAAGTCAGTACTAGTTGGTGAAAGTTGTCAGGAAATATCTTGCAAGATAAGGTTGCAAGTGGGCATGTAAAGATAAAGTCAAAGAAGTTGGTAAATGTGCGAATTATCGCAATTCAGAAACTTCAGCGAGTTATTGCAATTCTGCATGGTTTATCGCAATCTTGTATAAGATTGCGATAGTTATCGAAATTGAATTTGACATTTTTGTCGAAATTCAAAAACTGGACTTTTATCGCAATTCAGATTTTATCGCAATTGAGGCTGAAGTATTTTATCGCAATTGAAGCTGGAAAAGGCTTATCGCAATTCCATTTGCGATAATTTTATCGCAATTGGTCCATCACCAGCCTTTATTGCAAATCAACTTCATCAGATATCGCAAATCAGCTTTTATCCGAGATCTTTTCCCAATTCAGATATCGGACAACCTTATCGCAAAAAAAAAAAAAAAAAAAAAAAAAAAAAAAAAAAAAAAAAATTATTCGGAGGAGTGACTTAACGGTCCATTTTTACGCGAGATTCAAATTCTGGTACAAGAGTGAAAATTTTGGCCCAAAATTCAAATTTTTTGACCAAAATTCGAATTTTTCGGGGAATTTTTGGCGTAAAATTTTCTTAAACTCAAATTTTTTCCAGCATTATTAGAATGTCATTTTATGGCATATTTCACACCAAAATCACAAATGATATTATCGGACTACACCTTCAAAATCACCACGTATAGCCGAAAAGATCCTGTTCAAGATTCACAATCAAATGACAATGGTCAACTTATCAGCTGTGACTACAAGGATGATGATTCATTATTACTTATTTGAAGTTGAAGTGGAATATCTCGGGTACGTGTACTTAGTATCTTGAAGATATCGGGGTTGGTTGGATGCATGATTCTTCGAGATCCTTGTTTGGGCACTCATGGGAATAGTGATTAAGTCTTGGGTTATCTAGTTTTCATAGGTCAAGGGGAGGATGGACGAAGACCTAGTTAACTATCACTTAAAGGAGATACGTTGTAGTACTCAGTGTCACACAAAGATGTGGATAATTCAAGAGAGGTTCATATACAGTTAAGGAAGGATGGATGGGTATATGAAACGACCTATGCTTCGACGTCGCGTTAGTGCTCAGTATAGGTTCTTAGTCACACTATCGTGCAAGTTTAAGTCACAAGTTTGGGTTATTCTACTTCAGTCTCAAGTTCGTAATAGTGGGTTTTCTCCATCAGTAGTCACTACATAAAGCCGTTGTTTTTGATACAGGAGGTTAGATTGGGTATATCGACATCTTCTCACGGGCTGATATGATTCCTGATAAAGGGCATCCAGTTTGTATTTCACGTACACATCAGTATGCTGATTCCGATGAATCGTAACCAGCAGGGGAGAGAAATGTACGGGCTGATCTCTCATGGGAAAAATAACTGGGATGCATTTGGTGAGATGAAGATGTTGATAATGTATTCCCCCGAACGGACTTCAGATACAGGGCAATCATAAGAGAGGTTGTCAGTTAACTGAAATTTGGGCGTATCGGCTAACTGAAGGATTAGCTTATTTTTTGGGCTTATCGGCTAACTGAAATTTGGAATAGCCAATAAGCTCAATTTGATAAGCTAATAAGTTGAATAAAGTGAGCTTATTGGATTTTCTTAACTTCTATAAGCACAGAAAATAGCTAATCCAAACACCCCCATAAAACGAAAAGAACAAAACCAAGAAACACAAAAAAAAAAAAAAAAAAAAAAAAAAAAAAAAAAAAGTTAACCTTTCATTCATTTCTCATTTTATATCACTTTCCTCAATTCTCTTTTTATGGATCCATCTATACTTCTTAATTAGGATCTTAGATCACATCTTAGTTTCTTCTCGTACCCACAAAACAAAAATGTTAAATGGTCAACATTCTTGACATACTACTCACTAAAGACGACACCCCTAACTAATACAAATAAAATGGCCAACAAGAAAAAACATCCGTTTTCATACGTTTTCGCCTGTTTACGTCCTTTTTCATACGTTTTCGTCATTTTTTTACGTTTTCATCCGTTTTTTTCGTTTTCGTCCATTTTTCATACGTTTTCGTCCGTTTTCTTACGTTTTTGTCCATTTTCTTACATTTCGTCCGTTTAAATGCGTTTCTGAATATCACAAGTTGTTTTCGTTATAATGTTTAAATGCGTTTCTAAGGGGTTACAAAAGAAAACAAGGAAAACAACTAAAATTTATTTTGTAATTTTCCTTGTTAAGTTGGGAAATAGGGGATTTTGTGTTTTGCAAAACATTATGTTGGAAAACGCTGATTTGAACGCGATCTCTGTTTTCCTTGTTTTTCACAAAATATTTTGTGGAAAACATGGGTGTTTTCCCCCAACTAAACGCACCCTAGTTGTTTTCGTTGTTTTCTTTTGTAACCCACAACCCTCCCTCTCTTTTTTCAAAATAGAAAATACAAACATCAACTAAACGCGTTTTCTATATTTTCAAGTGTTTTGTGGAGATAAATATATCTTCCAAATTTTTAAAAAACTTAGATAGAAAACAAGATAATTTTTCTCTAACTAAACGCATCCTAGGTATTGAAGTTGTTTTTATTGTTTACACAATACATATCTGCATTGTTAACGACTAAAAGAGAAGGCTTAATTAATTAGGTGATTTATCTTAACATTCTTGCCGGTATTATATATTTGCTTCTCCTTTGAAATCTGTTTTAATTTGTTAAGACGCATTGTTGTAACAC
Source organism: Artemisia tridentata subsp. tridentata (assembly GCA_021014915.2). Taxonomy (NCBI): domain Eukaryota; kingdom Viridiplantae; phylum Streptophyta; class Magnoliopsida; order Asterales; family Asteraceae; genus Artemisia; species Artemisia tridentata. The sequence goes on along the minus strand of CP139509.1, from coordinate 64,181,416 downwards.
AGTGTGTATTCTTGAATCTTGATTGCTTTATAGTTTATATAGTGTCAAAAGTCTCGCTCAAATTATTTGAACAAGAATCAGACATGAGACTTGTAACACCCCAACCCGACAAGGGTAAAGATATCACAATAATGGATTCATATCAGAACAAAACAAAGCATACCTCTACAGTAATACAAAAATCCCAAAGGATTACAACGAAATACTGAAACTTCAAGGTTACAAATGAGAACTTCCAAAAACACTAATTCTAAAATACATTATCTTCTAGTCAACTCTAATCCAGAATAGCTATCAAGTCTTCTAAGTCCAAAGGTACACTCTTCACTCATTCCCAGCTTCCTACTAAAACCTGCCGCAGGAAAAGAAATGCGGCTGAGCTACGAGAGCTCAGTGAACAGATATAATGATAACAAAAGCAGTAATAGAGAGTAGTACAAATAAAATCAAGAATACAGATCATATCGATACAAATCAAAGCGAAAGGAATAAGGAACGGAATAAGGACAAAAGAAAAGAAATAAGGAAAAGGAAACAATAAAGTTATAGAATAAGGGAAAAAACAGAAATCTGTCACGAGCCCAGATAACAGATAATACCATAGCATACCAATATAATAAAACAAACCTGTGTAGAGTGATCAGCTCTCAGACAATGTGAAAGACGTGTATCGCACACACAATCAGTCACCAGATATAATAACCATAAACATATAACATATAAAGATAACAGGTCAAATCTAGGATGCACCCATACGCCCCCGCAGAAAAATCAATAATCATAATCATAATGGCCATAGCAGATAATAAATAAGGGACGGAACAGGTCATCACTCTCCTGCCCTAGAGTCATGTCAAAGGTGCGTCAATGACATGGACATGAAACCCTCATGCCTAGTGATTGGCTCAGACATCAGACTGTAGGTCAAAGGTCAGATGTACTATCAAAATAATCAAAAGTCATATCTTAAGGGTACATGGCAAAAGGTTCATGTCAAACAGTTTAGAAATAAATGTCAAAGGTTCAAATCAAAGTTTATCAGATTAAGTTTTATATCAAAGTTTAAGTTCAGATTAAAAGGATTATATCAAATGGTTCATAATTTAGAGTTCCTAGTACAAGTTCATTTTAGAAATTCCTGTCAAAAGTTCATTGAAAGCATTCCTTTAATAACGGTTTTCAATAAAATGATCTTTCAGAATAGTTTTCATAAAATAATCTTTCAAAACGGTTTTTCATAAAAACATTCTTTAAAACTAGTTTTCACAAAAGTTAACACTGTCATATAAAATAGTATCATATCACCATTCATAATCATTCTTTTAAAATAACTGATTTTTCTCAAAACATTTCCAAGTCATAATTAAAAGGTTTTCGCATAATAGATTTTTATATCAGAGGTCGTAACAAAAGGGAATCATGAAAAAGGTTCAAAGCAAAGAGAATTATAATAAGGACATCAACTCAGAAGTAAAACAGATCAAAACATGAAAGAGATCATAAAAGGTTCACAAAACAAAGAGATCACATGAAAGGTTCACAAACAGAAGGGAACATAGCAATGGTATAGGGAATCCTAATAAGGAAAATGAAAAACTGAAAGGAAAGGGAATGAAAAACCCTTACTGAAAAAGGGCAGAATATCTGTACCTTATTAGCAAAGCAAGGTAAGCAAGACAAACACGGAACAGAATCAGGGCTCCTCCTTCTTTACACCTAAAGGAGTAGAAGACGGAATTATAAAGGATTCTAACTCAGATTACTATTTTTAATTTACCTTTTCATTTTAATAACTTTTTAAGTTTCTATAATTAACAGATTTCCATGTTTAGTAAGATATTAGTACCCCATATTAGGTTAAGTTCTTATTTAAGGATTATTATGGAATTAAAGTACATTTTATCAATTTACAAAAGTTTAGGGTAAATTATGACAAGTATACATAGTTTAGGGTTTTAATTGTAAATTCATTAAATTCAAAGGTCTAAAATGAAAATACTTCAAGTTACTGATTTAAATACATATTTTATTCCGAATGACATCTTAATCCCTTTAGTTTCATAATTTACAGTTTATCCCCCTCTAGTTACAATATTTACAAAACAACCCTATATTTACAATTAAATTCATATCTTGCAAATTTTACACACAAGGACCCCATGTTATAATTTTTACACATTCTCCCAGACCTAAATAAGATTATAAAAATAACCCAAAAGTTTCAGGAATTACAAAACAACCCCTACATATTTTATTTTCAAATCGGTACACTTTAAATTTACACAAACCAAACCCTAAATTTTCCCATCATTAAATAATCATTGCAACAACCTTAAACTATCATTAATTGTCCAAATCATCTCCCAAAAACCCTAACCCTAGTTAGGTCGATTAGGTTTTTATTTCTTTTCTTTATTTCTTAAATATCCGAAATACAAAATAATTAGCCACGATTTATGTGAGCTTCAAAAATTCGAATGGACATTTTTTCAGAGTTATATAGATCATATAGAGTTCACATAAAATAGGTTTCATGCCCAGAAAATTTGTATGAATTATTTTGATTTTTATTACGTTTTTGGGGTTTTAATTCACAAACGATTTATAGATCATGCATGATTCGAATTGATCATTTTATATAGACCTTATATGATATAAAGGACATGAGAAAAATACCAAATCGATTTATGGACTTTTGAATTAGGCGCACAAAATTTATTTCACTCGGATGGATAATTCGAGAAGAAAATCACCACGATCACACCAGCCACTCCACGACCTTAGAGCCATTTTTCACAGATCATATACGATATAAGTAACATGAGAAAAATGATAAACGAATTTTAGGATGACCAGAATAATTATTTGGGATTTATACCTCTCGGATGTGTTATGCGACAAGGAAAAGTACCCCACGTTCGAATCAAGCCTTCCCCAACCCAACTCATATTTTTATTAGCTACTTTAATCCTTGATGAACACTAGAAAAATACCAAGGCTCGTCCAGATAGTCGAATGAAAGCAGGGTCGAATTTTGTGAATGTCGACTTTAGGGTTTTTAGGGTTTCGGAATTTTGTAAAATAAAATAAATGGGATTAGATTATAATGATAGGTATAGACCGACTTAGGAGGGGGTTTATGGGCTGGAGATTTGTTTTAGATTAGGCAAAAATCAAAGGGATTTGATTTGGTATTGGTTTCCTATTTTATTTTGTATTTATCTCTTTTAAATGATTTTATAAATTTAAAATAAATACCAAAATTAATATTTTCAGTTTTATAATAATTTTGGGACATGAACAAAATGTCAAAATGTTGTCTTGAATTTATTTTACTTCATATATAGTTCGTTTTCAGAAGTTTGGAATCAATTCAGAATTTTTATAAGTGATTTAATTATGTTTTATGGTTTCAGGGGTAATTTGGTCATTTTACAGGTTTTCTAAATTTCAGGTATTACAACTTCTTCCCCACTAACAAAAAAATTTCGTCCTCGAAATTTGCAGGAAGCAGAAAGAAAGTAGAACGGAACTAAACAAAGACATACCAGACCTAATAGATGATAATCGGATTCTCTCGGAAGAGACGTAAGAATTACACAGGATTTTGACGGATAAGCCATCCACAAAATTTGATTTGAAAAATCAGATTAGAACGTACAGGAATAGATTATCGATAACATCAATTGGTAGAAGTTCTATAACAGAACCTAAGATTTTTATCGGGAGTCCAGAGGTCAGCAGAATGCGTGACGAGAATCCAGACGTATCAATTCGCATAACGGTGAAAGCAGATTACGCGTAAAGGTAGAATGAACTTAAAGTCTCACTAACGCAGATGATCTCAAACAGTTATCAGAATTTCTAAAGCTCTAAGGCACTTTTCGAAATATCTGATGCCCACAACAAGTGCACGTTATATGATGTAAATATTATCACGTTGGCCAGACGTCATAATACTGGCATCATATAAATATGCCCCCACGAAGGTCATACTTTATTTCAAGTCATGAACAGAACAACTCATCTTAATCCACCTAGTCTTTCTATGGTCTCAGAGGTCATCAAAATCAAATACCCTAACTAAGAGGAGAACGAATCACTCGAAAGAGTTAACGGAATTCCCAGAATGCCTATAAGGATCTGGTACATCGTTAAAAGCATCAGATCATCCTTCATTCGTCCAATTTCACCTAACAAAACCATCGTCCAACATACGTAGAATGAACACAGAGTGGAATTACTAATAGGGAACCTAAATCATTCAAAGGATTTCATCATCAGGTAACATAAATTTAAATATGTCAAGAGGAACTGAATTACGTCATCCATAGCTTCATCCATCACATAATTAATTCTTCCAAACACAAACGTTCACTTCGGAATTTTCTTCCATTCAAAATCATGATCTCAATTTCCATTCTCAAGTCTGCTTCTGCTCTCAATTCATCTTAGTACAACTAAAATGGATAAAGAAGCAAGACTGCGAGTCTTGGAAAGGTCTACTAGCACAGTTCGGAATTCGCCAACTCAGACTGCTGTCGTCACCGGATGCCTGGTAGTGGTGTCTGCTACAATCTCTGGACGCCAATCAAATCTACTCTTCCAGAACAAAGGTCATTCCATTTAATACGAAGATGGTCTACATGTTCCTCGTTCGCCTCAGAGCAAAAACATGCTGTCATACTATGACAATTGTCCAAATACTCGTGAAAACATGATTCGTATTAGCCAATACAATTGGCATTATTTAAAACTCATGATGGTCACAATGAGTACGAAAACAGTTTTCATGAATCGTTTCAGGGAAAACTTCATATCTAATTCACATCACCAATCTTTACGAATAAAACTGAAATACTTTACGGAAGTTGCTCTCAGTTAGTCATCTCCTATCTTAGGAGTTCTTGTGGTTGCTTCTTCAATCTTTCAACTTCTATAGCATCATGGTTCGTCAACTGAGATCGGTTCAGAGTCAATTCTACTTCTCAAACAGGAAGGAAAACCCAAGAGTTTCATCAGAAAGCACCGGAAAATTTGTACAACAAAACTTTCAATGCCAACGCTTTCTAGGGGTAGATACTGTTAGGTGTCAGGGAAAATGAAAATCAAATGAGAACGGGGTAAGTGTTTCCATAGCAACATTAATCTTATCAGATTTGAGCGGTTAAAGGTTTTCATAACAAAAGTAGGGGGGAGCAGATTGTTAAGGATCACATTTCAAATACGGTAGTCTTATGGTAGCTTTTACGAAGAGCCAGCCAATCAATAACCAAAAGATCTCCAAAATCAAGTATATCAATAGTAAACAGATCCGCAGAACGAATATGGTCACTAAACCGGACGGATAGTTCCTATGTCAGAGTCAAGTACATGTTTCAGTATAGTGTTGGGGATAGATAAGCGAACAGTTCAAGGTGTTGGAGTTTTGGTTTAGCTTTTTAGCACAAGTGGCAGGTAGGTTGCGAATCATCGGCAATACGAACATCGTATACTGCCAAAGTGAGGCGTATGAAATATCAGTTATCAGCATCATCATGCTTAGCTAACAATTCCATACAGAGATGGTATTTGCATCAAATCCTTCCAAAAGAAAACTGATTGGCAAATAAGATTCATCATTCAAGGGGGGAATAAACTTATATACCCAAGGTTAATAATCACTAGAGTTCTAATAGGAGTAGTAATGGATTTGCAAGACAGAATAGTATCAGGTGATACATTTATATCCAGCACGGTTATAGAATTTAGAGAATGGGTCAAACACATTAGGGTTAAATGACCTTCGAAAAGATCGAAGAAAATATCAAACTGTTTATCAAACAGATCGGAAGTGAAGGTCAAAATCAGGTAGTGGCAGCAAAAGTTTAACAATCGGTAATCATGGCAAGGGTTCCAAAAATTGTTTCAAACGCCAAAGGTGAGACATAGGAGGATAGTCGTCAGTATTAAATGATCAGTCCATCAATCCTTATAAGAATAAAATCAAGGTTACTATCAAAGAAAGACGGATCAACAAGGAAGAATCTTATCGTTCAGAATGAGAAGGAAAATATTTTACACTCGTGGTTAAACACCACAAAACTTCTCATAGGAACAGGGATGGTTAAGACGAAATCAAATAGTGTCAAAAGATTTATAGAACAGCATGTACTAAGTATATCGTCGCCATAAGGATTCTCAGAATGCCCGAAGAGGCATTAGAATGGTTAACAAAAGTTTCTGAGGTTGGAGTCGGAATCTGAAGGCAAGGATCAAATAGTGTCAAACAATTACTATGCAATTTCAATGCTTCAGGTTTTATTTAGGTTTCAAATTCTTAGGTGGTGCAAGGCATAAGCACTAATTTTCCAAATGTGATTTCAATAGTCTTTAACCAAAAGCAAGGCACGAATCAGAGTGATGCGGAAGCAATGCTACTCAAACATATGACTTATAGTCTACCCATTCCTCACTGGTCAGAATTTAAGTTCCTATAGGGAAATCCTAAGGAAATTTCTCAAAGGTTGTCCTACGAGCGCCTACAGTGGAAACTTAGTGGTCCAGACTTCACAGGTCAAGGGTAAATGTATTACGAGTCGCAGCCTGTCGCTCTGATACCATAAATTGTAACACCCCAACCCGACAAGGGTAAAGATATCACAATAATGGATTCATATCAGAACAAAACAAAGCATACCTCTACAGTAATACAAAAATCTCAAAGGATTACAACGAAATACTGAAACTTCAAGGTTACAAATGAGAACTTCCAAAAACACTAATTCTAAAATAAATTATCTTCTAGTCAACTCTAATCCAGAATAGCTATCAAGTCTTCTAAGTCCAAAGGTACACTCTTCACTCATTCCCAGCTTCCTACTAAAACCTGCCGTAGGAAAAGAAATGCGGCTGAGCTACGAGAGCTCAGTGAACAGATATAACGATAACAAAAGCAGTAATAGAGAGTAGTACAAATAAAATCAAGAATACAGATCATATCGATACAAATCAAAGCGAAAGGAATAAGGAACGGAATAAGGACAAAAGAAAAGAAATAAGGAAAAGGAAACAATAAAGTTATAGAATAAGGGAAAAAACAGAAATCTGTCACGAGCCCAGATAACAGATAATACCATAGCATACCAATATAATAAAACAAACCTGTGTAGAGTGATCAGCTCTCAGACAATGTGAAAGACGTGTATCACACACACAATCAGTCACCAGATATAATAACCATAAACATATAACATATACAGATAACAGGTCAAATCTAGGATGCACCCATACGCCCCCGCAGACAAATCAATAATCATAATCATAATGGCCATAGCAGATAATAAATAAGGGACGGAACAGGTCATCACTCTCCTGCCCTAGAGTCATGTCAGAGGTGCGTCAATGACATGGACATGAAACCCTCATGCCTAGTGATTGGCTCGGACATCAGACTGTAGGTCAAAGGTCAGATGTACTATCAAAATAATCAAAAGTCATATCCTAAGGGTACATGGCAAAAGGTTCATGTCAAACAGTTTAGAAATAAATGTCAAAGGTTCAAATCAAAGTTTATCAGATTAAGTTTTATATCAAAGTTTAAGTTCAGATTAAAATGATTATATCAAATGGTTCATAATTAAGAGTTCATAGTACAAGTTCATTTTAGAAATTCCTGTCAAAAGTTCATTGAAAGCATTCCTTTAATAACGGTTTTCAATAAAATGATCTTTCAGAATAGTTTTCATAAAATAATCTTTCAAAACGGTTTTTCATAAAAACATTCTTTAAAACTAGTTTTTTCACAAAAGTTAACATTGTTACGTAAAATAGTATCATATCACCATTCATAATCAATCTTTTAAAATAACTGATTTTTCTCAAAACATTTCCAAGTCATAATTAAAAGGTTTTTGCATAATAGATTTTTATATCAGAGGTCGTAACAAAAGGGAATCATGAAAAAGGTTCAAAGCAAAGAGAATTATAATAAGGACATCAACTCAGAAGTAAAACAGATCAAAACATGAAAGAGATCATAAAAGGTTCACAAAACAAAGAGATCACATGAAAGGTTCACAAACAGAAGGGAACATAGCAATGGTATAGGGAATCCTAATAAGGAAAATGAAAAACTGAAAGGAAAGGGAATGAAAAACCCTTACTGAAAAAGGGCAGAATATCTGTACCTTATTAGCAAAGCAAGGTAAGCAAGACAAACACGGAACAGAATCAGGGCTCCTCCTTCTTTACACCTAAAGGAGTTGAAGACGGAATTATAAAGCATTCTAATTCAGATTACTATTTTTAATTTACCTTTTCATTTTAATAACTTTTTAAGTTTCTATAATTAACAGATTTCCATATTTAGTAAGATATTAGTACCCCAGATTAGGTTAAGTTCTTATTTAAGGATTATTATGGAATTAAAGTACATTTTATCAATTTACAAAAGTTTAGGGTAAATTATGACAAGTATACATAGTTTAGGGTTTTAATTGTAAATTCATTAAATTCAAAGGTCTAAAATGAAAATACTTCAAGTTACTGATTTAAATACATATTTTATTCAGAATGACATCTTAATCCCTTTAGTTTCATAATTTACAGTTTATCCCCCTCTAGTTACAATATTTACAAAACAACCCTATATTTACAATTAAATTCATATATTGCAAATTTTACACACAAGGACCCCATGTTATAATTTTTACACATTCTCCCAGACCTAAATAAGATTATAAAAATAACCCACAAGTTTCAGGAATTACAAAACAACCCCTACATATTTTATTTTCAAATCGGTACACTTTAAATAATCATTGCAACAACCTTAAACTAGCATTAATTGTCCAGATCATGTCCCAAAAACCCTAACCCTAGTTAGGACGATTAGGTTTTTATTTCTTTTCTTTATTTCTTAAATATCCGAAATACAAAATAATTAGCCACGATTTATATGAGCTTCAACAATTCGAATGGACATTTTTCCAGAGTTATATAGATCATATAGAGTTCACATAAAATAGGTTTCATGCCCAAAAAATTCGTATGAATTATTTAGAGTTTTATTACGTTTTTGGGGTTTTAATTCACAAACGATTTATAGATCATGCATGATTCGAATTGATCATTTTATATAGACCTTATATGATGTAAAGGACGTGAGAAAAATACCAAATCGATTTATGGACGTGTGGATTAGGCGCACAAAATTTATTTCACTCGGATAGATAATTCGACAAGAAAATCACCACGATCACACCAGCCACTCCACGACCTTAGAGCCATTTTTCACAGATCATATATGATATAAGTAACATGAGAAAAATGATAAACGAATTTTAGGATGATCAGAATAATTATTTGGGATTTATACCTCTCGGATGTGTTATGCGACAAGGAAAAGTACCCCACGTTCGAATCAAGCCTTCCCCAACCCAACTCCTATTTTTCTTAGCTATTTTAATCCTTGATGAACACTTGAATAATACCAAGGCTCGTCCAGAAAGTCAAATGAAAGCACGGTCGAATTTTGTGAATGTCGACTTTAGGGTTTTTAGGGTTTCAGAATTTTGTAAAATAAAATAAATGGGATTAGATTATAATGATAGGTATAGACCGACTTAGGAGGGGGTTTATGGGCTGGAGATTTGTTTTAGATTAGGAAAAAATGAAAGGGATTTGATTTGGTATTGGTTTCCTATTTTATTTTGTATTTATCTCTTTTAAATGATTTTATAAATTTAAAATAAATACCAAAATTAATATTTTCAGTTTTATAATAATTTTGGGACATGAACAAAACGTCAAAATGTTGTCTTGAATTTATTTTACTTCATATATAGTTCATTTTCTGAAGTTTGGAATCAATTCAGAATTTTTATAAGTGATTTAATTATGTTTTATGGTTTCAGGGGTAATTTGGTCATTTTACAGGTTTTCTAAATTTCAGGTATTACAAGACTTGTATTTCTAGTATAGAATTTTATATTTAACTTGGGTAGAAAGATAGAATATGTAAAAAAAAAATTCTTGATAGCAACATGTGAAAGTAGTATTTTCTTTTATGACAGCTTGAACGTTTTAGTTAATTCTTTGATGATGAGACGCAACATTAATGCTCACTAGTAGCCTTTTTATGACCTATATACTTCATGGCTAATACTCGATCATCTTTGGCCATGGGATCTTTAGAATTAAATGAAGGGTGTGGATCTTGAAACATATGATAATTATGATAAAGAGAAAAAAAAAATATTAATTTGAATCTTATTTATAAGTTGGGTAATGCTTTTAGATAATTAAAAAGTGATATTGAGTCAATAAATATGGTAAAGCAATCAACCTAAACATGTTTAATAAAATTGTAAATGACCTAAACATTTCAGTAGATCAGGCAAACAACCTTCATACCTGTAGATTGTGCACTTGTATGCAACAAGGGTTTTTTTTTTTTTTTTTTTTTTTTTTTTTTTGACGTTATGTAAGTAGGTTTTTAGTAAACTATGGTTTCTTCATATTCAAACTATTTGAAAGCTACTAGTGTGTCATGGATCTGTCTTTGTGTTAAGCTCTCATTTATTCCTATGACAATAAAGCAAAAGCTATCATGTACTAATGTAGGAAATATGGTCCAAACATTTCATTAAAATGTCTTAAATTTATATAAAGCTTTATATTTCATTTTAACCATTTATTTCATATACATGTAACATGAAGAGGTTCATATTCTTGAACCTATTCCTAATTTAATACATGTGTTATTATGAATCATTTGAAGAGTTGCAAAAAGTTTATGCATTAGAGCATCCACTATGGTGGTTTACGAAAAGTTCTAAGAAAATTTGAAGAGGTCTATCGTGTTGTTAACTATAGTGGAAATGTATTTCATCCCTATGTGGAATGAAAAAGGTCTAGCATCTTGAACCTCTTCTAAATTTAATGCATTAGTGTTTAGTGAGATTTTTATAAAGCTTTAAGAAGTTTATACATTGTAGAGAAATGTTTATAATAAGAAAAGGTTTATAGATTAATGATGTAAGATGACTTGACACTATTATAAACTTTTATAAAGGTTCATCATATTAGATGCCTTTATGAACATAAGTTTATAACATCAAAAGGTTTAAACATTAATAATTATATAAGCTTATAGACCTATATAAAGCTTTACCATTATGGATGCTCTTAGCTTTAACCTTATTATTGTTTTACATTTAGCATTAGTTCTTGTACCTCTTTAAAGTTTTAAGACTCTTATAAATGTTTTATATATAACTAGGCGAGTACCCGTGCATAACAACGGAAATTCCTAGCGGCATATGCGATATTGTGGTAAGTGTTTCACGTAACACTTTACTTATCGAATAAAGTACCACTGCACATACTCGGATGAAAAGGAATGACAAAACAAACTTGAGACCTGATGGCAATGGCTAGATGACATTTCAACAACATGTTGCACCTGGACGAGTCTGGCTGTTTTGTAAGAATAGCAAATAAAATTATGAGAGCAAAAAGGTTGGGTTTAGTCGAGTAGTGAAGACAGCTTCTTTACCTTATTTTTTTTATATTAGATCAGTTACCTTCCATCCATTTAAAGACAAAATTATTAGAGAGCAAGATCACCATAAGTGGCAAAATGGACAGGTAAAAGTAGGTTTCGGGTCTAAACGGGTCTTGGGTCGGGTTGACCCAGCCGTTAATAATTTGAGTAAGAAAATGAAAAAATAAAAATAGACGTTCTAACATTGACCCGCTAGGCCCATTTCAATAGATTAATGTTTATTTAGTAAGACCCAACAATAACCATATAATATTTAACCGGTGGGTCTTGAATAGCCACCTTAAGAAAGCACAAGCTTAAACAGACTCAGCTTAATCAAGAAACTATAGTGCCATTAAAAAAAAATAAAGAAATCTTAGCATACTTTTCATAAAAACTTGATGAACATCTATACATTCAAGTAAATTCAAAAAAGATATAAAAAAAGATGCATGCTAGCTACTAAAATAGGACAAAACAAGACATACATACAATGATCGATGCAAGATGTAGTTTATTATATAAGTTTATAACCATATAAGATCCAAAGGAAAACCACTTTCCAAAAAGTAAAAGTCAAATATAGTTTTGTAACTTTGTCCAGCAGAAGTTTGATCTTGAACTGCACAGATACATAAACTTCATATGCGACCAACATGTGCTATCTTCTATTTTCCATAAATTCTTGAACTGAGACTGCAAATGGAAGAAACTGAAATAAGTCAGAAAACGTAACGAACTCGTGTGTATGACCATGATAAATATTCTTTTCTTTGCTAATGAAAATTCTGAAATCCATAAAGGTTGTTGCCACAAAAGTTAAGTACTTAATTAGGTGAAAAACCGCATCACTTGTTGGCATGCTGAATAACCACATAAGAAACATTTTTTAAATCTTGAAGACGCATCAACTTCTTTGCATTATGGATGTAAAGACGAAGAGTAGGGAGTTTCTACATCTCAAGCTCACGAAAGAATTTACCAAGACAAAAGATACAGCTCGTTAGTCGTTTTCAAGTCTCTCTTTGCATTTGATTTATCATTAGGTTCACTCAAAGGCTTTGGCATCCTTGATGACCCTCTCCATTCATGGGGATTTTTTTCGATCTATTACAACTGGTACTGGTTTCGAGTCTGGCTTTATAGATGCAAGTGTCCGCTGTAAAACAACAATATGACATGAAAACAATAACATAAGGCCAAGTTATTGACATACTGTATTGGTTCACATATAACAGTAACATGAGGCCAATTTGCAAAGAAAACTCCAATGTTATATATGCACTTAAGATGTTACCGCATTCCTATCTATTTGATAATAATTCATTCAAGATATTAATATATTGAAAAGCTCAGATGTATAAATCATATCAAAGAGTACCATGTTTGGGTGTCCCTTGTTAATCACTAATTCAGTATACTTAGTTTTTCACCAATATTTACGTAGTATTCGTTTGAATTATAGCAACTTCAAAATCATCAAACATATAACTTTTCTAAATGATAGCAATTTCAAAAGTCACTTACCATGTGATTTCCAAAATAGGTGTGACATAATAAGATCCTGAAATTCAATAAAAATCAATTAGTTCAAAATGCAAAAAGAAAAAAAAAAGAAAAAAAAAGAACAATAATGGTGTTTTGAATCGGTATATAGTATAGATCTAATCTGTTTTGTGTATATATGTTTTTGAATGGAGGTGTTTTTGGATCGAATGAGTATAAGAGAAGTTTTATGTTTTGAATATTAGTAAGATGAATCGGTGATATCATATTTTGGGAAGAAGGTATTGAGTGAGGTAATATAGGAACGTGTTGGAGAAGAATGAGTTATAGAGGAAGAAACTTGTGAGTCTTAGGGTGTGTTTGGCAAAAATTGCTGGTGCTGGTGCTGGTGCTGGTGCTGGTGCTGGTGCTGTTGCTGATGCTGGTGCTGGTGCTGGTGCTGGTGCTGGTGCTGGTGCTGAAAAAGATTAAAAACGTAGTTTATTTTTTGTAGTAGTGTTTGGCAAACTAGCTGTAATTGTAGATTAAAAGTGTAAAATGACGTAACTGGACATACAAATAATAAATGTGTGTTTTTTGAAGGTTAAAATGGTAATTATACAAAAAATAATCTCTAGCTCTTTCTAAAAAGCTGGTTGGATGAACTTTTAATTTTAGAGATTATTTTTCCTATAATCTTTCTTAATCTTGGCAGCCAAACGATACTACTTTTTGGACAATAGATTATTTTGTGAAAAAAAAGTTGTAGCCCCCATAATCTCCCAATAATCTGAGTTACCAAACACAGCCTTAGTAGTAATGTGTTTTGGAAAGTATACAGGCATTAAACCACATAGTTGAAACAGTATTGTGTTTAATAGTTTACAAAATTCCTTAAAGTTTAGTAAATTAAAACGCCAGCCTTTTACACAAAGGTTTCCATCAAGGGCATTGACCAATTGAATTTTACAAAGGCATTATGGGAATTGACTAAAAATTCAGTTTTCACTTTTTCATTTGACCATTTTATCTTTACTAGACGAGTACCCGTGCATAGCAACGAGATTTTATAGCGACAAACGTTTATTGATAAAAAAAAGTTTATAGGTTATAAGCGAAAAAAGTTTGAAGATTTGGAGATTAAACATAATGTTTTGAAACCCGGTTCGACCCGGTTGAACCGTTCCGGTCGAAAATGGGTCGATTTAAATCAGGTTGGGTTGAAAACGGGTAAAATTACACCGGGTCAACCCGCCGAGTTTGAAGCGTCCCGGGTCAACCCGGTTTTTGATTTGTTTTAATAGTTTCCTTTTGAAATATATGTTTTGAACATTTCCTTTTTTAGTTTCAACTTTTCACTTTTCAGTTTTTCTTTCAGGTACCATGTGACGATTAACCGGAGAAATAGATCTCGATGAGGCCTGATTCACCAGTTTGTATCGGTTTCAATGGGTCCTCTCTGGTTCATTTTCAGATGGCTTTTATTGGTTTGCCAAACCGGTGGCGACACCTGTTCCTGGTTGAACCCGTTGGTCCCGTGCGGTTTTCAAAACTATATGTACAATCAACTTGTTAGGTTGTATAAAACTTTATGTGTTTTATTAATTTGTATAATGTGTATAATAACATGTACTTTTCATTTTAGGGTGTTTTAAAAATAACCTTAATTAGTATGTTTAATTATTTTATATTTTGGATTATGTTGTAGCTTGTTTAAATTGTACATTATGAAAATTTTATTGTACTTTTTAGTAAGTGGTGTTTTAATTGGTTGTATTTAATTTGGTAGATATGCTTTTAATTGGTTGTACAATGTGAATAAATTATTGTACTTTTATGTAATAGGGTGTTTTGTGTTTCCTAAATTAGTGAAGGGCATTATGGGGATTGACCCAAAATTCAACATTTCACTTTTCCACTTTTTCACTTTGACCATTCTTCCATTATAGATAGTTAAGATAAGTGTTTTAGATATAAGTAAGATAATTTTGGTAATTTTTTTTAAGGAAAAGTATCTACCGAATACGTCTTTGTAACCCCGAAGTAGAAACATGCTGTAATTTGGGATTGTATTTGCATCTTAAATACAAAGTATTACAAAGTATCCCACATCGGTGGGACTAGTAAAGAATGAGAGTAAAGAATGCCCTTAACTAAACATTTTTACCACAAGTTCTTAACGCTTGAATTTTTGTTTGTAAACTTCAAAGTTATTATCATATTTCAGACTTAAAATGCCATACTCGTAATGTTTTGATCTATAAACTTATCCATTCGACTTGCTTGTTTGACACTATGTGGTTTGTGATTCTACTGCCTCTATGCTATATTTAAGCACAAAGCACTATAAATAAGTGATTATGCTTCAAGATTCATCACTAAATGCAATGATAGGTATTTCAACAGAGTAAACTCGTCTAGTTATTGAATCGCGTCGAAGTTTAACCTAACATCCTATAGGTCCAACATTGAGTACATAAGATAATTTTCTTGTGCTTCACTTGTTCCGTACATGGAGATTGGTGCGCCATTGACGTGTAATTGTAAAGATAATGCTTTCAAGATTAAGTAACCAAATGTATACAACATCCACTCTCGACGTTATAATATTTGGTTTCTCTTCAGTAATTTGTATGTCGACTCGAATGGATGTTTGACCCCATAGATATCAGAAGCCAAGACCCGGAATAGAATTTTCGAGGAATAAGTATCTAGATATGGTTTCGTTACACAATACATGCTTGCTGCAATCCGGGATGATCACTTGCCTATATGTTTTAGGGATAATTGTTGAAAATAGTTTTTCTAACTTCTTTTTTTGACATTTTTTTTTTTTTTTTTTAATTATTATTATTGACATATACCACATCGTTGGGAGTAATAAAAGAAGTAAGTTTACATATACAAGTTGAATGAAATGATAATGTGCTTGTATTATATGATAATATATATACATTTGCTTTTAAAGTCTACTTTTTTTTTTTTTTTTTTTTTTTTTTTTTTTTTTTTTTTTGCAACAATTAATTTCTTACGTATTTTATTCTAACAACATATGCATGCACTTTGGCATCTTTTAACACATAATTCACCTGCTCTGTTAATGATGTTTAAAGTTTAAAAATGTATACGTTTGCCTGTACAAACAAAAACCATGGCTGACCAAAAACATCAAATGGTCTATATAGACATCTTAAATGAAACTTATAATTTTTATAAGTTTAATAATGAATTTACGTATGGAACTAGTGAAGCACAAGATTCGATTCCGAACATGGAGACTGATGCGCCATTGATAAGGTAACCATATGTTACAGTATACGACTTGAGTACCCCATAGATATTGTTGGAAGTTAACCATTGACATAGTTAAAAAAACGAAGACATATAGGACATGATTATATTAGTATGTAATTAGAAGGTAGTATTATGTAATTAGATCAAAATTTGAAAATGTGCAATGGTTGGCCAAAAGACACAACCATCACCACCACAGGAAACGGTGGCAGTTACAAAAGATGGCGGTTACCACCAACCATCACCACCGAAACGTTGCAATGGTTCAATCGTAACTATTCAACTAGTATATATATGTTCATGTATTGTAAGACAAATTAATAACTGTAATATACAATTCGATAATAAAAAGATTATTACATATTTCATGCGTTTGATCCTACTGGGACAACAGTGGCATCAGAGCACAACCTTTTGTGATTTGAATCAACCCCAAATCACCGGTCTATTCGTTTTACAAAATCATATTACATACCTTACGATTACCCTTCGACTGCCCTTTTTCAGTCACACTTCGATTGCCATTTTCAATCGCCGTTTATTCAATTTCGATTGCCGCTTCAATCGCCGTTTATACATGATGAGTGTGTAAATACTCATCATTTTACACCCATAAAAGACACAAAAATGGCCAAAAACACCCAATATATATTGCAGATATCTAGGGGTGGTGGGTACCTAGTAGGTACACGGACTTGAAATGGTTCCGCCAAATACCATTTTTTTGATATCCTTGGTTTGTGTTTTATGTGTTTCAGTTACCAAATGATTGAAAACGGAACGAAAACGAGCATTTTTGGATCGACTTGGCAACAATTGTACATTTGATCAAGTGAAGACAAAAGTCAAAATCAACCTCCAAAAAAATACCAAAATGACACAAATGGTCATTGGAAATAATTTTAAGATTTTGGCAGCCTTGGTCCCTGAATTTACAGAATGTGGAAGTTTTGGTCCCTAAGCTAAAACCTAATTCCAAATTAAATCCTAAATTAACCAACCCATTTCTATCCTAAATAATAAACCCAGCTACAAACCCAGCCCAGCCCACACATACCATAACCCAGCCCAATCCCTAAAATAACCCTACCCCTTTCTTTTAGTTAAAACCAGTTTGACCTCAGTCAAACCCACCCTTCTTCGAAACTACTACCGCCAAAACGATACCACCATCACCACCCTTATCCCTGACAACCCACCACCCTCCAAGCTTCTCTTATACTTCTCCTAACAATCCAAGAAGCATTTAATGCTTGTTCCCATCAGTTATCAGGACCAAGTGCAATTTTTCCCACTATATCTTTTTTTGGCGCCAAAAATAGTTATAGCGGCTGAGATGAAGTGAAGCCAATCCAATGGTGCAGAAATGATCAGAGAAGCACATGAGAGAGATCCCACCTCAATATAGTATAAATAGAACCCTTTTGTAGCCTTTAAAAAAAGTGTGTATATTTTTAGCTTAATCGTAATTTAGTTTAAATTGTTTAAGTATTTTCAATTTAAGTTTCCAGTCTTAATGTAAGTTTGTTTAAGCTCAATTATAATCAATCTAATCAGTGTTGTAATCAATTTTCAAGTGTTAATGAAATTTCAAGTTTTTATGATCCCTGTTGATTCGAATTAAGCAATGTGTTATTTGAAAAAGCTTCTTTTCTGTTTCTATAAGCTTACATAAGCTCACTATAGCTTTTGATAAGCTTATGTTAGTTTAAATCAGTCTCAATCCTTAAATTTTCAAAAAAGTCAAAAAAGTCAAAATAAGTTAAAAATAAGCAACTTTGGTCGAATAAGCTGGAGCATGGTAAAATCTGGATGGCCATGATTTAGAGCTTCTTGGGAAGCATTAGGTTGATATGGTGATTTCAATTCAGTACTTGTTTTGGTGCTAAAGGAATTTGTAAGAAATTTCCATTTTCATGCTTTCACTATTCAACTGCTTATTTATGTTCTTATTTGTGTTTTCTTAGCTTATTTGTCTTCTGAGTCAATATTGAAGTAAAATTTGCTAGGTTATTAGAGTTTAAATTAGTCTTTGATTAAAATCATCAAAAAGGTCAAAAATAGCCATATTTAGGTGTAGCTTAACTAGTGCTTATTCACATATTGAAAACTACTTATATCAGCTTAATTAAGTTATCTAATCCTTAACAAGTCAGAATCATAGTTAAAATTGGTGTGTTCCTTTGAAAATCACCAAAACAATCCACCAATAGGACTGTTTGGGTCAAGAAGGCAAAATGGGTCAATTTGGTTGATTCCTATTCATTTGCACTTTTCTTAAGTTTGATTATGCTTAACTTAGCTTGTTTGAGTAGTTAGTAGGAGCCATTAGGCTGTTTTGAAGGTTTGAGTAGTTTTTAGTGGGTTAGTAAAATCTTAAGTTCTTAACTGCTCATATAAGCTTCTAATAAGCCTGGGCTTATTTGGCTTTCAACTTTGGTATAATTTGGTTCAATATAGTGCATAAAGTGAATGTCCAAAAGTTGGCACTGTTTCATTAGGTTTTGAACTGGACTGTGCAATTTTGCAAGACTGCACACAAAAGAACCCATATGTGCAGACTACATAAGTTTTTTAGACTCCATTTAAGTGCTTATTTGTGATGTTTAGAGCTTAATTCCTTGGTTTCTCAGTAGTTTTCTAGGTGTTCTTTGCTTATTTCTTAAATCCAGCCCCTTTTCTAGCTTATTTGAGCTTGTAATTAAGCTCAAAAGTTCCCTATCTATACAAGCATACACTGAAATTCAGTGTATACTTGGCTAGAATAGCCACTTTTCCAGCTTATTTTTAAGCAACAAATAAGCTTCTCTTGGTCTGAAAATTGGTTTCTGAGATCCTTGCTAGGCCAGCTTTAAGTATTATTAGCTTTTATGGTGTTTAGTTATTATATAGGTGCTTAAATTTAAGCTCAAAGTTGCCTA
Organism: Artemisia tridentata subsp. tridentata; assembly: GCA_021014915.2. Lineage (NCBI taxonomy): Eukaryota > Viridiplantae > Streptophyta > Magnoliopsida > Asterales > Asteraceae > Artemisia > Artemisia tridentata. The sequence continues at coordinate 64,162,189 of CP139509.1, read as the reverse complement.
GGTGGACTGCTTATGCCCTGTGCATAGCAGCCCCTTTGTGCTTATTTGGAGCTTTGATCTGGGCTTATTTGTTAGTTCTTTTGGCTTATTCAGTTTAAATTTAGCTCATTGTGTGTTACTTAGCTTATTTCAACTTTGCTTTAGCTTATTACATAGCTTTTCAGCCTTTTAGCTAAAAGCTTGGCTTTTTCCATTTGTTAGCAACTGAGCAGCCATCTTTGGCTTAATTCTGGGCTTATTTGAGGTTTTCAAAAATAGTGTTAGTTGTGAAAATTGCTTATTGGTTTGTGCTTGTTGAGTTTCAATAAAAAAAAATCCAAAAATAAAATAAGAAGCAAAAAAAGAGCCATGGGATTCGAACCCTTGTCTCTTGACTCACCAACACACAACAAAATCAACTGCCCTTGGGACTTTTCCAGTTATACTCTTCACACTTTAATATTTATACCACTTTTCCATTTTAAGCTATCCGAGCTTATTAGCTTATTCCCAGCTTATCCCAATAAGCTGGCACCTTTGTAATATTTTTCCTAGGCTTGTTTTAGTGTTAAGTAATTTCTCAAAAATTTCCAGAATTTTTAGAATAGTTTTAATATTTTTTATGCATTTTTCTTTTTAAAACAGTTTTTAATTCATAATAAAAAATATAAAAGTCAGAAAAATATAAATCTTTTTTCTAAAATTTTCTTTTGTCATTTATAACTTAGGAAAAATAAAATTACACTTGTAGGATTTATTTTATAGATTTCACTTTTTAAACCCGTTTTTGTAATTCCCGAATCGCGTTTTTAGTTTAATTTGTTTAGATTTTAATTTTCCTTGAGAATTTGTTTCTCAATTAGAATAAAAAAATACAAAATTTCATATTACAATCATCAGTCACTCTAATTCCAAACCTTACACGATTGTCCATTCCAACCTCGCTGGGACACGACCCGGGTAACACTAGCCCGGTATCACACATATCGTATTCACGGGTTTTGTAAGTTAACCTTTTTCCTAAAAGGTTGATTTGTCATTTCCCGCGTAACACGCATATCCGTCTGATATTATATATATACACTACTTTAGCACGGATTTATACAACCTATCATAAAACTTGTTCGCCGTTACCGAACACAGAAACATCGAAGTTTATCGATCAGAGAAGAAAAAAAAAACATTCAGATATTACTTGTTCGCCGTTAACGAACAACAGTATACAACAATTGAAACTCTTGTTTCAATCAGAAAGATAAAAAGGAAAGGAATTTTGACCGGAGTTTTTGCCGGAAGTGACGAACCCTAGCTTTTGGGCGTTTTTGGGTGTCGATTGGATTATTGAAGAAGATTAAGGGGAAGAACTCTAACCCAGAACAAGATCCAGAAAGAGTAAAGTGAGAAGAAAGATAAGTTTGGCTCATTTTACATATACTGATTTTATATACTACGTACTTAGATAAGAAAGTAAAGTGGGAAGAAATAAGAGATAAGTTTTACTGATATTACATATACTGTTTTTTATAAGTTTAGATAAGAAAGTAGGATAAGATTCTTATAGATATTTTTGAAACAAAATATTTTTTTACGTATTATTTTTTTTTTTAAATTTAAAGTCTTACTATTATAAAAGTTATTTTAAATTGTATATAGTCTAAAAAATAAAATTGTGTTAGGCATTTTTTTTTATGAAAATAATTATGGGAAAGGAAGATGGGGATAGTTCGAATAACAATAAGGGAATAGGATCAACACACTATTTTCAATGTCCCTTGCTGACAACAACAAACTATACGATATGGTCAATAAGAATGAAGATCATTTTACAAGCAAATGGTCTATGGGAAATGGTCGAATCCACTGATAAAACTCAAGTTGATGAAAAGCGAGATAAGACCGCAATTGGGTATCTATTTCAAGGATTACCCGAAGATATGATATTGCAAGTAGCAAATAGCAAAAATGCAAAAGAAGTTTGGGATACATTAAAGACTCGAAATGTTGGAGTAGATCGAGTACAAAAGGCAAAATTACAAACTCTCAAATCCGAATTTGAGATGTTACAAATGGAGGAAGATGAAACTATTGATTCATTCACCGCGAAAATGACAAGTATTACATCAAAGATGACAAGTCTAGGATCAACACTTGATGAATCAACCCGTGTACGAAAACTGCTAAATTCCGTACCCGAGAGGTTCATTCAAATTGTCGCATCAATTGAGCAATACTCCGATCTAGATATATTGACTCTAGACGAAGCTATTGGAAGATTAAAGACCTTCGAAGAAAGGATAAAGGTTAAGAAAGGAAAGATCGTCGATCATCAAGATAAACTATTATTTACAAGACATGACAACAATAATGGTCGAAGACATCACTATGATAATCAAGGAAGAGGAAGATATGTTCCACCACATAAACGAGGTTGTGACAATACTGGACAACATGAAAGAGACGAGAATCACTCGAAGGATACATTCAAGGACTATAATGAGGCAAGGAAATTCCCTCGAGATCAAGAAGAATTTCCAAGGAATAGAAGTGAAGTAAGATGTTATAATTGCAACAAGCTTGGACATTATGCATCAAATTGTCGACGAAGACCTCAAAGACAACAAAGACAAGAAGCATCGAACCTTGTGGAAGAAGATTTAGAACCACAATTGTTAATGGCATCTACAAGCTTCAACAAGACTACGCCAACGAATGAAAGCAATTCGTTTGCAAAATTCCATGATGATGAAGACTCAAGGTGGGGAAAAATTATACTGGATGACGATGAAGGAAGACATAATGAAGAACAAGAGACAAAAGAAGACTATGATGAATTAAGCATGGTAGATCAACAAGTCAAAGAAAATGACGTTTTTGAGAAAGGAAGAAAGCCTAAAGTCAAGACACACTTTTGGAGCACTATTACTTCAAAGTTGGTTCAAAAGATCAAACACAAGATGAAAGGAAATTCAAAGTACAAATGAAGACAAGATCAAAATTGAAAATTAACTATGTCAATGCTTAAGGGGGAGAATGTTGGAAGTTAACCATTGACATAGTTAAAAAAAAGAAGACTTATAGGACATGATTATATTAGTATGTAATTAGAAGGTAGTATTATGTAATTAGATCAAACTTTGAAAAGGTGCAATGGTTGGCCAAAAGACACAACCATCACCACCACAGGAAATGGTGGCAGTTACAAAAGATGGCGGTTACCACCAACCATCACCACCGAAACGTTGCAATGGTTCAATCGTAACCATTCAACTAGTATATATATGTTCATGTATTGTAAGACAAATTAATAACTGTAATATACAATTCGTTAATAAAAAGATTATTACATATTTCATGCGTTTGATCCTACTGGGACAACAGATATTGGAGACCACGACCAGAAACAGAATTCTGGAGGGCCAAGTATATATATACTATATACAACTTCAGTATAGTATTGAAATGCTATATATGATTTAGGTTTCTATCTTTAACATGCATCAGTTGGGGTCAGTCGTTAAACATTATTCACTGACCAACCCTCGGATGTTTCTGGTGGGATTCAACCATGACCCGAAGTAGAGGTAGAGATAAACATTACTTACCAAGAGATAAACCGACAAATTGACGACATAGTTTGGAAGATATATGCAAGAATTTGGGTAGCGCTTAGGTTATTCAAGCAACAAGCCAGTGAAACATGCAAGGTCTAGCTTGTGATACGAGAGGCGGTTTGATCGACTTTATATCAACCAAGTTATTTAGCCAAAAACATTTACTCTCGTTTAAGAGAAACCAAATGTGTACATTATATGCACTCCTCCAAGTTGCTCTGTAATATATTTGATTCATCTTTAGTTACTATTATATGTATCGATAAACTAGCTTTTACTTGAAAGTGTATGGCAATTCAAATGTACTTGATTATCGATTCTGCTTGACTGTTTGTTTGGTCAAGTCTTGCACAATAATATAAATAATTACTTGTATCAAAATTCCAGTCCCACATCGGTTAAAGGAAAAATATTTCACTCATTTATATGCTTCAGTGTACATCAAAGGTGCAGGTTGATATTAAGATTATGTTGTTGGCTAGTTTACAAGCGTGCTGTTAGATTTAAGTGCGGATATTAAAATAGATTATCTAACAGCATGGTTGCATTCAAAGCCAATAACTTGTACACCATCTCAACATTTTTTAATCGTAAGAGATGCTACTCATTTTATCACCTAAATAACTTAACATTGATTCGGTGCTTTCTCATCGGCCGAACGTATAAAAAATAGTTTCTTACTGGATTCCATAGTATTTGAGGCCCAATAGTTGTGTTAGTAACGACCGTTCGGTTACAATTTTTTTTTCTTCATAATAAATAAACTGCACCGCCCTTTGGTGTTGTTTAATATTACTTATCCACTACTCCTCAATCTTCTACTTTCCACCGGGTTCCAGTAGTTGCTAAGAAGAAGAAGACACGGCATGTGGTTGAATATTTGAGTGTTTATGATCTTACTACAATTAATGGTTATGCACTTATGCTTATCGGGTCGTTCTTGGTTTTGTGATTATTTACAGATTGAGCTTTAAATATGGATATTGTTGGGTAAAAACCTGGAGGTCTGCAGATGCCAAGAAGATGAATATAAGGCTTGGAAAAAAACAAAAAAATTTCATCAAATTATGTTAGAAATGAAGCTGGGCGATATTTACGTGAATTGGAAGTAGACAACTAGATTGCATATATTGCAAGGACTGTTAATGTAATATTAGGAAAGTTGTCATGTTAGGCATTTAAATACCCCACAAGTCTTCACTTGTGGGGTGTGGCTGTGAACTTATTTCTATAGCAATAATATCAAAGTTCAAAGTCTCCACCTTCTCTCTACACTCTCTCACTAAAACTAAACATGAATCTCTTCTATTTTAGTCAACCTCGTCCACCAGAAGGTGTTAAAAGACGATTCTTGCTCATATCAATTGGTATCAAAGCAAACCTGGGAGATTCTTGGCGATTCGTGGTGTGTTTTACCTTTTTTTATGCTCGGTTCTTGTTACAAATAAATTATCTTGCGTGTTGTTTTCTGTGAAACACAACCATTTGTGTTTTGTATGGCTACTGTACGCAAGTCATAAGAACAAAAGGTAGTATTTTGTGCTTGATCCTAAAGAATAAAACACCATTTGTTATTTTTCTTTCACTAGAAAAGTTACAACTTGTGTTTTTTATCCATTCGATCTATTCACAAAATCAAAGGCAGAAAGTTGTGTTTGTTGTGTGTTCAATCGACTTGGTCATGATGGAAAACTAGCTTTTCACTCTTATTTTGGTGTGGAAGATCAAACACTTGTGTTTGTTCTTGGTTCATTGATCGAAAATCACTAACAAATTTTGCAAAAGATTTGTTATTGATTATTTTAAGTGAAAGATAGTGAATTATTGGAGTTGGTAAAGAAAGTCTTAAAAGGTGTCAGGTTGCATGTGCAAGTCTGTGGGTGAATTATTGGTCAAGTGGGCAAGTAAGGATAAGGTCAAAAAGTGGTTGAAAAGTGCAATTTATCGCATTTGGCTTCAAAAGTTGCGTATTATCGCAATTATGTGAAATCTGCGTTTTATCGCATTTGGTGTGTGTTATCGCAGTTGAAGCCTGAAGTTCTATCGCAATTCAGTGCCTGAACTCTATCGCATTTCAACCTGAGAGTCTTATCGCAATTCAAACTGCGATATTTTTATCGCATTTGGGCTTCAGCTGAAATTATCGCAGTTCACCATCAGATTTCGCAATTGTGTGCTGTCCGATATCTTCTGGCAATTGCGATATCGGACAAAGAAGGGAATTGAGATATCGGACAAAGAAGGATTTTCAGCAGTTTTCAGATTTGTCAATTTCAGTCCCTGTACTTTCCAGCAGCCTTAAAGAAGTTTCAGAATTGGCAGTTTTGGTCCTCGTACCTTTGTGAAATGATTTCAAAGTTAAATAACTTTTAAGGATTTGATTCGAACGTAATTTCGTCAACTCAAAAGTGAACTTTGTAAACTTTTGACTTTGTCTTAATTATACTCTAATCAAATTTTGTAACTTTATTTAAATTTGTTTCGTTTATATAAACTGCAACTTCAACAATCACCAACAACAAAACACCAATATCACAAATGATATTTTTGGCCTACACCTTCAACATCACCACGTATAGCCAAAAAGATCCTGATCAAGAATCGCAATCAAATGTCAATGGCTATATTATCAACTGTGACTACAAGGATGATTCATTATTACTTATTTGAAGTTGAAGTGGAATATCACGGGTGCGTGTACTTAGTATCTTGAAGATATCGGGGTTGGTTGGATGCATGATTCTTCGAGATCCTTGTTTGAGCATTTATAGAATAGTGATTAAGTCTTGGGTTATCTAGTTTTCATAGGTCAAGGGGTGGATGGACGAAGACCTAGTTAACTATCACTTAAAGGAGATACGTTGTAGTACTCAGTGTCACACAAAGATGTGGATAATTCAAGAGAGGTTCATATACAGTTAAGGAAGGATGGATGGGTATATGAAACGACCTATATGCTTTAAGGAGTTACGTTGTAGTGATCAGTATAGATTCTTAGTCACACTATCGTGCAAGTTTAAGTCACAAGTCCGGGATATTTTACTTCAGTCTCAAGTTAGTCATAGTGGGTTTATCCATCAGCAGTCACTACCAAAATCCGTTGGTTTGATACAAGAGGTTTGAGAAGAGATTGATCTGAAGAGAATTGTAGAGAGAATAGTTATCGACATCCACTCATGGGGTATTGATTTGTATGTTGCTTCTAGTTGATATGTCTATGTACACATATGTAGGATGAGTCCGAATGATCGTCATCATCCTGGAGGGAGAAAGGTGTACATCGGGGCTGTTTATTGAAGAACTGGAAGCATTCTAAGTGAGATGAAGATGTCGATATGATGCTCCCAATACAAACCTGTTGATTTGGTTAAATTTGGTCAAAGAAATCACAAGTCAAACTTCTCACGAAGAAAAGTCAACTTGAAACCATTAACGCAAAAACAACCAATTGTAATAAACCGGGTAAGCGTGTACCCGGGTCGTAGTCCCAACGAGATGTGAAATTGAGGATATCGTTTTCGGTTTGGTATTAAAATGCTTGAAAGAACAAGAGTTGATTGGTTTTTAATATCTACTAAAACGAAAATTAAAATAACGTGAACGGTAAACTAAAAACGAGTAAAAACGTAACATTCTATGAAAATCACGGAGAATTTCTAGATTGATTGGCTGAGTGGTGTTTGAATCGTTTCATACTGTGGAGGTTGGTCATGATAAGAATAATCATAATTGTTACAAGGACCACGCTCATAGACAAGCGGATTCCTCGTTTGACAATCAGAGTGATAGTGAGGACCTCCACAGTACTCACAACAATATGATTGTTGTGACTGATTCGGTGAATTATGTGGATAATGGTCATAACCGAAGTTTTGATTACATGAAACTTGCTCATAGACAAACATGTTCCCTGTTTGACAATCAAAACCCGGGTGTGGACCTCCACAATATTCACAAGAATATGTCTCCATCTGGTGTTGTGGGGGCTGGTTGAAAAAGTCGGTTGTTTCATGGTAAGAATAAGGATTTTGGTCATAGACAAACCCGTTTCCCAATTCCACCATGCTACAACCGGGACAATTCCCGCCATTTGGAGGACCTCCACACCATTGACAACCGTAATGGTAAGATGAAGACATAGAGAAGAGGAATTAAACAGATAGAGGGATAAGAAATAAAGAATCAAACGGATAAGAGGATTGAGAAGAATATTTTTGGATTTTTAAAATTTTGAAACATTAAAAATCACAAAAGAAAAAGGAAAAATAATTTGGAGAAGAAAATCTTTTTGGGTTTTCAAGGTTTTTCGATTTTTTTGGATTTTTGATAAAAAAATATTCACAAGATATATACGAAACTTCACGAGGAAGGTTCTTCAAGTCACTAATCGTCAAACCGTAACGATATTGTCGCAACACACCTCCCCGGCAACGGCGCCAAAAATGATAATTGGTCAAACGGGTCACAAGTCAAACCTCTCACGAAGAAAAGTCAACTCGCGACTGCTTAACGCGAAATCGATTTAATAACCAGATAAGTGAATACCCGGGTCGAGGTCCCAACGAGGCGTGAAATTGAGAATATCGTTTGGGGTTCGGTATTAAAATGCTTGAAAAGACGAGGATTGATTGGTTACTAGAATCTACTAAAACGGAAATCAAAATAACGTAAACCTGAAATTAAAAACGTGCATAAACGTAAAATTTTTGAAAAACTAATCCTACGGGTACCAAAATAATTTTTCTAAGTCCTAAATGACAAAATAAAATTTTGAAAAAAGAAATTATAATTTTTTTACTTTTTAATTATTTTTTATGATTTAAAAACTTTTTAAACTAATTTAAATTACTAAAAATACTAAAACTAATTTTAAAAATCTGAAATTTTTTCAAAAGTTACTTTACATTACCAGAAAGCTAAGAAAAATAAAATAGGTCCATTTAGCTAATGAATAAGCTGTTTTAAAAGCTCAAACAGTTTAATAAGCTAATTAATGAAGGTTATGATAAATATTAAATTTTGTAAAACAAATCTAAGTAGAAGCAAGAGCAGAGTGGTAAACTTGTGTGTGTGTGAGGCAAGAGACCTGGGTTCGAGTCCCAGGTGTGTCTCTTTTTTACTTATTATATTTTTTTGTTTTTCTTTTTATAAACTTCTTAAGCACAAGGAAATAAGATCTTTTGAAAATGACAATACTTTTTGAGTTCTACTGATAAGCTTAGAATAAGCAGAATCAGTTTGAAGAAAATGGGAGGCAAACTCAAAAATAGCAAATGAGCTACTACAATCTACTAATAAGCTAAAATCTTAGAAACAAGCTTCAATCTAACTAAAAACAAGAATCCAAATGAGCAATGAAAAACAGTGGTATGTGCTTAAACACATACCTTTTCTTGACCAAAACCGGACCCAAATAGACCAAAAACCCGACCAAAATGCCAAATATATTGTGTTTTTGTGTTTTTACATATGCAGGCACGGATATCGAAGAAAAGGACAATAATCAAGCAAAGACCGGGAAACCGAGCACGAGATATGGAAGTGTTATTTTTAGCCGAAGCCGGAATGCAAAAAGTCAAAGTCAATCCTCAAAGTCTCATCAAAAGTCAAACTTAGCCCTTGGATTTACTTCGGAAAAATGACAGAAATGATCCCTTAATTTCAGAAGTTACAACTTTGGCCCCTTGATTTTACCTAAACCAAAAGTTAAACCAAAACCACAATCCGGATCCATAAGCTATTAAACCTTAAAATAACCCACAAGGCCCAACTTTAACTAAAACCATACAACCCATTACCCAACCTCAGCCCAACCTCTCTACCCGACCCAATCCCTTAACCCGGTCAAACTTTAATTAAAAGCGGGTCAAAATAAAATAAAATAACCTCACCCAAAAATTACCCGCCCCCCTTTTATCCTTTCCCAGATGAACACATGAACCTTAATTACCCCGTACGAAGTTTTACCACAATTAAGGGTAATTCTGTCCTTGCACGTACTTCTAGAAGATGTCAGAAGTGTCAGAAGCTCAAGAATGATACGTGGCAGAGCCTGATTGGACGGGACACCTCAGAGAGTTGATCACACGGCTGGAATTGAGGATTGGTGCTCAAGAAATGATCTAAGGGTGGTGATGAGCTCTTATGCACGCGGATTGATAACATGGCTAAAGCTCCTAGATCCTTCCACCTTCGGCTATAAATAGGAGGTCGATCCTCATGTTTAGTTAGTTAGTTTTTTATGTAATGTTACTCTGTCAAAATTTATTTACTGTTTTGTAGTTTAAATTTCTATTGTAATTTTTTAAATCTTATTAATGAAATTGTTATTTTAGCTTTACTTTAATTCTGTCTTGATAAAATTGTTAATCTGAATTTAGTTTACTGAATTTGTTATTAGTTGATTTCAAGTCCTTTCTAGCTTAATTCTATTTACCTTTTCAACTTTTGTTAAACTCTTTTGAAAATCCAAAAATAATTCCAAAAAGTAAAAAATCCAAAAATAATCCAAAATCCAGCTTCAATAAGCTGTTTTCTGAAATTTATAAGCTTATATAAGCTCAAATAGCTTATTGTAAGTTTTAGTTTTGTTTAATTCTGTCTCAATCTCAAAATTCATTGAAAGTCAACAAAAGTCAAACAAAGTAAAAAAGCAGTCAAATAAGCTGTTGCTGTTGATAAGCTGTATTTAAGGAAGGAATTGGCCTATCTAAAGATAGGCTTTGTTGAAGAGTAACCCTCTGTTCAGCTGAGGGTAGTTTTGTAAGTTTTCTATTTTTTTTTTTTTTTTGCTTATTTCATAAAAACTGCTTATTAGTGCTTATTGTCTATTTAATCTAGCTTATTAGTTTTCTGATAGTTTAGTTGATTATAGTATAGTTTGATTTGTGTTTAATCAGATTAGTTGTAGTTTAAAAGTACTCATCAGTAGCATCAGTTGGATTTCATGGTTTTTGAATTTGGTCTGTTGAGATTCATTAAGCATAAGTACTGATTACTTGCATTTGATTGAATTTGGTTTGAGCTTATTGAGGATAATATGAGTAGGACCAAGTAGATTAATGAGCTATAGGTTAGATTTTGAGGTTTTGGATCTTTGTTTGCATTGAGAAAAGCATCAACTGCCATAATAAGCCTAGAATAAGCTGAGCTTATTGAGACCCTTTAGTTGGCTTTTCTGAGCTTCAATTAGGTGGTAAAACATGTGTTCAAAAGTTGGGTTGAAGTAGAATAGGCTTGCATTAGTTTTCGCCAAATTTCTTGCCTGCTGCACCAGGGCTTTTAAGTGCAGGCCTGCATCCTATTTTGCTTCTGTTCTTGGCTTAATTGTGGCTTAATCACTTAGGCTGAGATCTTGATTTTTGGTTTTTAGTTAGTTCACATAGCTAGCTTTAGGTACAATATCTGGGATCACTAAAAATCAGCTTATAAAGTGCTTATTCTAGGTCTGCAAATCTGCCACTCACCCTGCCTGTCTGCTGCATTGAAATCAGCCCCAACCCCACCTGATTTAAGGACTTTTTAGATAAGCAAATCAGCTCTAAAATTGGGCATATTAGGGTTTTAGGTAGAGTTTCATGTAAGCTTTAAGCTTATCATCTGGGATCTGCAAAATCAGCTAATTGGAATGCTTATTCAGGGCTGCAAAGTAGGCACCTAGGCTGTTTTGATTCTGTTTTGATTTTGAACTGTCCAAGCTTATGTCCAGCTTATTGCTTATGTTTGTGTTATCATTTTCAGTCTTTTTGAGCTTCCAGTAGTTAGATATGCATGTCTTTAGCTTTTTATAACTTTTGGCTTATTTTTGCTTATTTTTAGCTTATTTCCTTTTAGCTTATTTACTGTTTTAGCTTATTTAGACATAATCAACTTTTGAAATTATTTTTCTTAAATTTCTCATTAAAAATTAAATTTACTCAAAAAATTTCAGATTTTTCCTAGCTGTTTTACTATTTTTAAATCATTTAAATTGTTTTAATTAGTTTTTAATTCATAAAAAATTATTAAAAAGTCAAAAAAATATTTTTCTTTTTCCAAAAATTTTCTTTTATCATTTTTAATATAGGAAAATTATTTTTATATTTTTAAGTTTTAATTTTAGAATTTCATTTTTATTTACGTTTTATAATTCGTCGAGTAACGTTTTTAAATTCGAATTTTCGTTTTTAAGTTCGTATGCTTAGTTTAATTGTTTCATTAGCTTAATTAGTTGTTTACTTTTATTATTTTATTGTTCGTAGTGTAAAATCACAAATCACCACTCTTTTTCACACTCATTCACCACACGTATTCGACAACGTCACAAAAACTCGATATTCGACCTTCGTTGGGACACGACCCGGGGAAAACGCATTCGTTGTATTTTACCTTGGAAAAATAAACCGTACTAAAAACGACAAATCAAAAATGGCGCCGCTGCCGGGGAAGGCTTGAAAAGAGTTGGAGTTTCGCCATAAGAATCGTGTTTTGAAGACCCTTCCTCGGAAGTTTTCGTTTTCAAAAAAAATAAAAATACAAAAAGAAAATAATAAAAAAAAAAAAAAAACACTTTTCCTAAAGTGTTTTCACCATTAATAATAAATCCTCGCTCTCGAGAGGGCGTTGTAAACCATTCCGAATAACAACAAAAGAGATCGTGAAATTAAACGTTTCTCGGATTATTTCTTTACTACAACCTATACACGGGGTTTAAGGATGGTCTTGACATTAAATTGCAGACCGAAAGAGGCGGGTTTTTAATCACTTTCGAGTGGACCTTTGCTTCTCCGCCACGCTGCGCGTAGTTTTGAAAGAAACGAGTACGATTGATCAACGGTCACCAAAAATATAATAAATCTAATTTTTCATTAAATATAAAAATCCAAAAATATTTTATTTTCAAATTTGGTTTTCCTTTTTGATTTTGTGTTTGTTTTTGGTGTATGCACACCCGATCTTCTACTTCTCACCCTCTTCTTTCACCACTATCAAATCCCGAGAGGATCATTCGTCATAATCACCGTGTTTTATTTCCAACCGAGGAAATAAACGACGATCAACATCCGCCGATGGGTGATGATAATCACAACCACGGGCAAGCTCCCGATCTCCGCACTATGCAAGAGCTACTCCAGTGTCCCACTGTAGGATACGGAGATGCTATTGTCATACCCCCGATTCGAAACACAAATTTTAAACTCGAGACCGGTTTAATTCAACTTGTCACGGGAAATCAATTTCATGGTTTTGATCGGGAGGATCCTCACAATCACATCCGATGGTTCAATAAATTGACCTCAACACACTACCGTAAGGATGTTCCTCACGAAACAATCAAATTGATGTTATTCCCATTTTCGTTCGAGGGGGCGGCCCGAATTTGGCTCGAGAAAGAACCTCCTCAATCAATCCAAACTTGGGAAGATCTCGTCCATAAATTCGTGAACTACTTCTTTCCACCATCTAAAATGACCAATGCTAGAAATGAAATCACAAATTTCCAGCAACGATTTGATGAGAACTTCGGTGAGGCATGGGAACGATTTAAAGATCTCCTACGGAAATGCCCACATCACGGATTCTCAGAATTGCATCAAATCGATACGTTCTACAATGCCTTAACTCAATCAGACCAGGATTCACTCAATGCAGCCGCCGGTGGCAATATCATGAGTCGAATGCCGAGAGAAATTCTTTCAATTATTGAGAACAAATCTAAGGTACCTACCTCAAGGAACAAACCGGTTGTTTCTAAGGTGAGTACTCAAGCTTCTAGCAGTGATGCTAAGATCGACAAGCTTGCAGATATGTTCCAAGCTTTCATTCTCTCGGAACAAAAGAAACAATCTTCTCCACCCGCTCAAGTGAAAGCGGTGCAAGAAAATTGTGTTATTTGTGGTGGTCCCCATCCTTATTATGATTGTCAAGCTACCGACAGCCAAGTTTGCAATGCTACTGCAGCAGCTGCAAACTACAATCAAAATCAAGGATTCCGTCCTCAAGGTGAAGTTAACTACCGAGTTAGCAACCAAATGGGACCACCCGGTTTTACACCCGTTCAAAACAACCAAAACCGTTTTCCTCAAACCAATCAAAGCTTCAACCAAAATCGTGGAAACAATTATCAAACTCAACCGCAACAAGTCTATCAACCTCCTCCCCAAGTTCCACTTCCTCCCGACTTTGTGAGTTACATGAAAGCAACCGATGCTAGCATACGAACTATGCAAGGTCAAATCAACAATATGAGAGCTGACTTTCGGAAGGAGATTGATACGACGATATCTCGACAAACAAACGACCTTAAGCAAATGATGAGTGGATTTTTTCAAATGAATCAACCCTCAACCTCGGGTACTTCTTCTCTTCCTAGCAACACAATTGCTAACCCGAGGGGCGATGCTAAGGCAATCACGACTAGGAGCGGTGTTTCATATGATGGACCCACGGCTCCGGCTACTTCTTCTTCTCTACCTCCCAAGGTAGTCGTCCGTGAGACCGAGGTGACCAAGGATATGGAACCTCCTACTAACAACGGAGGAACCAAAGACGTCCAACCTCCGGTCATCCATCCATCTGAACCAAAGAATGTTGAACCAAAAGAAGCTCCCGTTAAGAACACACTTCCTTACCCTTCAAGAATGAATGATCAAAAGCTCCGCGATAAAGCTTCGAGTCAAATGGAAAAATTCTTTCAAATATTCCAAGAATTACATTTTGATATAAGCTTCGCGGATGCTTTGCTCTTGATGCCTAAATTCACTTCCACACTCAAAAGTTTGTTGAGCAATAAAGAAAAATTATTTGAAATGACAAAAACTCCAGTAAACGAAAACTGCTCTGCGGCAATTCTCAAAAAGCTTCCGGAAAAGCTTGGAGATCCCGGAAAATTTCTCATCCCATGTGAATTTCCGGGAATGGTTGAATGTCACACCTTGGCCGATCTTGGTGCGAGCATCAACCTAATGCCGTTATCCATCTGGAAGAAACTTTCTCTACCCGATCTCACCCCCACTTGCATGACCCTCGAGCTTGCGGATCGTTCCATCACCCTTCCTAAGGGTGTAGCCGAGGATGTCTTTGTAAAGGTGGGGCAGTTCCATTTTCCAGCAGATTTTGTGGTAGTTGATTTTGACGCCGACCCCCGGGTTCCTCTTATTCTCGGAAGATCATTCTTGAGGACCGGGCGTGCTTTGATCGATGTATATGGTGAAGAAATTACTTTGCGGGTCGATAAGGAAAAAGTCACGTTCAATATTAATCCGAACTCGAAACCTCAAACCGACAAATGCAATGTCGCTACGGTTGATCAAAAGTCCGATCCCGTAATTACTCCTAAAAGAGTTGATCCAAACCTTTCAAGATTCACGGTCAAGAGTATGTCAGAAAAACGTGCTGAGCTCAAGGCTATGAAAATCAATCCTGGATCGAGCAAATGGTTTGAGTGTTGTGCTGCAAATGCTAAGAGTGTTCTTGACGACGATGATGAAGATGAATTGGAGACTACAACGGAAGCGGTGGAAATTGCTAGCTCTAAGAGCACACCACTTGTCCCACCTCTAGAACAAATTTATCACATCGAGATTCTTAATTCCGACTCTTCCCATCTTTCTCCTACGATGGAAGAAAATGTTATCTCTAGGGAAGAGGTCGAGGTGTTCTTTGTTAAAACTCCAATTTCTCCGAAAATTGTTGAGACTGACAGTGATCCGGGGGAAGATGATTCAGTAAAAATAATTGATGAACCGTTCCTTTCCCTTCCCCCGGAAGAAGTTAAAGAAGATATTCTTGAAGAAAATCCGTTTGATCCTTTGGAGCTCGAGCTCAAGGATGCTTGTACCGATTATGAGAGTTTTACGTTTGACACGGCTAGTGGCAATCCCACTTCTGATCTCAATCTTTCTATCCCATCTTTTGAAACCTTCTTCTTCGATATTGATCATTCGGAGGAGACGAGTAGTGGCAGTACCACTTCTCATGCTCATATCTCTCCTCCCGAATATGAATCATTTCATTTTGATATGAATGATCTTTATCTCGACAAGTTCTCCGATGAACTTTCTTTCTTTATATCTCCTCCGGAATATGATAAATTCTATTTTGATATGGAGGAAGATTCTAGTCTAGGGGGAGGTGTCCCTTCTCATGAAGATTTCATCCCGACCCTCCCGCCCATGACTTTTGACAAAATTTCTGCTGATGATGAAGAACTTATTATGATCATCATCAAAATCTTTATGCTCTTCATCACATATACTGTGGCTTCTCCCATCCTTCATTCCGTTGGGAGTGAGGATACCATCTATGACCCCGGTATTACCATTTCTGGTTTTTCTTTCTAAAAATACCGCGGGTATCTCATCGGACTGGAACTTTCGTATGCTTCAGTGTTTATCCAAACATCTTGAACGAAAGTCCGATGGAGATTATCTTTTCCACATGCTCCCCCATGGACAAATAAATTCAGGGTCGAGTCAAGCTCATGTGACTCGGTTACCAAAAACAAGCGCTTCGTGGGAGGTACCCCATGCTTATCCTTCTATCTTCTTTCTTTTTTCTCTCTAATAAGTGACGTGAGGAGGGCTTCCTCTTCCATATCTTGTGTTTCGTGTTTTTCTGTGATGTGTCCAGGAATGCCCGATGATGAAGACTCTCGTGCTCGTAGTTTCCTTCACGCTACTCGAGTTTCATCATTCGTTGCTTATCCGATATCCTAAAATCTTATCGTTTTACATCTATCTTTTGGCATAATTAATAAACGGCCTTAGATTTTTGTAGGAGAACCCTTACCTTTAAGACATTGAGGACAATGTCTCGTTTTAGTCTGGGGGGTAATCTTTCGATTTGATTTTGCCTTGCATTTTTGCCGTTTTCTCATGCAATCCCGTTTTTCCTCCAAAATTGAAAAAAATCCAAAAAATGAGAAAAATTTAAAATTTTTGCAAAAATATAATAAATTTTGACATTTTTGTTGATTTTCCGCTGGAGAGAGTAGGAATAAAATTCTGACTTGACCGGGCGTGTTGAGCCCTAGCTTGTCTCCTTAACCGTTTATAATCCATAAGCTCGTGCTAGTCTTTTACACAAGGAGCTAGAAAACGCGAATTCTTTTTAAGAGTTTGCAAGTTCCCGTATTTGACTTTATATATGCATGGCTTGATTATTTGGCTAAGCATTCGCGGATCTTATTATTTAAGATTTTAAATTTGCGAAGAACGAGAAATGATAGAGTTGTTTATAAGTTAGATTGCTAAACGTGGAGTAGTTGGATCTCTTTAGAGCTCATCGAAGTTATTTGTGGCTTTTTATTCCCATAAGCTTGTTTCACTCAAAAATAGAAATCTAGGAATAATTAAAGGTATTTTGGTTTTGGCGATAATTAGTTTTTATTTATTCCTTAGAGAATTCTTGCTTATGGAAGTTGGGTACACATCAAGGTACTGCCAGTGTTACGGTGTAATAGACTATTCCATCTTGCCGGCTCGCAACCGATGTTGGGATTGTTATAAAAGCCGTAGGACTCGGGATTTGGCAAAATATATAATGAATAATGAATAATAATAATAATCCAAAGCCATAAAAAGTTTTCTGCATCTTGCCGGTTCGCAGCCGATGTTGTAGACTTCTAATAAAGGCAGAGGAAAAATTCCAAGGTCATAATAGACTATCACATCTTGCCGGTTCGCACCCGATGTTGTGATTGTTATAAAGGGCCAAGGACTAAATACGTTAATGTGCTTAATAATGTTAAAAATGCCAAACTTCGACTTCGGGGGTGTCCTCATAAAGGCTTCCGTCTCTGGACTCGTAGATGAGTTGTTTCGGTCGCAAATAAAAGGGATATCCTCAAAATCGTGTTAAATCAGAGACCTTGATGTGGACCTCATTTTTGTATGCAACGGTTTTCGAGGGAAGGTTTGAAAACTACTTAGCGTCTAAACTAGGTATCTTTATCGGCTTAAAAATTATCAAAACGAGAATTCGAAGAAATTCATTTCTCACCAAAAATAAAATAAATAGAGGAAAATAGGAATTTGGGAACAAGGAGTCCACAATTAGCTTTCTGGGTAGTGTTGGCAATCTAACTTGTAAATGACAATGATTTCGTTTTTAAGCTTAGTTTGGGGACTCGTGAAAAATCAGGGACGACGAATTTTATCCGTATGGTCACTTCTTTATGAGTCGTGTTTCCTACTCGAAGACCCTAAAGTTATCGTAAGATAATGATTGTCAACAAAGCCGTCACATGAATAATAAGAAAATAAAAAAATAGAATAAAAGGAAAATCGGGGAGTTTTTAAAACTTAAGATTTCTTGATCTCTTTTGAAAATTTTGCTACTTCTCAAAGTTAGTAAAAAGAGATTAGAAATTTTTGGTTTTAAAAACGTGTTTTCATAACATTGCATGAGGAAATTGCAATATCTTAGTCTGGGGGAATTTTGGTATGTGCTTAAACACATACCTTTTCTTGACCAAAACCGGACCCAAATAGACCAAAAACCAGACCAAAATGCCAAATATATTGTGTTTTTGTGTTTTTACATATGCAGGCACGGATATCGAAGAAAAGGACAATAATCAAGCAAAGACCGGGAAACCGAGCACGAGATATTGAAGTGTTATTTTTAGCCAAAGCCGGAATGCAAAAAGTCAAAGTCAATCCTCAAAGTCTCATCAAAAGTCAAACTTAGCCCTTGGATTTACTTCGGAAAAATGACAGAAATGATCCCTTAATTTCAGAAGTTACAACTTTGGCCCCTTGATTTTACCTAAACCAAAAGTTAAACCAAAACCACAATCCGGATCCATAAGCTATTAAACCTTAAAATAACCCACAAGGCCCAACTTTAACTAAAACCATACAACCCATTACCCAACCTCAGCCCAACCTCTCCACCCGACCCAATCCCTTAACCCGGTCAAACTTTAATTAAAAGCGGGTCAAAATAAAATAAAATAACCTCACCCAAAAATTACCCGCCCCCCTTTTATCCTTTCCCAGATGAACACATGAACCCTAATTACCCCGTACGAAGTTTTACCACAATTAAGGGTAATTCTGTCCTTGCACGTACTTCTAGAAGATGTCAGAAGTGTCAGAAGCTCAAGAATGATACGTGGCAGACCCTGATTGGACGGGACACCTCAGAGAGTTGATCACACGGCTGGAATTGAGGATTGGTGCTCAAGAAATGATCTAAGGGTGGTGATGAGCTCTTATGCACGCGGATTGATGACATGGCTAAAGCTCCTAGATCCTTCCACCTTCGGCTATAAATAGGAGGTCGATCCTCGTGTTTAGTTAGTTAGTTTTTTATGTAATGTTACTTTGTCAAAATTTATTTACTGTTTTGTAGTATAAATTTCTATTGTAATTTTTTAAATCTTATTAATGAAATTGTTATTGTAGCTTTACTTTAATTCTGTCTTGATAAAATTGTTAATCTGAATTTAGTTTACTGAATTTGTTATTAGTTGATTTCAAGTCCTTTCTAGCTTAATTCTATTTACCTTTTCAACTTTTGTTAAACTCTTTTGAAAATCCAAAAATAATCCCAAAAAGTAAAAAATCCAAAAATAATCCAAAATCCAGCTTCAATAAGCTGTTTTCTGAAATTTATAAGCTTATATAAGCTCAAATAGCTTATTGTAAGTTTTAGTTTTGTTTAATTCTGTCTCAATCTCAAAATTCATTGAAAGTCAACAAAAGTCAAACAAAGTAAAAAAGCAGTCAAATAAGCTGTTGCTGTTGATAAGCTGTATTTAAGGAAGGAATTGGCCTATCTAAAGATAGGCTTTGTTGAAGAGTAACCCTCTGTTCAGCTGAGGGTAGTTTTGTAAGTTTTCTATATATTTTTTTTTTTTTTGCTTATTTCATAAAAACTGCTTATTAGTGCTTATTGTCTATTTAATCTAGCTTATTAGTTTTCTGATAGTTTAGTTGATTATAGTATAGTTTGATTTGTGTTTAATCAGATTAGTTGTAGTTTAAAAGTACTCATCAGTAGCATCAGTTGGATTTCATGGTTTTTGAATTTGGTCTGTTGAGATTCATTAAGCATAAGTACTGATTACTTGCATTTGATTGAATTTGGTTTGAGCTTATTGAGGATAATATGAGTAGGACCAAGTAGATTAATGAGCTATAGGTTAGATTTTGAGGTTTTGGATCTTTGTTTGCATTGAGAAAAACATCAACTGCCATAATAAGCCTAGAATAAGCTGAGCTTATTGAGACCCTTTAGATTGGCTTTTCTGAGCTTCAATTAGGTGGTAAAACATGTGTTCAAAAGTTGGGTTGAAGTAGAATAGGCTTGCATTAGTTTTCGCCAAATTTCTTGCCTGCTGCACCAGGGCTTTTAAGTGCAGGCCTGCATCCTATTTTGCTTCTGTTCTTGGCTTAATTGTGGCTTAATCACTTAGGCTGAGATCTTGATTTTTGGTTTTTAGTTAGTTCACATAGCTAGCTTTAGGTACAATATCTGGGATCACTAAAAATCAGCTTATAAAGTGCTTATTCTAGGTCTGCAAATCTGCCACTCACCCTGCCTGTCTGCTGCATTGAAATCAGCCCCAACCCCACCTGATTTAAGGACTTTTTAGATAAGCAAATCAGCTCTAAAATTGGGCATATTAGGTTTTTAGGTAGAGTTTCATGTAAGCTTTAAGCTTATCATCTGGGATCTGCAAAATCAGCTAATTGGAATGCTTATTTAGGGCTGCAAAGTAGGCACCTAGGCTGTTTTGATTCTGTTTTTATTTTGAACTGTCCAAGCTTATGTCCAGCTTATTGCTTATGTTTGTGTTATCATTTTCAGTCTTTTTGAGCTTCCAGTAGTTAGATATGCATGTCTTTAGCTTTTTATAACTTTTGGCTTATTTTTGCTTATTTTTAGCTTATTTCCTTTTAGCTTATTTACTGTTTTAGCTTATTTAGACATAATCAACTTTTGAAATTATTTTTCTTAAATTTCTCATTAAAAATTAAATTTACTCAAAAAATTTCAGATTTTTCCTAGCTGTTTTACTATTTTTAAATCATTTAAATTGTTTTAATTAGTTTTTAATTCATAAAAAATTATTAAAAAGTCAAAAAAATATTTTTCTTTTTCCAAAAATTTTCTTTTATCATTTTTAATATAGGAAAATTATTTTTATATTTTTAAGTTTTAATTTTAGAATTTCATTTTTATTTACGTTTTATAATTCGTCGAGTAACGTTTTTAAATTCGAATTTTCGTTTTTAAGTTCGTATGGTTAGTTTAATTGTTTCATTAGCTTAATTAGTTGTTTAGTTTTATTATTTTATTGTTCGTAGTGTAAAATCACAAATCACCACTCTTTTTCACACTCATTCACCACACGTATTCGACAACGTCACAAAAACTCGATATTCGACCTTCGTTGGGACACGACCCGGGGAAAACGCATTCGTTGTATTTTACCTTGGAAAAATAAACCGTACTAAAAACGACAAATCAAGCATCAAATAAGCCACAAACCACACTAGGTCTGCTGATCAGTTGCAGGGCAAAACAGGGGTGGATGGGCAACTTTGAGGCCAAATAAAGCTAACTTAATAAACTCAATAATCCAAAATAAGCTGAAACAGATGAAATGTACCCTACAAGCTACTTGAAAAATGAAAATCAAAATCCAAATCCTACTTTAACTTATCCTAATAGGAGATCTAAGATGGGCAGTTAAGGGACAATCTAAAAAAAATGTTTCAGTCTGCTATGGATTTATGCAGATGCTTCACTATTAAAACATCTAACATCCTAAGGCAACTTGATCAATGCTTAAAAAAAAACATCTTAACAACTGAAAAAATTGCAAATGATGACCTCAAACCTAATCTCTCACTTCAAAACTCTTGTCACAGTATCAAGTCTTGAAACTTAGAAAACAAGTGAAATCATTCAAACTGACTTAAAAGGGGCTCATACTAATCCTAAGAACAGCTTAACATAACATAAGCAATAAGAAATAAGCATAGCAATAAGCAATAAGCAATAACATAAGCTACACTACTTGGACTTTCTTAAACAAAAAGAAGAACTGAAATTAAAAATAAGAGTAAATTACAACGGAAATTCGAAATTACAAAGTACCTTAAAAAATAAAATGCTAAAATAAACCTAGAACCAAACGGCTCTGCTACTATCCTATTTATATAAAAGAAAAATAACTAGGGTTCTTGAGTTGTGTTTCTTCAGTGAGAGAGTTCCCATTGCTTCTTCGTGGCTTTCTTTACAACCCTTGGATTAAACTTGCTCTCCACTTCTTCTTATCTTGGCCGTTGGATATACTTTGGTTGTCTCGGATTGCTGAGGTGGAGGGGGGGGGGGACCAAAGGCAAACCCACGTGAATCTTTTGGACTGGTGTGGTGAGGAAAGTGATGGGTTGGTGTTAATGGTGGGATTAGGGGTTAAAGAAGACGATCCACAGTGGTTTAGTTTTGTTTAGGGATTTTGACTTAGGAAATTGGGGGTTTGACCAATCTTATAACCCGGTATTAGTTTAGAAACGGGTAGTGGGGTTGGGTTTGACCCGCGGTTTAACTGAAAACGGGTTATGGGCTAGATGGGTATTTAGTTAGGATTGGGCCAAGCGGTGGATTTGTTTAAAGATTGGGTTTGGTGATATTTGTTTGGTCCGGGTTTAATTATATAGGATGAAATGGATTTAATTTAGGGACCAAGTTTGTAAATATGTAAACATCAAGGACCATAACTGCCAATTCTTCAAAGTTCTTCAAGGGACCAATTTTGCCAAGTAAGAATAATCCAAGGGTCGTTTTGGCAAGATTTCAGAGAAACTTCTTCTACAAGCATCAAAGCTATATCAAACGGGTTGTCAATTTGGGAGGGAGCATGTAAAAGAAAATGCCTCACTAATTGGTAGGGAGTTATAACCCAATTAGGTCATTACAGTGATTCTGCAAGTAAATCAAGCAAGCTGAGAAAGATACGAGAAGATCAAGAGCTGTGAAAACATCCTCAAAAGGAAACTGCTCTACTTCAGCATTGCTTTTATCATTGTTATGTAATTGTTAGGAATCATTGTAACCAATTCACGTATATCTCCAGCTGGAGGGAGATTGTTAGAAATGAAGCTGGGCGATATTTACGTGAATTGGAAGTAGACAACTAGATTGCATATAGTGCAAGGACTATTAATGTAATATTAGCAAAGTTGTCATGTTTGGCATTTAAATACCCCACAAGTCTTCACTTGTGGGGTGTGGCTGTGAACTTATTTCCATAGCAATAATATCAAAGTTCAAAGTCTCCACCTTCTCTCTACACTCTCTCACTAAAACTAAACATGAATCTCTTCCATTTTGATCAACCTCGTCCACCGGAAGGTGTTAAAAGACGATTCTTGGTCATTACAAATTAATTTACTGAAGTCAGTGCATGTACTTATTTGAGTTCATGATATTATCGAATCTTTTATTGTTATTGGTTATGATTAAAAATATAGTAAGTGATAAAGATGGTTTTGGTTTTGGTGTGTGGCTGCAACTACAAGGCAGCGAGCAGTGATGATTTGATTGTGTAGTGGTGGTTTAGACATAGATCGGTGTTTGGTTTATTGAGTTTCAGCAAGTGTTTGAGGTTAGAGTAATTTTCTTATTGTTGTTACTTTAATATAACGAGCATGGCTATGAACTGCCGCGTTGCGGCGGGCCGATAATCTTGCAGCAAATTTCCGCTTTTGGTTGTTTTGTTATATTTCATTTGATAGTTTAAAATATATAGTAACACGAATTGTATAGTTAGTTAAGTCCTATTGTAATTATAATTTATGATTAGTGTAAGTCTCGGAACGGCTGACAAAGATGGACATCACATACTATTTTTCAGAATCTTTGTAAACAACTTTAATTATCGAACTCTCAAACTACTTAAGTCTATACTTTTATATATGTATGACAAATATCTACAAAGTTACAGATATTTACAGCTTTTTAAGTATATACAAAGTCACAAACTAAAAAATGGCTATAGTATTGTTCCAGTAAAAAGTTTGCTTCTGCGGTATGGTCCAGAGTTGAAACTGGCTAACATAGAGCAAGGGTCCTGATGGGCAAGTATAAATAGAAGAAGCAGCTCCTCTCTTCCCTCTCTCTTCCAGATGTGATTTCCAAACTTACGTCCAATATCACCAGTATCTACAAAGTTACAAATATTCAGTTAGCATATGTACCCATTAATAAACCTGAACACAGAATTTAACCGGACATTGAGAATTCCAGAGAGTGAAATGTTACATATTTGTACAATGAAAAAGGGTGTAATATTGAGAGAAGGATCTGCATATTGCCTAGGCTTTTATAACCCGCCTTTTCCTGTAGTTTTTTGTAGTCACTGTGATCGCTATGTTCCTGCTCCTACCTAAAAGTCTTTCTAACAGGGCATGGTGGTTGTCATTTAATTGAACTTTTAATAATTTTGATTTCTTGTTGCTAATACTGACAAAACATTGCTGAAACTTGAGTAAGTCAACAATATTTTCATATTTCCAGTGAACCTTTTGCTTAAGACTTTTTCCGTTACTGACTTTTCCAACTCTAATCAGTAATCAAATGAACTTTGCCTTTATATGTAAAACATTTTTGTTTGTACTGCATGACAGATCAAGACTTTCTACTGCGTATAGACCAAGTATTGTCGAAACCAAAAAATTAGACCAATAAATAACGGTTGTACCTGCTTGTCCGCGTGTCCGTCTACCACAACATGGGTTCATGGTGTTAGGTCGAGCACGTGCCGAATTTCTGCCCGGAACAGCAGACGTCGGTCAACTGGATCAACCACTGCCAAAAAGAAGACACCAATAATCAGTTTTTGGAATATAAAGTAATTTACAATCGTTTTTAATTTTTTCAGAAAGCGGTTCTTGGAGGAATCTCGTGCTCGGCCGAAGCTTCAGTGCAGGAATATAAAGTGCGTATCTGAGGTTGATAAGGAGGTTTTGACAGAGAGGTTTTCGGTTTCGGAGATCAAAGAGGCGGTGTTTGGATGTGGGGAGGATAAGGCTCCGGGTTCGGATAGGTTTAATATGAGGTTTATCAAGCATTTCTGGCACCTCTTTGAACAGGACTTCATGGATATTATGGAAGCTTTTTTCAGAAGTGGGGACATCAGTGTGGGGTGTGGAACGTCATTCATTACGTTGATTCCTAAAGGTCGAGATTCGGTTGAGCTGAATAACTATAGGCCTATTAGTCTTGTGGGGATTATTAGCCAGACGATCTCTAAGATCTTAGCAAATCGGTTAAAGAATGTGTTGGGGAAGGTGATCTCTAATGCGCAATCGGCGTTTTTAAGAGATAAATTTATTCTAGACGGGCCGCTGATCATCAATGAAGTCATAACGTGGTGTAAAAGGAACAAGAAACAAACCTTTATTTTGAATATCGATTTCGAGAAAGCATACTATAATGTCAATTGGAATTTTTTTCTGGAAATTATGGCGCAGATGGGTTTTTCTCGGGTGTGGTGCACATGGATAAGGGGTATTCTTAAATCGGCGCGCTCTTCGATATTGGTAAATGGCTCGCCGATGTTCGAATTTTAGTTTGGGAAACGGATGCGTCAAGGGGATCCGATCTCCCCATTCCTTTTCCTAATTGTTATGGAATCGCTTTCTTGCATGCTTAATAAGGCGCAGGAGGAAGGATTGATAAAAGGAATAAACACTCCTAATGGTGGTCCTGTTATATCGCATCTTCTCTTTGCGGACGATGCAATTATCATAGGCGAGTGGTCGGATTCATGTCTTGACAATGTGGTTAGAATACTTCGGTGCTTTTATTTGTGTTCCGGGTTAAAAATCAATCTTACGAAGTCTTGTCTTTATGGGATTGGGGTGAGTGAGGCGGAGGTGTTAGATAAAGCGAATGTTATGGGATGTAAAGTTGGGATGTTACCTTTCAAGTATTTGGGCATTACGGTTGGGGCTAATATGAACCGAATTAACAACTGGAAGCCAGTTTATGATGTGTTTGAGGCGCGGTTGTCTAAATGGAAGGCCGGTTGCTTGTCGATTGGTGGGAGAGTAACCCTTATTAAGTCCGTTTTGGAAAGCCTTCCGTCGTATTTTCTCTCTTTATAAAGCTCCGTGTAAAGTTATTAAGGATTTGGAGTCTTTTATGAGTAATTTTCTCTGGGGAGGATCGAAAGAGGAGAAAAAAATGCATTGGGTGGCGTGGGATAGAGTTAGCAGGCCGAAGAAGTATGGGGGTCTCGGGCTGTGTAAATTGAAGTTTAGTAATGTGGTTTTCCTCTCTAAGTGGGGGTGGCGGTTTAAAAAAGAAAGATATAATCTTTGGTGCGAGGTTGTTGAGGCGTTCCACGTCACTAATCGAAGCTGGGATTTTTTAACGGCTCGTAAAGCTTTAAATGGTGTGTGGAGCAATATAGTTAAAGTCATGTCTAGGACAATGGTTTCGGGGCTGCCGCTTAGAAGATGCTTCAAAGGAAAAGTAGGGAATGGAAACAATATTTCATTTTGGATTGACCCATGGTTGTTGAACATGCCGCTGATGGTTGTTTGTCCCAAATTGTTTCGGTTAGAAGCATATAAAAGATGCAAGGTTAGTGACAGGCTGAACAAGTCGGACGCTGGTACTTTGCGGGTCTAGAAATGGAAAAGGTTGGTTATGTCGGACGAGGAATGTGCAGAATGGCATGTGTTGAATACGTTGTTGGGGGCTGCTGTGCTATCTGATTTAGTGGACAGCTGGGTTTGGGTTGGAGCCGGTGATGGTGTGTTCTCGGTGGGAGCTGTTAGGAAGCTGTTGTACAACGATATGGATTACAGCAATATATCAGTTTTCGAGTGGTGTAAATGGATTCCGAAGAAATGAAACATCTTTGGGTGGCGGGCTTAGATGGGAAGGATTCCAACGGCAAAAGCATTGAGACATAGAAATATACCAGTTGCGGACATCTCTTGTCCGCTCTGTGGTGGCGCGAAAGAGTCGGTGGACCAATTATTCACAGGCTACATAATTGCTTCAGTGCTTTGGCAACATATTTCTTCCTGGTGCAAGGTCCCAAATTTGTTTTCCTTTTCGTTCAAGGATCCTTTGGAAGCCCATAATTACGTTGGGTTGTCGGGAAGAGCCAAAGATATATTTTACGGCATCATTATTATAGAGTGCTGGAGCATTTGGAAGGCGAGAAATAGTCTCAAGTTTCAAAGCAAGAAGGTTAGGATGGAGGACATTATCGGAGAAGTGAAAGCATTAGGTTTCCTTTTGGGCTAAAAATAGAGCAAAATTGTCGTCCTTGTCTTGGGGCGATTGGTGTAAATTTGTAATCACGTAGCTTCTGTTTTGTTGTTGTGTTGCCGCCCCGTTTGGTGGGTTGGCGGTTTTCTAATGCATTTATGTTTTCATATTTGTTTACAATCATTTTTTGTTTTCATATTTGTTTTTCTGAAAATAAGATTCACACTGCATTTATGTTTTTATGCATTTAATGTGTACATGGGAAATATAATTGAGTCATTTCATATTCCTTTTTTCAGTTAGGTTTTGCCTATATAAGTAAATCATCTAGGAGATCTAAAATACATATCAAACATATAAAAGAAAATGGCTGGCACTCCTCACTTTGATAAGCTAAAAGAACTTTGTGGTTCTGATGATCTTAAGGATTGTTTCAAGGCGTTGTATCTGCAAGAAGAAACAGAGGACGAAGTGTTTATTAGGGAGATGGGTGAAAAGTGCGATTATTTGAGAGCGAAGATTGCTGTGAAGGAGGACATAATGCAGGAGGGTCGATCTTTTGGATCATCTCATGATGTTGCTGCTGATGGGCTTGAGTGTTTGACAGAAGCACAACAGAGGAATCGTGAAATTTTAACTGCATTGATTAAGGTGCTGGATTTGGCACGTGAAGCAAGAGTTGAAAAGAAGCATCACGTGTTTGTCATGGAACTGCATGATTAGGTTATGTTATTGCTGTTTTTGAAACTGTTTTATGTCTATCGTCTTTATGTTTACGGTTTATTATGGATGCTGTTAATGGATTAGTAGTTGCTATTGTTTCATTTTGTGGTTTTTTTTTTTTTTTTTTTTTTTTTTTTTTTTTTTTTTTTGTTTTTTTTTGTTAAGATTAACGTTAATTTTTTGTCTAGGATATTGCATTTGATATTATACCTCAGTAAAACACTGATGTGATAACTTGACATACAAATAGTGCCAATGAAAAAAAGTAATGAAATAAAGATGAGAGAAGTACACATACGGCCGTATCTCGCTTTTACATTTCACGCTGTAAATTTGTCTGTAATGATCCGTCAAATCTGTTATATTTGCGTTCTGCAAAATTTCAAAAACCGGGTAATTTAGTCGGAAATGTAAAATTGCGAACAAATATAATACATATAACCTCCAAAAAGAACTAACCTTCTCTTTGTTTTGCTTCAATTTTCCTAAGGTAGTTGTAATGAGCCCCCAATGTATTTAACATCGTGATTCTTCCATATCTTACATCTGCGTAATATTCGTCAATTTCTGCAAAGCAAACAGATTGAAATGAAATTAACCAACCGTTTCAGAATAACTTTAGGCAAAGAATTATATTAATAAAGTAAGTTGGAATTACTCGGTTTACCAGAACTGTACTGTTCTCTCAAAATCTGTCAAGGCAATTCGATTTTCCCCTGTTTAAAGTGGTCCGTCGGCACTTACAAAGAAACTGATAAGTAACTGCTATAATGCAAACTCATAAAAATGATAACTTCAAAACAAAGGATTCATAGAGAGGTGATTTTTTTTTCCGAAGGATATGGAATTTTCTAAGACCAAACAAAATGCTTTATGATGGATGTTATTAGTGTTTCATTTTCTGTCTTTTTTTTTTTTTTTTTTTTTTTTTTAATTATTATTATATGTTTCTATTTTTGACCCATTACCAATTGTGACAGCAACCTAAGATCATATATCAAGGCGATTATATGCTTAAATCCTTATGAAGTAAATCAACATTTATCTTTCAGATAATGAAATCAACTTCTGAAATGCTATTGTGATTTAAAAGAAACAATTATTACTCTATTATTTGTAGCAGCTTTTGATGGCTGTATGTTAATTATTTATGACTATTTTGGATGCTAGCATAGTTGAATAGAACACAGTGAAAGCAGAATAGTCATAGGCTGTTTTAGTTTTTTTGCCACCTATGCTTTAATTCCAAAGGTTCTTACACTAATAGGTCACGGGATTTTTTTTCTTTTTGGGGTTGGGCTGCCTATTTAAGACAAACTTGACTCACATTTATTTTGGCAATAAAATTTTCTAATTTGCATACAAAAGTAAGAACATAGAATGTCTACACATCCCAGATGTGACCAACTTAGAGTTGAAGCAAACTCTAACAATTGGTCCGAGATGTTAGTGTTATATTGTCGTAAATCTGCAATTGAAGATATTCAGATGGCACAGCAGATGAGCACAATATGTGCGAGATTGGTCGGTGTCACTCGTGAAAGGGAAAATTTTATTCTAGAGCTAGAAAGTGTGGGTAGCATTTAAGCGCAGAAAACAGCCGAGTTCCTTAAACAGGAATAGGCGAAAGATGACCAGAAGGTGATGCAAATGCGCATAATGATAGCAGAGCTAGAGCTGAATGCTCGCAATAAGGATATTTTTATTCAGAAGCTTAAGGGTGTTATAGATTTCTCGGCGTCTGTTTAGTGTGAATTTATCTTGATGCCTGTATTTTTAATTCTGTTGTAATGTTTTCATGAAGTGTTTATGATGTGCTTGTAATATATTTTGGTTGGCAAAAATGATGATGCATATTACCTTGTGAAATAGTAAACTGGTGCAATAGTTGTACCTGCTTGTGCGCGTGTCCGTCTACTACAGCTTGGGTTTGTGTTGTTGGGTCGGGTACGGTCCGAATTTCTCGAACCAATCTTTTGTTTCAAACTCATAGCTCCAACTACTCCACAAAACAGCAAACACTATATATCAAAAACCATATAAATAAAGAAACAAATAAAATAGATTCCAATTTTTTTTTAAAAGGCGATTTACCAATCTCGTGTGCCTCTCGGTCTCCCATCACGCTTGTCATTATAATATATATGCATACGTGTGATACGTACCAATACCGGAATACAGATCGGCAGTCTCAAGAACAGCACCAGCATAAAAATCTTGTATATTGGGTACATGCTTTTTGGCTGCAACAGTCATTTAAGTTCATAACAATTTGACCGTGTAATACATCATTTCTTTATCTTTCCTGTTACAAAAGATCATAACACAACAGTAATTAAAAGTAAAATTATAACCTTCAAAAGAAAACTATCATGAAAAAGAAAAGCTAAAATTTAGAAAAGGATTATTACCAGTGTAGAGTTTATTTTTTTGTTTGTTTTAGTTGTGGTGCAACATGATTACTCTTCCAGCCATTACAATGATCCACCCTAACCGATAACTGAAGCACTAATGTGATAACTTCACGTGCAAAGACTACCAATAAAAAAATAATAATGAAATAAAGATGATAGAAGTACACACCTAATGAAGTATAATGTATGGAAGCAGATGAGTGTTGAAAGGTAGAGATGACAGAAATATTGACAAAGTGTCAATGATGGATGTACGGCGACCATGCAAATCCAATGATGGATGCGTTTGGTCGCCATACATCCATCATCGATGCTCTGTCTGTTTATTCATACTTTACTTGCGTGCATGCTAAACCTGTTACAGATATTGATAACATGAAAAAATTGGTTAAAATGGGTATAAATTTGGTTCCTGTCATGCTACTGACTAACAGAGCACTAAATCCTAAGACGTTGAATAAAATAAAAATTGAAACCATAAAAGCATCGGAAAATATCTTGTGTTTTTTATTTGTAGATAGAAAAAGCAGATGTTATGTGGTTGCTAGAGTTAATTTTTGTTTGCATATCGGTAACTGTAGCGACACAATTGGTTCTGGTCAACAGTATGGTTGAATTACGAAGGAAAGATGGGAAACGGAAGAGGACGCTGCGAAGAAGCAATTTCCTTTAAATTATTTGTCACAACATTCTCTTCGGTTTCGCATCTTTCTTTACGAACTAAACCTTATTGTTGATCAGAGCCTTTTGTGCCACTACAGTTATGAATATGCGAACAAAAATTAGCTATGGCAGTAAGAAAAAATAGTTACCCTTTCTGGATCCCCCTACAGTTCCTTTCGTCGTTTGAACTCCCTTTATGCAAAGGCCTGCACCAGGCAAATTGCTAGATTGTTGAAATGATGAAAGGAACTGTATGGGAATATAGAATGACTAACTATGTATTAAAATAAGTGTGAATACATAGTTGAGCACATGGCCTATGTTTATGAATTCCAACTTTATATGATCAAAGTTAAAATAATGACAAACTATGAATGTTCCTTTACATATAAAAGAAACAACTGAGATACTTACGCTGGGTTATATGCGTGTCGTCTGCGTTATTAAAGGCGAGGATTCAATCTGTTTGATACACAAAATCTGTTAGGAAGCAATAAAAAGAAAAAGCCACTGAAACATGCAAATTGTAGTAGCACTTATCTTTTGCTTATTCTGTAAGCGGTGCCCATTCCCGTTGCTGGCGACAATCATCTGATTACTCTTTACTGGTACCAAAAAAAATAACAATCAGTTCAGCTTCTCGAAATTAGCAAACAAATAGCAAGAGTTCGTGTTTCGCCTCTGTCATGGTATGTATGTCTTTGCGTATTCGTAAACGTACTTTTGCAACACCTCATGATGAACAATATAATCGAATTCTCAAAGATCAGTGGGAAATGAAATAGGATGATGCGAAGAAGTAATTTGCACCAAATCACTTGTGACATCATCCTTTTTTGTTTCGCACTAATCTTTAAGAATTTTATCCTATTGGTGATCAGTATGGTATGCGGAACCGGTATTACGAATATACAGAGTTTAAACAACGAAAAATTAGCAAATAAAGGGAAGCTGAAAGTACTTACGTTTGTTGAAGAAAAATACATCGATTCTAGAAAACTGTGTAAGTATTAGGACTCATGTTGAATGAGAAAATGAAGGAGTGTGGGTTGTCATGAACAATGCACACTATATCATTATCACAATGAACATGCTTCAATTATTAGGACCCATCTATCTAACGATGTATATAGGCTCCATTGGTTAATTAGTCCGGAACCTACGTATATCGTTCAATAGATCTGCACTAATAATCGAAGTTTTGAACCCGAAGTCTAATTTAGCAACCTATGTATGGCTACATTATTTTGTAGATGGATGGTTTTAAGTCATAAAAAAGGATGGAATTTAAAAAACAACATAGCTAATTTTTCTAAGGTTCTTTACAGTTCCTTTTGATGTTTCAACTCCCATTGTGCAAATACCTGCACCAGGTGATTTGCTAGATTGTTGAAATAGCAAAAGGAACTGTATAGGAGCTTAGAATAAGTAGGTATGTTGAAGTTCCATACTCATTTATTAAATTAAATCATTCATCGACAAAATAATGTAGTCATCTGATACATAACTTGGTATTTTCAACTTTTCTTTAAAACACTTTTATAGAGTCGACAATTATAATTTTTCATTAACTTTTAGAAACGGAATTTTTTATATGATAGCGAATTGTTACCTGCGTGTTGCCACCTTTAGAGCTGCCAGTCAATGTGCCTGTATCATATGCGTGTTGCCACCTTCAATGATGCGGAAAAGCCATGCGATAAAATTTTTGCATTCAAAGATGGTAGAGGAGATCACAAAAAGCCTAATGCGTGCGATAAAAAAAAATTGATTTCAAGAATGGCTGAAGATTAGCTGTTTTTTTTTAAATATTAAAACTTTATGGTCTGTATTTGTAAGAGCTGGTTTGTTTTTGCATATTCGCAAGTGAAGTTATATAAAAGGTACAAATCAACAGTATGGTTCAATTATGAACGAAAGATAGGAAACGGGAAAGGATACTGATGCGCGTGTGTGTATTGCTCTAATTTATACCCACGGTATGTCCTTGTTGTTTTAGCAGTATTCAAGTTTTAAATTTATATTTAGCCGACTTATCAATAACACACACACTTTAACGAGCAGTGTACCCGGTCAGTATGAATATAATGGTAAGTAGAGTGTCGATCACTAAGAGTGGAACATATTATCTAGTTGTTCTAATCAGTATTTTAATATCTTAAGTTGGCTATACAACCTAATCTAACGCAAGGGGGTTCAGCCTGAGAGACTGGCACGGTTTGGTTATGATTAAATATAAACTAAACTAATAGGCACGAATCAGCGATTAGCACACACGTACACAGATAAATACTTGAGACAATAAGAAGACCTGTCCTGATAGTTAAGTAGCTTGTCACTTGTTTTATTGCTAGTTTTATATGAAGTGTATAGTTCGATGCAACGCACCGAGATTAATCCTTTCTCGTTGGCTCTAATCTTATCGGCGAGTAAACCCTTAATGATCACTTATGACTATCCCAATATCCTAGAAAATAGAATAAACAGGCGAGGAAGGGGCATGGCGACCCAAGCAATGCTCAGCTAGACACAGAGGTTATCAATGCACTAATAAAAGTCACCAAAGACATCAACATATAAACTTTAATTAATGGGAAAGCAATTTTAAGGGGAGTTGAAGTGCATGATTAAATCAATGACACAAGCCCATCAATCCTGATGAATTAAAGTGTACTAATACAATAAAATAAAACTACTTAATGAATTGAATACATGCAGGACCTTCTTACAGCTCTTGTATCTTCGTTCAAGGTGTGTCTTGTGCTGCTACTTCGTCTGAATTCGGCCTAAGGTTTCTGTCTTCTCGATATATTGCACAAAATGTCGAACTCTGAAATTCGTCTGACTTTGGGGTATTTATAGTTTGTGTCTGAGGGTAAGATGCGGCGCATTGGATAAGTAGATGCGGCGCATTGACTTAACTTCGCGTGGGGTCCAAGATTAATATATTCAGGAATATTCATACACCGCCAAAAGATGCGGCGTAACTCCATTTATAGATGCGGCGCATGTCCTTTGCCGTCTTGGATTATAACTTGTGAAATCTTGATAGTGATGCGCCGTATATAATAAGTAGGATGCGGCGTATCTGGAGCAGAATGATCTTGATCTTGTACATTTCAGTAGACTCTTAACTTCTTGTTCGTTTTGCTCCATAATTAGTCCAAAATCGCCAAGTTTCACATTATACTTGTTTTTACCTGAGAATTACCAAAGTAAACATTAACGTATCAATTCTCACAGATAAAATAATAAAACAAGTCAAATAAATAGGATAAATGATGGTAATAAAATGTACTTATTTGAGTTCATCAGATACTGCGAGGAAGTGATTTGCCTCAAATCATTCGTCACAGCATTCTCTCAAATCATTCGTCACAGCATTCTCTTCGGTTTCGTATCTTTCTTCAGTAATTGTATCGTGTTGCTGATGAGAATCTTTTATGAAAGTGCACTCATGAAGATGCCAAAAAAAGTTAATTATAACAGTAGCAGAACACCAAGTGTTAGTATTGGCAAATCCAAAAATATCAGCTAGTCTTTGTTGCTCTTATAGTAACAAATTGTTTTTTTAACAAACGCCTTAGTTTTGTGTCATCTCCTTTGCCATCTTTGAATGCGAAAATTTTAGCGCATGCCTTTGATGAAAACAGTACACAAATTTTTTAAAGCTTTCGAGTCAACCAATCCATTTGAAAACAATGAAAGTTTAAGTATACTAAGTTTTGGATTATCCTGTGCAGGTGTATTCGATTCCAGCTTCCTAGCATAAGAAATGGGGAATAGCGAAAGTTAAGTATACTAAATTTTAGATTAAGAGTTTGCATATAAAAAAAATAAATGGGATACTTACTTCAAGGGAAACAGATAAAAGAACAATTTCGTTACCGACCAATGCAGGAATGCAGTAAATAACCTGAAGGATACGAAAATATCATTAAACTATGCACATGAATACAGTAAGTATGAAAATAGACAGTAAATTTTAGTGACACTTAACTTCTGTTCATTGTCGTACGTGACCACGTAAACTTGAACGATAAAAAAATATCAATAAATTATGTATACGAATACAGTTAGTATGAAAATAGTAACAAACTACGAACTAAATATAGTAGTAGTTGAGAGCCGCATCCGTATGTCGATCACTGAATAATTTTCATATTGAATTATCGAATAAAAAAGATTCGAATAATACTTATGTTTTCTCTGCAGGCAGTGAAATGTACTGAGGCAGTTCAGTGAGAAAACTTGTATGGTACAAAAACAGCGACAAAGTATCAATGATGGATGTACACACCATACAAAATCGGCAGTAGCTGTGGTTGGTGCCAGTACATCCATCACTGATATTCTGTCTATTTTTGGTACATGGTTTAGGCTTAGTCCCTTCGCTTTCCGATACCTACACTTCAAGGAGAGAACCTGCAAAGGGTGTATGTGGATTTTATTAGTTAATTTAACGAACCTCCTTAAAAACATTTGTGTTCTTTACAAATAGATGAATACTACCTGCAATCTCCGACTTCCGAACTCTGTCTTGAATATATAAGCATAACAGTCACAGATTGTACAAAAACGTTCCAAACCAATGAATGCAAAATTCAGAA
This sequence comes from Artemisia tridentata subsp. tridentata, assembly GCA_021014915.2. NCBI lineage: Eukaryota > Viridiplantae > Streptophyta > Magnoliopsida > Asterales > Asteraceae > Artemisia > Artemisia tridentata. Next base: position 64,126,963 of record CP139509.1, on the reverse strand, counting down.
AACATAAAATTTATAAAATATATCATCAGGCTCAGATCTGTAAACGTTAAATGGTGAAGAAGGTTAGAATTTTGCCATGTGTGCAAACAGAGGCGGTTGCACAATAGTAAGAATGCCATCACGCCATCCGGTGACTGCCATGGCAATTTACATTTCAGACCTCCAATAACCTATATCATTGGACTGATATTAATGAGTGATCGCAAGAAGTGAATACACCCGGCGCGGTTGCAAATCTAAAAGCTTGCCCTGCCAAGAGCCAGGGAATCACTTATTTAATCAGAGCTACAGATTCATCATGGCCTATTGTAACTAATAAATGGCAAGTTCAAACCTTTTTGGAAGTATGCTCTTATACATGAGACATCGATAATCCTGAGGATTTCCACAGCTGAAGATTTCCACAGCCATGGATGAAAGTTCAGGAAGAAGGTCTGCACAACTACCGATGAAACCACAGGGAGAAGACACGTATTACTCCCCAATAGGTAGGTGTATTCTATTATTGTTGACTATCGTAAACGGACGAAAAGAAACGGAGGGAAAAAAGCCAAAGCCGAAACCGCAATAGGAAGGCCAAAACGGCAGCACTGTAGGTTACCAAAAAAGGAGGCTCAGACATGGAGATAAAAAATCGACATTAAACACACGCTACGGCTGCAACCACAATTCTGGTTACCCCGCCAAGTAATGGGCGTTCAGAAAATGTAAGTTGACAAAATTATCGTCATCGCCTTAGTACCATGGCTGCATTTTTTTTCCCTAATAGTATATAAAATTATCGTCATCGCCTTAGTACCATACCACAAAATAATACGTGTCTTCTCCCTAATAGTATATAAAATAATAATCGCCAGACCTGCGCATAGGAACCGGCCTATAGAGACAACTGAAACCGGCTGTGGCTGCAAAATACATCCGGTTGCTTAGTTATCATTTATACTATGCCGTCCGGTAATTGCCACGCTACTACCTAGAGATTTTCCAGGCTATTGTGTTAGTTAATTATATAATAGCGTCACAAAACGACTACAGTGTTGCCGTGTTGGGCTACCTGTTTATCGAGCATACAGTGTCTAAACCAACACATCTTCCCCCTTATAGCACGGTGTGGCTGCAACCACAATTGTGGTTGCCCCACCAACGTCATCCGTGAAACCATTAGAATCAGGCCTGCAAATGGAGACCAGGCGACATAAACAATCTAAGTTGAGGATGGCTGAAAAACGGACCCGGTTGCATAGTTAGTATTTATACTATGCCGTCCGGTCATTGCCCCGCCAATACCCTCAGATTTATTCAGCCAACCAATGTCGACATGTTGGGGTCCAAGTTGGTTTCAGAACACATATTATTTTAACAGCTGTCAATACAAAATTTGGAAGCTAAACGTGCAACCAAGACAGAAGCAAAATCTCAATAAGTAAATTGAGTTACCAAAAAAAGTATGAGACGTTGGTTATACGACTTGATATGGCACTCATATCCGGTATCCCTACTAATAACAGGTATAGGTGATATATCAAGTGACCGAACAAACGTCTCACGATATCAAACACTAACTGCATGAACATACCACATGTAGCAACCGCGAATTTTCCAGGTCATTACTCAACATTTAAAAATCAAAATGATTTATTTTAGAAGTTACATATTTTCCCTTGCGCATAACTGGTAACTAAACTATACGAACTGAGAGAACGACACCACACGCGTACCGACACCACACTAGTAAAGGTTTAACTTTTATAATTTCATTTCGGAGTCAATAATTTTTTCTCCATGTCAGTTTGATAAAAATGACTCCTGAGTTATAGTTTTTCGTGCTCATGACAACTCGGAAATCTCAAGTTACATCGGGATTCAACGACACACGGGGTACATTTAATACACATAAAACAAAATTCCAAACCTATCTATACTTACCCAACTCGTTAGCTTCTTGTTGTTGTTGTTATGTTCAGTTGTTGATATTATTGTTATGGTGTGGTAAGGTTAAACCTGAACAATAATTTCGTATGTAAATCGGCTCAGGAATTGGAAGTGTTTGTGCTTATGTTCAGAAATTGATGTTTGAGTATTTGTGGTTATGATGATATTCAAACTCCTGTGTTTGTGTTAAAATTCATGGGTCGTCTGTTGTTGTGTCCATTCCGAGGTCGTAATCATAGATTGCTCGTATAAGTTTGTGTTTGCGTTAAGATTTAGTCATTTGGGATTCTAGTCGAAAATGTATGCTCGTAAGACATTTGAAATTAGGTCCGAATAGGTTGTTTTGATACCCAAAATCTGAGTTTCTGAGTCAAATTGATAAATCTGGTGCTCGATACTCGGGTTGGGTTGTACTCAACTCGATGTGTGTAAGCTTTGAAAACTTGTGTGCTTATAGTTGTAGTTCCAGTTGTGTTGTTTTTCGTAACCTTAATGTAAGTTATGCTCAGTTGAACAATCTCGAGTCATGGGTATAAGTACCCTTAGCCGTGCGTGAAAGAGGTTGTAGTTGAATGTCTTGTTTGTGCCTCGAGCCGAGAGACCATGGGTTATGGTCATGGAGCTCATCTCGAGCCTTGGTTGGCTTGTTTTCCTGCCCTTGTTGGTTCGACCATTGGATCGTTAACAACACCTAATGGGTACTATTTTTCACTCACTCTCACAAAGGGTCACACTCTATGGTCGAACTCTTTTAAGTCGTATCCTAGTCAAGATCTTGTTTCGAATCCCCTTCCAAACTTGTTCTGCACACTAGCTCACTAGGAGTCCATATATTGTTTTCCAAAAACCTGGTGTACTGGGAAGTTCAAATTGCTATATCACTTCAAAACATAAACATGTTAAGTTGTTACTGGACTGTCTAGCTTACCACATGTGGGCTGAAATTCCTTAAACCCAAAAAGGGATTGTGTGTCTATTCATACTCCACCAGGTCGAGTTCTGTTAGACTTCAAAATCTCATAATTGGGCCGAAGCCCATGCAGCAAAAATACTAACCGTCGGCCTTTATTACCTGTCAGTGAAGAGTGTGTTCATTTAGTCCGCTTAATTCAACGTTGGGCCACAGCCCAACTCGTCAAAACCTTAGAATAATAATGAATAATCCGTTCCAAGACACGAGTCATGATCGCCATCGTTCAAGTGATCACAACTTTATATTTTACAATTTAAAAACAACTCGACTAGTTATCGTCCCGTTACACGTAACATCTCGATATATATATTTAAAACATACGGCATATTTAGAAATTCAATATGATTTGTATAACCAACCAACTCACTTTATAAATCAAATTGGTAATTCGTTAAACATACAACTAAAAAAAACACGTTTATATATATTCTAAAACTATGAAGACGAGGTGGAAACTAATGGTGAAATTAAATTTGTTCATTAAAATATACCACTTATTGGATTTTGTATAAATTTGGCGTGTTCTATCAAAACTCATATAGGTTTATTAGAATATGAAACAATTATTTTAAATGGCAATTTTATAATTTTTGTTAGCACGAGAATTGCCTATTATCAAAGAGTATGTACTTAGCTTACCAAATTTTTTGTTAAATGTCATAAACAATAATGAGAAATTCTTAAACGTAACCTTTCTTTTATGAAAACTATATATATATATATATATATATATATATATATATATATATATATATATATATATATATATATGCACTCATCCGACTATAACATTTTTCACATGCCGTCAACGTCTTATATTTGATATTACTTCTTCCGTACATAGTCCTCCAGTCACCGTCAAACCGGAGACTTATTCGTCTTGATGAACATTTAAGCACTTCCAAGAGCCAATACTTTCAAATGATTTAGAAAACTGTTTTAAACTTAAATGCTGCCACACCAGCAACAATAACATAAACTCTTTAAATCTTTTAGATTTAACTAAATTTCAAATTCCTAAACTCAATCCGTGAACTAAAACAAACCTTACTAATCTAGGTCGCGTGTTGGTGCTGAACACTATCTGAAACCATTGTATTATCTGACTGCTATTTACCAAGGTGAGTTCTCGTAGCCCCTTTTTCATTATGTTTTTTTTGGGGGAAAATGGTACTCAAATGACATTTTAACTGTTTTTCATGCTGTGATTATACTGTTTTCATGATTTTGGACATTATGTGTGTTGATGCAATTATATGTTGTGACGTGTTGTTTTGTGATTACTTGACTGCGCCACTGTTAACTCTCTGTTGAGAGCCTACGTGATATAGGTTCAGTTGGTATAACTGTTAACTCTCTGTTGAGAGCCTACGTGTTGATAGATCTATCGGGGTAGCTCCCCTCTGTGTGTACTGTTTATGTGTGCAACCATTGTGCAACCATCGTGGCAGGTTCAGTTGGCGCGACATTATTTGTTAGGAATATACCTGTCAAAACGACCGTAAGACCGAGGAGAAGGAAACGTTGAATAGATTAATTCATTCAACCTAACTTTCGAAGCCTGAAAACGCTCCGAAATGAAGTTATTGAGGTTTTAAGTTTTCAGACCATAATTTCACCGTAACAACTTGCGTCAACCAAACTAAATCAACTTTCATCATAACACATTCAAGTAATCAAATCACGGTTTATTCTTGATTTTTGTAAAATCCCGCGAAAGAATCTATTTCTCGGTTTAAATCATAGACTTGTAAAATCCCGTGAACGTTCATATCATGTCAAAGACTTCGGATTCAGTCATTGCTGAGGTGCTCAAATTGTACGACATGATTGACAAACAGAAGATTCCCAATGATGTACAACAGATAAACGTGTTTGAGTATGTTAGTGCAAATAGGGACTTTGTGTGCACGAATTCTCAAGAGAAAGAGCTTCATCAGCCACAGACAAACGTTGTTGAGTCAGATACTGCTATGAACAACGTGCAACATGTGAAACACAACGAAGCGTCGGCTGAACCTAGTGGGGTATCTTCTGTTCTAAATGATGATTATGTGCTGCATGAGAACACTGAATTTGTTCCTGAAGACCCATTAACCACCCAACTTAACATCTATAAAGAACAAGTGGCCATATATGAACAACGTGCTAAGTTTGAGTTAACTAAACGTGAGCAAGAAATGGATGGTCAGATGCGTACACTTATTTCTGAACGTAATCTAAGGGAAGAAAAATTGAAAATGGAGTTACATTCTTTACAAGTGAAACTTAAGCAAACTGTTCAGCTTAAACAAGTAATGCAAGAAAGTGTGAAAACACTAAAGCAAGATTTCAAAGAAAAAGAATCTAAACTCTTAAATGATTTTTCCAGACTTAAAACCTTAAAGAATAAGCTTGAAAATAAGTTGTACACGCAAGACCAATCTAGACAAACGGTTCAAATGCTTCAAAAGAACAAAAAGTTGTGTGATAAGCATAGTGAGAGTAAAGTAGGTGAACCTAAGTTAGCTATTCTTAAGAATGCTAAAGTAGTCCAACCTGCCTTATATGATGCCAATGTGATGATTATGCCTGGTCATGCCCCACCTGATGTTTCATCTTTAGAAGAGAGTGATGAAATAGATGTGAGAAAAAGAGAAAGGATGAATGAGAAAATGAAGGATCCCAAATGCATAGCCAATCGAATAATAGTCAAACCCCATGATTATTATGAGGAGAATCGATTGACTGTGTTTGCACCTCAAAAGAAGTTAACGCCTGAACAAATATTTTGGTCTTTAGATATGGAAAAGAGAAAGGCCGATGAGCTTGAAGCCAAAACTCCATCCCTTAGGAAAATTGCAGCTGCGACGGTGTATCCTCCCAATACACCTAGGCATTTGGTTCCTTTGACTCTTCCTACTAAATGTAAAACCTTAATTAGCATATATGTACTTTGTCAACTATTTGCTGATTTTGATAAAACATGTAAGAAGAGAATTACACCAACCGGAATTACTGAGGGGGAAAGAGGTTTTGAACAGACAAAAAGGTGTTACTTAACTGAGGTCATTCCATTCTTTAAATTACTCAAGGAACAGTTTGAAGGATTGCAAAACGCCCTTGAAACTGAAGTAAATGAAATGAAAGTAATGTTTAAAGATATGGAAAATGAGGTAGCTCAAAATGCGATAGAACTTAAGAGCCGTGAGATCGAGAGAAAGAACATTCTCATCACCAATGAGAATTTGATTGCTAGATGTATTGCACAGGATATATTTTATACTGCCACTGATTCTGCTTTAACTGCCTGTCAATTTCATGAGTATTCTATTGCATTGAATGTTACCCAGAATCGTGTTGTTGAGCTTGAGGGGGAGAATTTGAAATTACACGAAAAAATTTAAAATGATGACTATGATAACATGGTCAAGCATTTTTCAAAACTAGAAGTTGATCATCTTAACTTACAATTAAAATATCAACATTTAGAAGAAAAATGTAAAATATCAAATGTCAAGACATCTCTGGATGCTCCTGAATTTGATACATATTTTGAATTGAGTAAACGTAATGAAAAAATTCAAGCTCACACTAACACGATTCGACAGTTGAGGGCTCAAATTGCCCAATTAAAGTCAAATAAGAGTGATGTGTATGGCACCAATAAACCATCGTCTTTAGATTCTCAGAATTTTCACTATCAAGACACCATCAATAAGTTACACCATGAAAATGAGTGTTTTCGAGCTAAAAATTCAAAAGTCAAACAACATTTCAAAGAGTTATATGATTCAATTAAAGTTACACGTAACAGTCATAATGAAAAGATAACTTCTTTGTTAAATGAAATCGAGAATCTAAAGACTCAGGTGAAAGGGAAAATGCCATCCATCACTAGTGATAATGTTGTGTCAAAGGTTCCTGCTTGTTGTAAGTATGCTGTGGATGTTGTCCCTATTTCGCCTCCCCTTAGGAACAATAGGTCTGCCCATCAAGTATATCTCAATCACCTTAAGGAAAGCCTTGATACCTTGCGTGAGATCGTAGAAGAGGATAGGATAGGGAAACCACTTGATTGTGCAGTTGTAGATGCATGCTTCCTCACTAAACGATCTCAAGAACTTTTAGAATACGTCATTGGCACAGGTCCTAAGATAGATAACAAAAGAGATAGATTTGTTGCATCATCCTCTACAACTAAGAATAAGCATGTAACCTTTGAGGCACCCTTGGAAACTTCAGATCCCAACACATCAAAACATGTTCAACAACTGGAAGTGAAAAAGACTAATATTCCCATCAGTCATTCTACAAGAGTTAACAGTGACACTAAAGCTAGCGAGTCAAAACCTAGGAGAAATATAAAGAATTCTAGGACTTCACCAGCTAAAAATGTTTCTAAGAAGAAAGTAGAAGACCACATGAGGAACAAAAAGACAGATTTGAACAAAAGGAATCATAATTCAAATCCTAATTAACTTTGCAAAACTTGTAATGATTGTCTAATTTTGGGTAATCATGACAAATGTGTTGAGAAAATTTTGAAGTCGTCTAACAAACCCCCAGCTAAGAAAGTTTGGAGAGCTAGACAAATTAAGCAATCTTGGAAACCTACAGGGAAAATGTTTACCAATGTGGGCTTTCAGTGGAAGCCCACGGGCCGAATATTCACACTAGGCGATCATTGCCCTTTAACGAGGATTACCATGCCTAGAGTAGTGCCTGTTAAGGAATGGAAGCCAACTGGTAGAATTATCCCTTTAAATACACAATGCCCTTTAACTAGGACCATTGCATCTACTAGTGTTGCCCCTATTGTTAAAACCAAGGCACCTATGGTTTCAGTAGCTTCAGAGATTGTTTGCACTAACCAACTGGAACCCAACATACATTGGGGATCCGACACTTCAAATGTTCTTCTTTCGTCTGTTTTCAAATGCAGGTCATACAAATCGTCCTTTGACATTTGGACTCAGGCTGCTTACAACATATGAGGGGAAATGACAATGATGTATGTTCAAATCAGTTCAGGCCTCGCTCTTCATCGACTAATGACGTCTGTTCAAATCAGTTCAGGCCTCATTCTTCAACGACCATGACGTCTGAGCACATCAGTTCAGGCCTCGTTCTTCATTGTCTATGACGTCTGTTCACATCAGTTCAGGCCTCGTTCTTTAACGACAATGACGTCTTTTCACATCAGTTCAGGCCTCGCTCTTCAACGATAATGGCGTCTGCTGACAACTCTTCAGGAAGGCGTACGCTTAAGTGCGCTTTATCTTCGGAAGAAGAGAAATCTTTTTGTTTATGACCATTCTCATCATCAAGTGGATTTACTTATCGTTGATTGTATTCTTATTCACTTGTTCAATCAAAAATGGCCGTCATATGCAATTTTTGAGGGGGAGAAGGGTGAATAAACAAAATGTCAGTTATTAAGTGGACCTACTTACCATTGATGGTATTCTTATTCACTCATTCAATCAAAAATGGCAGTCACATGCAATTTTTGAGGGGGAGAACGTTCAATCAAAAATGGCAGTCACATGCAATTTTTGAGGGAGAGAAGGGTGAATAAACTACATGTTGATTAATGTTTGAGAAATGGCCATACGACTAATCGAAATCTTCTCACGGGCTGATATAATCAGTAATAAAGGGCTTCTAGTTAATGCTTCATGTACACATCATTATGCTTCATGTACACATCATTAAGATGATTCCGATTAATCGTAACCGTCAGGGGAGAGAAATGTGTACACCAAGGACGCACAACAAGTTCACATGATCGAGTTTAACACTTATGAAACAAATTAAAGATGATAAGTGTTTCAACTTGTTACTTTGGTATCTTCATTTCATGTGTACGTCACGGGCTGATAAATCGTAACCATCAGGGGAGAGAAATGTGTACATCAAGGACGCACAACAAGTTCACGTGATCGGGCTTAATATCTCATGATACAAATTAAAGATGATCAGTGTTTCAACTTGTTACTTTGGTGTTATCATCTCATGTGTATGTTACGAGCTTAGGGGTTATATGTAAGATTACGGGAATACATTTGGTGAGATGAAGATGTTGATATTCTGTTCCCCAAATGGACAATCTTGAAGAAGGTCGAGTCTACAGTCTGTTCTACGTTTTTCGTTATGTGTTAGAAGACTAAAGACGACATTCATTTGGCTATCAAAAGTATTATTCATATTCTGGGCATTCATCAGAAAGGTTTTCAGTTTGGGGGAGAGCACTAATTAGGGGAGAGTGAAAAGCCAGATTTAAACCCTAATTAGATCTGCTCACATTGTTCTTCTACAAGTAAAGAGATGGCAGCTGAGAAGATTTAGGAAGCTAAAAGAAGTAATGTAGTTTGAAGACCACTCTCATAGCTGCTGCATCAAGTTCATCAAGGTGGTGAAGAACAAATCTATCAAAGAAGAATTAAGGTGGTAATTCTTCATGTATCCTTTGTAAATACATAAAATCATAAAATCATAAAAACTCAAAAATATTTTTTCCAATTTCATAAAACTTTTATAAAACCAAATTGTAGATAGAAAAATATAAAACCAAGAAAAACCATAAAAATCTGAAAAATAGAAAATACCAAAAATAGTTTTTCAAGGCATGTCTTCTGGTATCGATAACATTTACGGTCCTAGAAATGTCATTCAATAATGACACGGGTCTTTAAATGAAGTTCGAGCAGAAGTTCAAAATGTTTTCAAAACATGCCTAAATGGCTTGCTATTACTTCAGATAGCAACCCACTTTTCAAAATGGGGAAAGCACGTCGCCAAAAATACGGTTGTTCCTCCCAATGGGTGAAGTTCACCCGGGCATGGATTACTTTATATCCATGTTTCTTCGATCTGATGTACGATTCAGTTTATCATTTCTTGTATAAGAAGAGAAGTCTTCTTTACACCATAAACTCTTTCCGTTCTATGATTCTTCAGGAGAGTTTTGGTGTTTCACAAGGTGGTAACTGGACTTAAATTTTCACAAATACTTGTCGCTCAATTGAATGACTACAGCTCTTTAAATAGAAAACGGGTCATTAATTGAGGGGGAGAGTATTTGTTCAAATTTCTGACACCTTTTTAAGCATTGTGCAACATCAGCAGTGACACTCTCTCGTGGTTTAAGGGGGAGCATAGTATGCTCCATAATCAGAATGTATCTAACCTGACCACATTTTCTCCCATAATTTCTAACTTATTTATATCAATTAGGATCACAAATCTCAATTGGTTTGAAATTTTTGATCGGGGGAGAGAATGTGATTTAATTATGAAATTCTGATAAAAATGTGAACTTTTGGAACTCAAGTGTAGGCTCTCCCATATGTGCTAAACCTTTTCGTATATCGATGCACAATTGAGGGGAAGCGAATGATTTGTGATGGTAATTGTGGAAGAATACCAAAGACCGACCATTTTATTTAATGTACTGGAGTTATAAGGATGGTAAGGTTAGGTATTAGTTCCCATGATCCAGCCAGAACCGGAGGGATCTTCCCAAGGACAATCCTCTAGTTAGAATAGAAGTCCTTAGGAATGATTAAAAAGGAGAAAAGTGAATAAGGGAAAAGTGCCGACTGAGATGGAGCTAGTACTGGAACAAACCCAACAAGGTACTAGTGATGAAGTCTCGGTAAGCGCTGAAGGGGTTGAAGAATGAAAAAGAAATGTAAAGATAAAGGGTGAAAAGAAAGAAGCCCTCCTTACACTTTAGGCAGAAACCGGGTCAATACATATGCTGTCAGAATCACTTAGTTGATTGCTGACATTGAAGATAAAGTATCATGGACCCAGTGATACGCTGCACAACTCTCCCTAGCCACTCAAGGTCCCTCAAAGGACTCTTGTTTCATTTGTCACGGAGATCAATACATGTCTATCGTCTATCTCACTCCGAGTTAGATGATATTGAAAAGGTGGCAGTCCTCTCCAGCCTCCGATCACTAAATCAAAACGCACTATTGAGTCTAGAGCCAAGAGATCATCCATAAATCTCATTAGGACACACTTCCAATATGCTTGTTGTTTCATACACCGTGAAAAGCAAGAAAATATATATGAAGAGTCATACGCATTATCCTCGTGGTATTGCCAGAACATCTGAGTGATACGTAAAGTATTCACAATGAAGATGGAAATCCTTCTAGAGCCAACATCTAACAAGCTCTTGGTGGGTGACATGTGAGATCCTTCATGGATCAAGCTTGTGACAACTGGAAAGAAACGATGGGGCAATTCAAATTTGAATCAAACTTGTTCCAGGAAATGGATTGACGGATACTTTTGGAAAACCTTTCAATGTGCTCACCAACAAAGTTTCGAGCACGTTGATTGTGAAAATTTTCAAACAAAAGTATTTTTGACAGAAATGTGATTCAATTTATAAAACCCTTGTCGTGTTGCACAAAATGTTTATCCAGTGACACGCAAGTGATTTTTCTAATCAGTTTCTCGTCAATAAGTGGGTATTTAATTCACTGATTTACTCTACTGTGCTGTCTGCTTTGAGACGTTCCGGTATGAGAACATGCTTAGTATGACGATTCTGACATTAAATTGTTGGAAGACTCATTACTACAAGCTGGAAATTCATGTCAAGGAGAATCTTCTTTAAAGGGGATTCTACCTGATCACAGGTCGGTCTTCACAGAACCGAAGGTTATATCCAACCACCACATCGAACGAATGACAAAGCCATATTCGTTCTCCAAATTTATTGCTAACTGTTTTATTTCAGATTCGTATAAAGATGGCGATGGTAGTTCCTGATTCCAGCAGAAACGTGTCAATCCACACTCCATGCTCACACTTCCAATTCATTATCAAAGACATCATGATAGATGAAAGACCTACAACACAGATTCTGCAACTCTGATGATAGCTATCATGATCCAGAAAAGTGTGTGCATGCGAGTCCAACGGTCATAACATATCACATGGAGGCAATACTACAATGGATGAGCTCAGAGATTTACGGTGGCTGATGATCTCAAAGAAGGCTCCAAGATCACAACTTCACATGGAGACGATGCTGCAAGATGACTTGAAGACATATGTTGGATAATAACCTCAAAGAATACTCGAAGATCATCCAAGACAAAAGATCAGTCATCAAAGGTTCACTTCTGAAGATACAAAGTACAATGACGTTGAAGAATCAATGTCTACGAGCTATAAAGTCAAGTTCAGAGAATAGAATGCTAGAATTCGAAATATTATTTCCGGGGTGACCTCCCTTAGGGGGAGATTGTTAGGAATATAAATATTCATATGAAGACTCGGTCACCCCGAGTATCTATTTAGCATTTATATAGCTCGTAGGATTATTAGTATTATTATTATTAGTTTAGTTATATTAGTATTTGTGGAGTTGGGTCGGGTCTTTACCCACTGTCAGCTCACTCCACAACCCACTAGGGGCACCTATGTTAGTAACTATAAATACCCCTCTCTACCTAGGGAGAGGGTTGGAACTTCTCAAGCTTTCAATACAATATTCTCTTCACTTTCTCTCAATAAGTTCCCAACTCACTTTCTCTCTCTAAATCTCTAAAACCGCCGGCCAAATCCACCTCTATTGTGTGTTTGAATGTTATGAATATGTTACATTATTTGGTTTTGACATGTGTTTATAATTGGTTATCATGCTCACTTTTGTCCTACACTATGCTATCGCAGCTCAGGGTTTTACTTTTAAACCTACGAGCTCACCAACATTATGTTAACGTTTTCTAGTACCATTTTCAGGTGTTATTGAAGCTTCTTAGAAGGTAGAGTATTGACTGGCTTAGCAAGACTTAGGATAATACCCTCCCGGGTTATATCTCGTGGAGATGCATTTATATTCCTTAGTGACGTTGTTTAACCTTGAGACTTATGTTATTTTGGATCTTTGTACTTATCCCGTTTGTGGGAGATTGCGACTATCAACTATTGTATGTTATGCATTTAGTGTTTTCTCTGTTGTGACACCTTGTGTTCTTGACAATCAGGTCATACCCCGTAAATGCCATTCCGCTGCGCCATTTTTGGGGTGTGACAGATTGGCATCAGAGCCTTGGTTATAGAGAATTAGGTGGTTTAACCTAGACTATAACCTAAGAACCCTCATATAGTTGCATTATAGGAACTACGTGTGCGATTATGTGTATAGTATGACACAAAGTGATAATGATAAGTAAATGCAGCATGATGATATCCTAAAAACGCTTGGCCAACGTTTTTACGATAACATGATGCGGCATGGACTTATCAAATTCATGGACTGTCAGATAGGAAGTTGAGTGTAGTAGTACGACACGTATACTGACCCGTCCTACCTACCTCCTATCTAACGCCTACCAATGTCCTACCTTGTAGAATCATGCCTCCAAGAAAGTCGGCTCGAGTTAACCGAGGCATTCCACCATCGAGGGGTGGAAGGACTGGTGGGCGAGGAGGTAGAGCAGGTGGTCGCGGCACCGAGAACAATGGCAACGACAATGTGAATCCTGACCTTTCCACCATGATCGCTGAGCAACTGCAAGCATTGCTACCCACTATCGTCACCCAAGTTGGCGACCACATCAGTAATCTAGGAAACAACGGAAGCGAGAATGACCATGCAGACGATGGCATTGGTAGTGACCACAACAATAATGGCAATAACAACAATAATGGCAAGGGATGTTAGTACAAGGAGTTTACAGCATGCAAACCAGTGGACTTTGACGGCAATGGAGGAGCGTTGGTATACACAAGATGGATTGAGAAAATGGAAGCAGTTAATGGACATAAGCGAGTGTGCTGCCCACCAGAGGGTGAAGTACGCTGCAAGCTCGTTCACGGGAAAGGCTCTGACGTGGTGGAACACGCAAATCCAGGCCAGAGGAAGAGAAGCCACCATGGGAATGAGTTGGGATGACCTTAAGACATCACTAAAGGAGGAGTATTGCCCAAACAACGAGATGCAGAAACTAGAGCATGAGTTCTACAACCATACTATGGTAGGTGCGGGTCACGTAACTTATACAGATCGATTCCATGAACTTGCTAGACTCGTACCTCACATGGTCACTCCTGAATCCAAGAGAATTGATAGGTACATCTATGGTTTGGTCCCTGAGATTCGCGGAATGGTGAGAGCGATCGAGCCTCCTATGATTCAAAGCGCGATACTGAAAGCTGCAACCTTAACAGACTAAATGGTTAGGAACGGGACGTTATCCAAAAGTGGCGATAAGAGGAAGGTCGTGAGTGAGCCAAGTGAGCAAGGAGGTGCAAATGGTGACAATAAGAAAGCTAAGGGAAAAGGATTTGTGGCATCTGGTGCCGTAAAAAAGGAGTATCATGGTCCTTTCCCAAATTGTGCCAAGTGAAATTACCATCATCCAGAGACTAGGCCATGCCAAGTAGTATGCTTTAACTGTAAACTACCTGGCCATATGGCAAAAGATTTTAGGGCAGTAGCTAAACAAGTGACACTTGTGAATGCTGTTAACCCGAAGACTTGTTATGAGTGTGGAAGCCCTAATCATCTTCGTAGTATGTGCCCTAGGTTGGGTAGGACACATGCACCAGTGCATAACAACCAGAATCAGACTATGGCAATTGGTGGAAACATTGCTAACCGTGTAAACAGTGTAAACCGTGGAAACAATGGCAACCCAGCTCTTGGGCGGGTATCCGTGATGAACGCTGAAGAAGGACGCCAGGACCCGAACCTCGTGACGGGTATGTTCTCGTTAAACGGATATTAGACTATCATGCTGTTTGATTCCAACGTCGATTATAAATTTGTTTCCACTCAGTTCATACCCCTGTTAAAGGTGAAGCTTAGTGTCCTAGCTCTTAGTTATGAGATTGACATAGTGTATGACCAAAAAGGTAGAAACCGATAAGATAGTTAAAATTTCCACCACCTGGTAGCAAGACCTTTTGAGTGCTAAAATGCCACCCGTTCATTTTTTAGCAACCCCAAACTTTAACACAAAAAAAATTCTTCTCTTTCAAAAAAAAAAAAAAAAAAAAAATGGTGCTTTTTAACAACTTTTAACTTAATTTCATGTCAGTTCTTGTTTGATGAGATGTGAGATTAAGTTTAAAGTTGCTACTTAGCTTAAAATTTTTAAATGATTTTGCTCAAGAATGGACGAGACGTTTCATGAAGCCTAATCACTCGATAGTTACTACAAACCGCCTATTTCGGTGCGCCTAGTAGGACGAGTAGAAACCCTGGAGTACCTCGTGAAGACCTAACAGGATTTACCCCTCCTTGAAGAATTGAGATACGCATCAACTTAACTCCTGGAGCGACACAAATTTCATGACACGCGATACTTCTCGAAGAAAGATTTCAAACCCAAATATCATTAGTTGAGAGTGCAGAAGACTGACAACCCTAAAACCGCGTTAAGAACGATATACAGGCAATTCGAGTTTTCAGAATAAGTCCTTTGGTTTGATCAATGCCTCCGTAGTATTCAAAGATAAGAAATCCAATTAAAGCGACATACATGACGAGCGCCTTACCTATTATATCGAATCGTGACAGACGATACACACCGAGATTCCGATAGACACTATAGGACGCATTAGGAACACAGTTGGAGTGAAGTACGACCTACCATTCCTAGACCGATTGTCAGGGTGAGCATACTATACGACATTAGGAGATATACTTAGGGCATGCACTATTGATTTTGGAAGAAACAAGAATACACATCCCCTTAGTTGAACTTTCTCCTTGATTACCTACTAGTTTTTTATTTGAAAGCGATCCCAAAATTGAGTCAATCTTTCAAAAATGTTGAGTTTCCTTTCTTAAAACTTGATACCTAACTTAATTTCATGACAGTTCTTGTTTGATGAGTTGTGAAGTTAAGTTAGATTCAAGTTGTTACGTAGTTTAAAATTAGGTTTAATCTCATGACAGTTCTTGTTTGATGAGTTATGAGATTAAGCTGAAATCAAGTTGTTACTGGGCTTAAACTGTGGTTCAGTTTAATCTCATGATAGTTCTTGTTTGATGAGTTGTGGGGTTAAGCTAGATTTCAGTTGTGGCTCAACTTAAACTACCGAAAAGATGCCAAAGATTTTTTGTGGCTTTACTCAAGGACGGGAAAGCTTACCTTACTGTGTGATTATTATGTGGTTTCATTTGTGTGATTGCTAGAGGTTAGGAAGTATTGATAGTACCAATTGGGAAGTAGCACCCGGTACTATTTGGATTGACACCCACACCCTTACTTTTCTGTGTGCAACCAAATCGAAGGGTGAATACTATCCGATCAAGCTCAGACCCTTATTCAACTGAATTTTGAGGACAAAATTCTGTTAACGGGGGTAGACTGTAGCAACCACGAATTTTCTAGGTCATTACTCAACATTTAAAAATCAAAATGATTTATTTTAGAAGTTACATATTTTCCCTTGTGCATAACCGGTAACTAAACTACACGAACTGAGAGAACGACACCACACGCGTACCGACACCACACTAGTAAAGGTTTAACTTTTATAATTTCATTTCGGAGTCAATAAATTTTTCTCCATGTCAGTTTGATAAAAACGACTCCTGAGTTATATTTTTCCGTGCTCACGACAACTCGGAAATCTCAAGTTACATCGGGATTCAACAACACATGGTGTACATTTAATACACATAAAACAAAATTCCTACCCTACCAGATACCTCGCGTGCTAAAGACTTCCCTGGAATACCTCGTGAAGACCTAACAGGATTTACCCCTCCTTAAAGAATTGAGATACGCATCAACTTAACTCCTGGAGCGACACAAATTTCATGACACGCGATACTTCTCGAAGAAAGATTTCGAACCCAAATATCATTAGTTGAGAGTGCACAAGACTGACAACCCTAAAACCGCGTTAAGAACGATATACAGGCAATTCGAGTTTTCAGAATAAGTCCTTTGGTTTGATCAATGCCTCCGTAGTATTCAAAGATAAGAAATCCAATTAAAGCGACATACATGAGGAGCGCCTTACATATTATATCGAATCGTGAAAGACGATACACACCGAGATTTCGATAGACACTATAGGACGCATTAGGAACACAGTTGGAGTGAAGTACGACCTACCATTCCTAGACCGATGGTCAGGGTGAGCATACTATACGACATTAGGAGATATACTTAGGGCATGCACTATTGATTTTGGAAGAAACAAGAATACACATCCCCCTTAGTTGAACTTTCTCCTTGATTACCTACTAGTTGTTTATTTGAAAGCGATCCCAAAATTGAGTCAATCTTTCAAAAATGTTGAGTTTCCTTTCTTACAACTTGATACCTAACTTAATTTCATGACAGTTCTTGTTTGATGAGTTGTGAAGTTAAGTTAGATTCAAGTTGTTACGTAGTTTAAAATTAGGTTTAATCTCATGACAGTTCTTGTTTGATGAGTTATGAGATTAAGCTGAAATCAAGTTGTTACTGGGCTTAAACTGTGGTTCAGTTTAATCTCATGACAGTTCTTGTTTGATAAGTTGTGGGGTTAAGCTAGATTTCAGTTGAGGCTCAACTTAAACTACTGAAAAGATGCCAAAGATTTTTGATGGCTTTACTCAAGGACGGGAAAGCTTACCTTACTGTGTGATTATTATGTGGTTTTATTTGTGTGATTGCTAGAGGTTAGGAAGTATTGATGGTACCAATTGGGAAGTAGCACCCGGTACTATTTGGATTGACACCCACACCCTTACCTTCCTGTGTGCAACCAAATCGAAGGGTGAATACTGTCCGATCAAGCTCAGACCCTTAGTCAACTGAATTTTGAGGACAAAATTCTGTTAACGGGGGTAGACTGTAGCAACCGCGAATTTTCCAGGTCGTTACTCAACATTTAAAACTCAAAATGATTTATTTTAGAAGTTACATATTTTCCCTTGCGCATAACTGGTAACTAAACTACACGAACTGAGAGAACGACACCACACGCGTACCGACACCACACTAGTAAAGGTTTAATTTTTATAATTTCATTTCGGAGTCAATAAATTTTTCTCCATGTCAGTTTGATAAAAACGACTCCTGATTTATATTTTTTCGTGCTCACGACAGCTCAGAAATCTCAAGTTACATCGGGATTCAACGACACACGGGGTACATTTAATACACATAAAACAAAATTCCTACCCTATCTATACTTACCCAACTCACTATTATTTTTATATAAAAGCAAAAAAAAAAAAAAAAAAAAAAAAAAAAAAAAAAAAAAGGGAAAGAAATATAAAAAAACCCACTCCTCTCATTCTCTCTCTTCTTCCCCACTCCCCTCTGCTTCTCAACGTCATCTCCTTATCTCCATCTCAAATCCATGTCAAGCCAAGGAGTGACGCCATACATAAAACAATATCATATTTTTATCCTCTTCCTCTGTCCAAAAAGAGAGACGACTGCCACCCTTGCCGAATCCGAAGGTCAACGAGTCGAGCCAAGATATGACAATACGGTTTCTCTTTATGGCCATAGGAGAGTCTGGTGAGCATGAAAGAGAGGGTCAAACCATCCCTTGATTTTCTTTTAAATCTTCAAACGATTCATGGCAAACCCACATACACCCAAAAACTATCAATACGAATCTCCATCTGGTGAAGAGCGACATCTCGGTGGTAGAGGAAGTGGGTTTGCTTGGATCGGGCTTGAGTACTTTTGATTTCTCCTCAGCCTCTGTAATCGACTCGATCTGTCGTAAGGATTCTAAGTGTTCTTTGATTCTTTTCATTTCGAAAATAAATATGTTCTTCATATGTTGATTTAATTTTAATTGTTAAAAAAATGGGTAGATACATGATTCGTTAGCTTCCTGTTGTTGTTGTTATGTTCTGTTGTTGATATTATTGTTATGGTGTGGTAAGGTTAAACCTGAACAATAATTTCGTATGTAAATCGGCTCAGGAATTGGAAGTGTTTGTGCTTATGTTTAGAAATTGGTGTTTGAGTATTTGTGGTTATAATGATATTCAAACTCCTGTGTTTGTGTTAAAATTCATGGGTCGTCTGTTGTTGTGTCCATTCCGAGGTTGTAATCATAGATTGCTCGTATAAGTTTGTGTTTGCGTTAAGATTTGGTCATTTGGGATTCTAGTCGAAAATGTATGCTCGTAAGACATTTGAAATTAGGTCCGAATAGGTTGTTTTGATACTCAAAATCTGATTTTCTGAGTCAAATTGATAAATCTCGTGCTCGATACTCGGGTTGGGTTGTACTCAACTCGATGTGTGTAAGGTTTGAAAACTTGTGTGCTTATAGTTGTAGTTCCAGTTGTGTTGTTTTTCGTAACCTTAATGTAAGTTATGCTCAGTTGAACGATCTCGAGTCATGGGTATAAGTACCCTTAGCCGTGCGTGAAAGAGGTCATAGTTGAATGTCTTGTTTGTGCCTCGAGCCGAGAGACCATGGGTTATGGTCACGGAGCTCATCTCGAGCCTTGGTTGGCTTGTTTTCCTGCCCTTGTTGGTTCGACCATTGGGTCGTTAACAACACCTAATGGGTACTATTTTTCACTTACTCTCACAATGGGTCACACTCTATGGTCGAACTCTTTTAAGTCGTGTCCTAGTCAAGATCTTGTTTCGAATCCCCTTCCAAACTTGTTCTGCACAATAGCTCACTAGGAGTCCATATCTTGTTTTCCAAAAACCTGGTGTACTGGGAAGTTCAAATTGCTATATCACTTCAAAACATAAACATGTTAAGTTGTTACTGGACTGTCTAGCTTACCACATGTGGGCTGAAATTCCTTAAACCCAAAAAGGGATTGTGTGTCTATTCATACTCCACCAGGTCGAGTTCTATTAGACTTCAAAATCTCATAATTGGGCCGAAGCCCATGCAGCAAAAATACTAACCGTCGGCCTTTATTACCTGTCCGTGAAGAGTGAGTTCATTTAGTCCGCTTAATTCAACGTTGGGCCACAGCCCAACTCGTCAAAACCTTAGAATAATAATGAATAATCCGTTCCAAGACACGAGTCATGATCGCCATCGTTCAAGTGATCACAACTTTATATTTTACAATTTAAAAACAACTCGACTAGTTATCGTCCCGTTACACGTAACATCTCGATATATATATTTAAAACATACGGCATATTTAGAAATTCAACATGATTTGTATAACCAACCGACTCACTTTATAAATCAAATTGGTAATTCGTTAAACATACAAAAAAAAAAAAAAAAAAAAAAAAAAAAAAAAAAAAAAAAAACTTTTATATATATTCTAAAACTATGAAGACGAGGTGGAAACTAATGGTGAAATTAAATTTGTTCATTAAAATATACCACTTATTGGATTTTGTATAAATTTGGCGTGTTCTATCAAAACTCATATAGGTTTATTAGAATATGAAACAATTATTTTAAATGCCAATTTTATAATTTTTGTTAGCACGAGAATTGCCTATTATCAAAGAGTATGTACTTAGCTTACCAAATTTTTTGTTAAATGTCATAAACAATAATGAGAAATTATTAAACGTAACCTTTCTTTTATGAAAACTAAATCTATATATATATATATATATATATATATATATATATATATATATACTAGATTTCGAAGCCCGCCCGATGGGCGGGCATGACTTATAATTATCATTGGAAGGTATTAGTTATCGGAAAATAATATATAAACTTACGTAGACTTGGTGCAAGCTCGCTACCAGACACTCGATATGGACTTCTCTAAGCTCTCCAATATTCTCATAAGTCTTATCACTTGTAGCAAGTATATATCAATTCCTTAACGAACACTTCAATGCATTCTGCACCACATTTACGGGAGTAGGAGTCTTGTTGCCCGATGGGCGGGCATGAATTATGAATATCGTAGAAAAAAATTAGTTAACAAAAAATAAGATATAAGCATAGAATGTTATTTATTGAATACATTAATAACGGGAAAAAATAAATGTTTATCGAATATGAAAGAAACAAAATTACAAAGTAGTACATAAGAAAAAAGTATACAATCAAATAAACTCAAATGCGAAACAAAGCTTATTTGTTGTTTTGCGTAATTGCCATCCTTATCACACAAAAAATCTTCAAGTCCTTTATGCTCTTCACTCTTGAGACATCCACTTATACTTCTTTGTGTGAGAAAATTGGCCAACATATTTATCGAATGCATAAACTTACATGGGCTTGTAAAGAAGGAATGTAATGAATCAACAACTATTTTCAACTAAAATTAATATCTTTTTAGTAATTTGATTATATTGCTATAACAAAATTAGAAAAATAATGTATTCTATTCAAAATCTAAACAACCATCATGCATAGTAGAATTTCCGTAGGGAGTATGTGCATAATGGCTCTTGGTATTGTAAACTGGACCAAGCCCGCCTTTTCCCAGCTTTTTGTCGACCGAAAAGTTTTGATGGCCTTAGAAACTTCTGATAAGCTAAAAAACGACACCTCTATATCTTATTTGTCACGAATGTATATGTTATCTTTATCAAGGATCATCGCATGCCTGCCTAGAAAGGATGAAAATGAGACCACAATCTTATTTTCAAATAATAACGATAAAAAGGTATTAAATTGTATCTACATCAATTTAGATCAATCTTTATTACCTACTCGTTATGCATCTCTGTTCTTCTATTTAATCCAAGTGTAGAGTGCCCATATGCCGATGAGGGAAGAGTTTGTGGATTCCAAATGTTATCATCTGGTTATCATTGGAGGATAGAATGCCATAAGCAAATAAAAACATACCTTTAGAGGATATTATTAGGCTCCACAGTTTGATCACCTTTAAATGCAATATTACATTCTACAATTCTATCCTCCTACTTTAGATTGAATAAAAAACCAAGTAACTAAGATTCTTAAGATACATCAAAAATGTTACGTAAAAAACCTGAATTAAAACTGATCATTAAACCAAGAGCCCCATTCCATCAAAACTAAATGCATAATCGTCATCTCTTCCTTTTGAAAATCACTAACAAAAAACAAATTTAAACATCCATAATCCAAAACTGGTGTGTTAGTAATTTAAATATAGCGTGTAGGGTAGTCAATTTTGAAGAAAGATAATACCTAAGCTTGTTGTGGCTGGAGCTAATGGTGTAAAATTAGTTGAGAGCAACGATGATTGGATAACCGCTTTACTAATTGGAAGATCACCTGTGCTCACCCATCGGGTTGCCACTGCAACAATGGTGAAGGATAGGAAGGTATATATCAACCATGCACTTGATATGGGGTTCCCAAAGAAGAAACATGTTTTTTGCGAATATGCATTTTCTTATATCCTTGTTTTTTCTACTTGTATATTGATTAATGTTGTAATCTACGATTCTGTCTGGGCAAATTAAAAAACTCTTTTTCGATGTACACTTGGTATTATTCAGTTATTGACCATTTCAAATGAGTCTCTAATACACTTTACCATAACTGTAGTAAGTATATTACACACCATAACAGCACTACCGGACCTCGTATTTCTCATAACTATACTATATGGAGAGGCCAAGAATGCTACCAGATTATTACTTTATGCTATCTTTATATTATTCTGTATGCCGTATAGTCCATAACTTATATAACATAAAATGAATGATGTGAAAATGGGTTATCTCAATATATTAATGCTTCTTAGCTCGAAAATAAATAAATAAATAAATAAATAAATAAATAAATAATAATAATAATAATAATAATAATAATAATAATAATAATAATAATAATAATAATAATAATAATAATAATAATAATAATAATAATAATAATAAAAAAAAAATAAAAAAAAAAAAAAAAAAAAAAAAAAAAACAAAAAACAAACAAACAAACACTAATTCTCATTTTCAAGGAGAAGATGATAATATTATTGAAGCTTACCTTTTTATCAAGTTCAAACATCAAAAGAGAAGATGAAATTTTGGAGTAGATGATCATTTGACTACACGCTTAATGAAGAACCTGATCCAATGCATTCAACCATTTTCCAAGTACCATAAAAACATAACAGAAATTTTTGGGACCATCTACTCCTGTCACCAGCAGTAGTTTGTTCCAATCTACACAACAAATCATCATTTAATAAATAGCAAGCATTTAGCGTCCGAAACATGCTATCAAGGGCTGTTTGGATAGCTTATCTCCAGCAGCCCTTTAGGTGTCTTGACATGTTAATAAGGGCTGCTTGAATAGCCAATTTCAGTACCTGTGATCGAAAGATTACCTTTTAGTATTGTACCTCCACTTTTTGTCATGGGAATTGGCGCCCCATCATATGAGCTATCCTCAAAGTAGGTGATTGCTTATCTTTAGTTGCATTTTATTGAAGCCTTGTCATAGGCCCTGATTAATTCCGGAAAAATCACTCAGCAATGTAAAACTGAGGACCAAACGAATATGAAAGTTAACTAAAAGACAAACGGAGATGAAGATTATGAACTAACCTTGTAGCTTCAAGTTCACTTTCAAACAACCCTAGGTAGATGTACCTGCATGCTAAAAAGACATTGATCCCAATGTGTCAATTAATGTAAGTTTAATTTAGTTTAACTAATGCTCATTTTTTCCCAAAAAACTGGCCCATTCGAGATTCCTATCGACCATATTTGTGCAGTGTAACCCCTCTATACTTTGAGTTTCCTCTATAGAACCCTGAGTTTGGGTAAAAAAAAAAGGTGAAAGAAATGGATGATTACAGAAAAGAAGGATTGAGAAGAAATTCACGCCATCAAAGGCATGGACACGGATGGAGGCCTGTTGCACCACAAGCGGATCTATAACCAATAAGTAAAGAAATTTAAGTGAAAGCGCCAAAAGAGCTTGAGAAACAATGTGTCAACAAAATAATAAACCTGCATAGCCTCAATTCGCCTCAAAATTGGTCTGATTGATTCAGGAAATTGGATTACCAGCTCTACACATTTACGCTCATTTGCCTATAGTTTATAATGAATAATAAAAACATATTAGCAGTCCGATTAAAAAAGAATCAGAACAATGTGTACTTAAATCATACTTGATATCATTTTGGAGGTCGCCAATGTCTTTCTTTAGCATATCTTCTCAATAAACTGTCTGCAAGTCAAGCTTACTATAGAGAAACCTGCTGTTCCTTGGCTCTTTCAATTTTTATGAAGAAACCCCATAAAAGGCAGCGTATAATGTGAAGTGTTCTATCAGATAAAAAAGTTACCTTTAGCCCACTGGTAATACCATGGGCTGCATAAAAGCATACACCTAACATTCTTCGATTCCATGTTCGCACAGTTCTGGTCTTGGTGCTTCCCCTAATGTTGCTTCCAGATATAAGCCAATCACATTGAAGTATCTGGAATTTGTCAAAGGTATTTCGATGGGTGGGCAAGTTTCATAATTTTCATTTTTGAATATCTACTGTGTAAATTTATGGAGAGGTTCAAGCTTTAAATTTGTACTTGTATATCTTGCGTAAATGTGAAAAACAATTTCAGTAACATAGAAAATGAGTACATGAGTTGGTTTAAAAATAACCAAACTAAGATAATGCGCAAAAATTATACAAAAATAAGTTGTGTTCAACATGAGTTTTGTTTCTTGCAAAGATTGGTAAATGCAGATATATCTGGGCCGTGGTGTAGTTTGGTGGCATCTACACCATACATGACAAGTACCCCGTATACCTCCTTCGGTTCTGTAACATGTGTTGTCCCGCACTTGTAGTTTGCCTTCAACTCATCTATTTTGTCAAAATCAATCCCATGTCAGTAAAACAAACAAACTCTAAGAAACTAAAGGCCCGTAGTTGTATTTCATTAAAATAATCATGTAGTCCTAATAGTCAAATCTATAATTCATATTTACTGCATATAAGTGATTTTGAAGAAGTTGTGCCATCAATCAAGCATTTAGTAATACCCATAATAGTGCTAGCTGGGTTTAAAAGAAGGGTAAAAATACACAAGATATATTAACAATCTGTAATGCATACTCCACATCTTGATATGTCAAAAACTATTGTAGGGAAACCGGTTTAGAGATGTTGATGCTACTAAAACTATCCAATATGATCTGTGTACTTCAACATTATCCGTTTTGATACTAAAGACCTAACAGAAGCTACGGTCAATATTAGGCTCATCAAGTGTTAAATTATGAGCCCGTGATCCTAAACATAACTTTTACTCATCAAACAAATAAAATCACATAATAGATGTAATATAGTGAATGTTGGTGACAAATGACATGACATTTGAATGGAACTGAGACCGTAGGAATACAAAAAATTACCAGGAGGTATTTTTACATGTAAACTCTTAATAAAATAAAAAAAAAAACTCATTAATTATCATCCACGAATAGGCGCTTTATGAATTTTGAGTACCTATACGACTGTACTAATAATTCCAATTGAACACCTAACATATAAATGATGATAAAGTAAAAATGTGTCTATATGCCTTAACAAATGCAAGTTCCAAGGATTAAATGTAACTATCTTATACAGATCATCATGTGAGGATAAAGATCAAGACATGTGGGGTTTGTTTGTTCAAATCAGTAACATAACTAAGGGTATTACCTGGATGTACAACCCTGTGGTGTATTGCAAACCAAAAGTTGATGAAGATGTTGTGTGGCTAAGTTCCCATGTTTTGCACTTTCGTTTTCCATTCGTGATTGGTATCCTAACAATTTGCAAACGTTTGCAATGTCAAATATGGTTAAATGAATATGTATAAGAGAGCTATATATTTGTACATGAGAGAACAACCAAACATTACTTCACGGGTATCAATTTCATCATAATTATTATTGCTATATTATTAGAAGCCGGAAAACTAAGAATAGTCAAAATATATAACCACGTATTGCAAGTGTTTACCTGATAGAATGATTGTTCTATCAGAGTGGGTGCAACATGATCTTCTTCTGAATGCATGATATTTTGTTCCCCGACTAATTTACTCGATGCTTTGTGGAGGAGTGTAGAAAGATAAAAGTTGTAACCACATATTGGCTCCGTTTTTGGCTTATCAGTTCTGCCCAATGAAGCATGCTTTTGTGTTATTGGCGGCCGACATTTTCTGATATTTCCTTTTCTGCCTTCAGAAGCAGGGCATCGTTGGCATGAGACTTGTAAAATACAATTGGTTTACTGCAAATATTTGCGTGTGCGTAGTTGTAAATAACTTTGTATGTGAAATACTCTTACTCTGCACTTCCGCAGTCATAGTTCAAACCTCGCCAATCTCTGGAATGACGTATATATGTGTTGATGGAGTTCCTGATAGTTGGCGACGTCTTCCAAATAACATTCCTATAAAAACTCACGAAAATGTTACAGTAAATCTTTATTAATAAGCATGTTTATCAATGATTAATCAAAAAAATCCATATTTCACAACTAATATATCATAAACTCACTTTTTACATTTGGCTTGAACAGCAAAAATCTGATATTAAAAAGAGGAAAACAAATGAGAATAATGCAAAAAATAAAATGCGTAAGTAACTAATACATGCTCCGTTTGAGGGTCAAAGCATGCTAGCATCTACTCTAATATCTCAGTCGTTGTCAATGCAAATTAGCAGATTAACTTACCTATTTGCGGTACTTGAGAGCATAAAACATTTCATGATAACGACAAATCTCAATCCTGTCAAGCTTTGACACACGCTTCCAGAATCCATAAACTCCAGCAAGGGTCAACAACCTTTCTGAGTAAATCTGCCATGTGTATCTGTCCAACAAATTTCATGTTAGAAACAAATATCCAACATATAATTAAGGCGACTAATAATTAGATATGAGGT
Organism: Artemisia tridentata subsp. tridentata; assembly: GCA_021014915.2. Lineage (NCBI taxonomy): Eukaryota > Viridiplantae > Streptophyta > Magnoliopsida > Asterales > Asteraceae > Artemisia > Artemisia tridentata. The sequence continues at coordinate 64,100,280 of CP139509.1, read as the reverse complement.
TTGTGGTTTGCTTACTTCTCCTGGATACGCTGTAGGCCACCGTTTCAAATGGCATCCCAATGCGAAGGGTCTTGTTTGGTTTTCTCAAAGAAGTTGACAAGCAACTCGGTGACCTGGTCCCCGTGGTACGGGTCAATGTGGAAGTCAAATTTCCCATGAACAATGATTTCAGCAGGTCCTCCTTGAAGTGTTGCAAATGTGGGCAACCCGCAAGTCATGGCCTCCACCATGGTCAACCCAAAGTCCTAAATGCCTCGTATGTTTTCGTTTATTAAAAACATTAGTGCTTAAAATAAATGGTTTTGCTTTTGTAAAACCATTTATTTTAATATTCTATTGTGTTTGTCATTCATATTACAGCCCCATTTTTACTGTAGAAAGAGTATATTATGATCACTATCAATTTGATCAAAGACGACCAGTCGACCAAAGGAGCTGAACCTGTCTCATCAATGATCCTTACAATCACCTTAAACCTGAATTTAGAAAATCAAAGACGACCAGTCGACCAAAGGAGCTGAACCTGTCTCATCAATGACCCTTACAATCACCTTAAACCTGAATTTAGAAAAGATATCAGTACATGAGTATATCCTAAATAGATAATTTATTTAATTTTGTGTTAAATGAATTAGTTAAATGCATATCGTCAATCACCTTGGCACAAGCCGGTAAACGATTCTGTTTTCATCACACGTGTAAGCCTGCTTCTTGTTCTTGGTTGCACTGGATGATTAGTTTAATGAGTATCGTCAATTTACTAAATGATTCTGTGTTCAAAACTAATACTCTTAAGACAATACATAACCAAACTAAATATACTAATTAGACACAAAATTGGAGACCCTACTTTATTTTCAGGAAAAAAAAAAAAAAAAAAAAAAAAAAAAAAAAAAAAAAAACATTTGTTTTTGCTTATGGAAAGAGTTCGGTTGTTACTTATTTTTACTATGTCTGCTTAGAACATGAGCTAATAAGCATCTTAAAAAAGGAATGCATCCGTCGCTTCATTTTCAATCCCGTCACCCGTGAGATCATGGATTCCAAATAATTAATACTTTAACACTTATCTTAAAAACCATGCAGTTATCGAAAATTAGTTTAAAAGCGATAACACCCATAAGTATCAACTTCGAACATCTATCCATTTAATAACCTAAATTCAAGTTTAAATGTAAAAGGGGATTGGAACCTTAAGCCTACAGTTGCTAATGCCATATCAAAACAACAACAAAAAAACTAAAGTAATGCTTAGCGTTGCGTTCTAAAAGCGATTATATTGTTATCGCGCATATAACATGTTTCAAACATCCAATAGTTTGGGCATAACAAAGCTGATTCTGGGGCGTTTGGAGTTACTTATTTTTACTGTGTCTGCTTAGAACATGAGCTAATATGCAGCTTAAAAATAAGCAATTTAGAAAATAGAGTTCGGTTTTTGCTTATGGAAAGATGCTATTAACATTTAGAAGATGATACACAAGGGGATTAATATCTATTAAGTATGGCATGGTGTGATCTCTTTTTGCAATTCAGTAAAGTCATTGCTTTTAAATGTGACTCCAACTGTCATTACGTGTTCTATTCGTATCATACTTATGATGATTCTAGCTTAGGTATCTTAATTCACCGATCTCAATCGTTAAGCAAAAATAAATAAAGTCTGAATCAAACAATAAACATCCTCTTAGTTTGATGAAAATAAAACTTAATGACAAGTCAAAATGAATTTTAACTCACATTCTTTCTTCTTTCCAGATGCCTTTACTGCAGCTGCACGCTCTTCAGCAACCTTCTTCTCCTCTTCAGTCTCCTCATCGAAAAGATCAACATCATTGTCATGATCCTCATCAGCTGCAGCCTAAAGATCATACACCAATTGAAACTTTGGTCAGAAAATAATATGCAAAATTATCAGATTTAAGATAATAAAACTTGCAACAAACTTACCTTTGTCTCACCAGCAGAGGGTGATTGAGTTGGTAGTTCGGTTTCTGCTATCTTTTCTTTCTTCTTTCTTCTTAATTGGAAAAACTGTTGCATAACATCCGCGCACACTGCTGATAATACCCCTCTTCTTATTGTCATGTTTGGGTGGAACGGGTGTACAGGGGCAGGCGGTTTATTTGACCCATTTCCTCCATCACCATCAGACAGTCTGCAAATACATCGAGTGAAAGTTCAACCCAAAGTTAAATGCATTATAGTTGTAGCATGAAACTAATTTCGTCATATTTGGCGGGATGTACGTTTACTAAGCCATTAGAGGGGTCAAAGAGGGTTTACATTTAAGTAAATGTCCAAACAGGTAGTTAGGTCAACACTATATATGTCCATGTTTTTTAGTAATAGGATTTACGCGTGTTTAAAGTTTTAGAGAACACTTTAGATGACTTTTGAGTCATATGACCTGACTGGCCCGTTTCCTTTGTATCTATAAAAAAATTACCCATTTCGCTTGTTGGAGAAAAAAATATTCAAATCGACCCAATATCTAAACAGGGCGAAATTGCCACATCTATAAGTTATCAGATAACTTATAGATAACGTAGATTAAAGGGATTTTATTATACAGGTTGGTATGCCTCCATGAAGTAAAGCTGATAATGATACAGATTAATTATCAGATAACGTATTTATACCAAGCATAGTAACGAAAAGGAATACATGAACTTTCTAAACCAAAGATACTTCAAGCACCTGTTTGTAAGTAATAGATCTCTAGTAGGATGAAACTTGAATAAACCTCAAAACCTGCAAAATCCATGAATGAGTGCATACCAAGTGTTCTCTAGCACATGGGCAAAATATGTCGTTTTGGGTTTACTCACCGACACCTGTTAGTCCATTATCAAAAGTACAAAACACAATATGTCGTACAACCACATAACCCCACAATAAGTACACAATAAGTACACCAAATTAATAAAATCATGTCCATTATCAATTTGACATTGATGGGTATTTGTTTAAATTCCTTTTAGTCATCTAGTCTTATGATCAAACCAATTATTAAAACATTATTACAAATGGATAAGCCGAGCTCTTATTGAAATGCAGCTTTGTACTGTAGTTTTCAAGTATCAAGTGTTTCTAAAGAGTAATTAGTGTAACCATCTAATGTCAAATTAACATCCAATTCAGGACTCCAATCTTCTGTAACGATTCCATTACTAATACCTCCTCTTAGTTTGATGAAAATAAAACTTAATGACAAGTCAAAATGAATTTTAACTCACATTCTTTCTTCTTTCCAGATGTCTTTACTGCAGCTGCACGCTCTTCAGCAACCTTCTTCTCCTCTTCAGTCTCCTCATCGAAAAGATCAACATCATTGTCATGATCCTCATCATCTGCAGCCTAAAGATCATACACCAATTGAAACTTTGGTCAGAAAACAATATGCAAAATTATCAGATTTAAGATAATAAAACTTGCAACAAACTTACCTTTGTCTCACCAGCATGGGGAGTTGCAATCGCCTCTTCTGGGAATGAAGAAGATCCCTCAACGACAACTCCACTTCCTTCAGCAGAGACACCAATAATTTCAACCCTAAATCTGAAACACTCCCTAAACCAGCAAAATCCAATCTTTATATTTAAACAATAATAAGAATCAAAACTTTAAATCATAAACACATGAATTAACAAAAGATTTATTATGGATATACCCAAATTGAGTCCTAGCAGCAAATGGTATGATGACGACGTCCTCATAACTGATCGATCAACTGCAATTTAAACATTGCATGCATTGAATTAGAGAATAGAGACATTGATTCTCTAGAAACAAACCTGGTGATCAATCGTAGCCATCATCAAGTTTTCGGATTGGTGCTGTTAAAAAGGATCGGTGCTGTTAAAAAAAAGATTTGCAATCTACCTTGTGATTCGAACTTAAGGTGGCTTTATCAAACAGAAAAGAAAACCTGGATATCAAATTATTATAAACAACATAAGTGGATATCGGATTGGTGCTGTGGAAAAAAAACACACGATTGAATAATAGTTTTTGTGTATACATGAAGCCATAATAAAAAACATACCTGAATACATATTACCAACAAAGAAGAACCTGCACATCAAATCAGAAAAGAAACCCGATCATTAGAGGAGATTGTGAGAAAAATATTAGTAGGTTTTTTGAGAAAAATTATATTATGAATGAGGTGTGATTTATTTTTACGTATATGTTTTGAGTATATGTTTCTTAGGGTTACCCGACTTGTAGGGATTCTCCTAAATATAATTGTTTGCATAGGTTTATAGATTTGAGCTTGCAAGATATAATCAAAAAAATGTGTTGGTCTAGTGGTAATCAACTTTGTTGATGTTACCAACACCTTAAGTTCGAATCTTGCAAATGGCAAATTTTTACAATAATGTCCGAATTTTAAAAAAAAATAGTTGCTTATGTGGCATTGCTTATGATTATGTGGCATTGAGGTGGCATTAATGACGTCATACGCCTCCTGTTATATATAATGTATAGATATATATATATATATATATATATATATATATATATATATATATATATATATATATATATATATATATATATATATATATATATATATATATATACTCATCCGACTATCACGTTTTTCACATGCCGTCAACGTCTTATATTTGATATTACTTCTTCCGTACATAGTCCTCCAGTCACGGTCAAACCGGAGACTTATTCGTCCTTATGAACATTTAAGCACTTCCAAGAGCCAATACTTTCAAATGATTTAGAAAACTGTTTTAAACTTAAATACTGCTACACCAACAACAAAAACATAAACTCTTTAAATCTTTTAGATTTAAGTAAATTTCAAATTCCAAAACTCGATCCGTGAACTAAAACAAACCTTACTAATCTAGGTCGCGTGTTGGTGCTGAACACTATCTGAAACCATTGTATTATCTGACTGCTATTTACCAATGTGAGTTCTTGTAGCCCCTTTTTCATTATGTTTTTCTTGGAGAAAAATGGTACTAAAATAATATTTTAACTGTTTTTCATGCTGTGATTATACTGTTTTCATGATTTTGGACATTATGTGTGTTGATGCAATTATATACTGTGACATGTTGTTTTGTGATTACTTGACTGCGCCACTGTTAACTCTCTGTTGAGAGCCTACGTGATATAGGTTCAGTTGGTATAACTGTTAACTCTCTGTTGAGAGCCTACGTGTTGATAGATCTATCGGGGTAGCTCCCCTCTGTGTGTATTGTTTATGTGTGCAACCATTGTGCAACCGTCGTGGCAGGTTCAGTTGGCGCGACATTATTTGGTTTCGACATGTGTTTATAAATTGTTATCATGCTCACTTTTGTCCTACACTATGCTATCACAGCTCAGCGGTTTTACTTTTAAACCTACGAGCTCACCAACATTATGTTGACGTTTTCTAGTACCATTTTCAGATGTTATTGAAGCTGCTTAGAAGGTAGAGTATTGACTGGCTTAGCAAGACTTAAGACAAGACCCTCCTGGGTTATATCTCGTGGAGTTGCATTTATATTCCTTAGTGATGTTGTTTAACCTTGAGACTTATGTTATTTTGGATCTTTGTACTTATCCCGTTTGTGGGAGATTGCGACTATCAACTATTGTATGTTATGCATTTAGTGTTTTCTCTGTTGTGACACCTTGTGTTTTTGACAATGAGGTCATACCCCGTAAATGCCATTCCGCTGCGCCATTTTTGGGGTGTGACACCACAGCTAATGAACTAAGAAAGTAAAAACCTGTAAAGAAATTATAACCTTGCTAATAGTATTAGAAAATCATAACAACCAAATAAAAGACTACTCGTAGCAAACCATATAAAATCAGGCAAAACAAAAGATAAACACATATTAACATCATCGAGCAAATGAAACAACGGCATTGATTACTGAAACACAGACAGGGCAAAACAACAGCATTGTAGTCGTTTTCAGACGCTGCATTATATATCAAAAACATCACAGGAACCCATAATCACTTAAACATCATCACACAAAAGGATCATGATAATCATTTGACATAAATTATACAAAGTACTAACTTCCATCAAATGGACCCTCATTTTTCAATCATTTGGCACAAAAGCAACAAAAGGATGATCACAAAAAAAACATCAAATTTAAGAGATCTGACGTTTTATTCAGCAATAATAACTAAATTTAATTAACTCTGTTGATAAACAAAGATTAGAACTAATCATGAAGCATGAACAAACCCAATATCACACCAAAAAATAGATACATCAAAAAATAAATACGCAAATCGAACATCCACATATAAAGCATAAACCATTCGACAAATCACACATAAAGCATAAGCAAACAAAGATTAGAACTTTTTAACATCAAAAAAGAAATACGCAAACCGAACATCCACATATAAAGCATAAACCATTCGATAAATCACACATAAAGCATAAGCAAACAAAGATTAGAACTTTTTAACCCACAAAGCTAAAAGGTACAGTCAAAACATCTAAAGATCTAAATCATAAAGCACGAGCAAACCCAATAAAAAACATACATAAATCATAAGCAAAAGATGCACAATCACCACCGATGCGTAACATAATGGCAACCTAAAAATAAGTAAGGTAGATAACCCCAAAAAGTTATCGGCAAGAGGTAGGGTTTCGTCAGGAGAAGACGCCAGAAGCTGCGCAAGATAACCTCAAAATAAATGAGGTAGGTAACCTAAAAAGGGTAAGCCCCTAAAAGAAACGGAGCGAAAAAAGCAGGAGCCCAAAACGGCAGCACTGTAGTCGTTTTGTGACGCTGTATTATATAATAGATAATATTTACACCTTCCCGACGTAACATTTTGCAAGTTGTGTCGAACAGTAAGAAGGGTAAAAGGGCATCAGCTAAGCCATACAGAGAGGTAAGAAAAGTTATAGTTAACTTGCTGTTTGTGCAGTATTTTCGACAGTGGTTTTATTTAAGTTTTACAGCAATTACCAAAGAAAGCATCATATACAGTCTTCACTATTCTTGAATTATCACTGAATGAAAATTGTTATTATCATTCGCAAACTGGCCAATCCCATTTTATATTAAAGTAGGTACGTGCCTTTAAAACGCTTCAAATATTGCCCGGTAATCATGGTTTACCAACACAAATGCCATCTTTTTCTCCCATTATTGGGCACACTTCTCTTCTTAAAATAAATTGTCATATGCACAAGGATATGCCTTTTTTTTCCCTGTAAAATTTAACTTAATGTTTTGCTGGAATATCTAGCGTTACACGCAAAAAAAAATCACATGTGATTGAAATCACGTGTAGTAATATCACATGTGATTTTATGCATTTTATTTAACTTCGATGAATTAACTGCACTAACCTACAATTCAAAATATAATGTGCCCCAAATGGTTAGAAAGCTATGAATGATCATCTTTTAGGAGAAAAAAAATGGTGAAACTTTTAAAATTTTGTAGAAAACAAATTATGTTCATTGTATTACATGTTTAAATATTTGAAAACTTCAATTATATTTAATTAATCCTCCAAGTTGTTCCCTAATATATTTAATTCATCCTTCAACTATTATTATACAAGTATCCGTGCATAGCAATTAGATTTTGTAGCATCAAATATAGGGCTGGCAATTTTGACACGAAACCTGTTAACACGACACGACACGACCTGTTCTTAACAGGTTCGTGTCTTAACCTTAACAGGTTTCTTGTCTTAACAGGTCAGACCTGTTAAGACCTGTTAATATTCGTGTCTTAACAGGTCAGACCTGTTAAGACCTGTTAAAGACCTGTTAATATTAGGGTATATAAATTACCAACACACAGTCCACACTTCATAACCCTAATCTCTTTCTTATCTAAAATCCGCCCCCTTTTGCATCTCTCTCTCATCTCTTATCAGTTATCACATCTCTCATCTAATCTTATCAAAACAATCAATACACAGTTACACACTCAACTAATCTTTACATCTAATCTCCAACAAAAACAGAACATACACAATAACAACTCAACCTATATCCCTTTTTGTCGATCATACGCGGCGTGCCTTCAAGAGAAATAGCTTCAAGATCATTGTAACATGGTCTCGGGTAAGGCTTTTATATGTTATTTCATTATGTGTTGATAACCGAAAGAATGGTTGGATGAAACATTAGGAGGAGCAATGGTGGCTGCAACAGCTTTGGTTCCCGATGAGGTACAAGATATTCAAGAGATATTGCAGAGATGGAGTGATATAGAGAAAATGGATTTTATATGTTATTTCGTTATGTGATTATATTTTTATATGTTATTTCGTTATGGATTTTATATGTATTTAGTCGGATTTATTGTGGATTTGTTGTTTGATTGTGGATTTGTTGTTTGTTGTTTGTTGTTTGATTGTGGATTTGTTGTGGATTTATAGTCGGGATTTATTGTGGATTTTTTGTTTGATTGTGGATTTATAGTCGGATTTATTGTGGATTTGTTGTTTGATAGTCGGATTTATTGCCGAGATATGGCCGTCGGCCGATTAGATTAAACAGGTCTTAACAGGTGCACCTGTTAATTTTCGTGTCGTGTTCGTGTTTGAGAAAAATGACACGATTAGTTAACAGGTTGTAACACCCCAACCCGATAAGGGTAGAAGTATTACGTTATGGTGACATATCAAAGCAAACACAAGCATATGACTAAATAATATAAAATGAATTTCAAAGGTTACAAAGGAAAATTCTGAAATACAAGGTTATATAAGAGAACAATAACAAAATACTAAGTCTGAAATGTAAATCTCTTCTAGTCATCTCTAAATCCAGGATAGCAAATCTAAGTATAGTCTTCTAAGTCCAAGGTACTCTCCACTCATAACCCAGCTTCCAACTAAAACCTGCCGCAGGAAAAGAAATGCGGCTGAGCTTAAAAAGCCCAATGAACAGATATATATAAACGAAATCGAAAACAAACGAACGAACATATATAGTATGGTGCATTGGGGAAGGCATAAGGTATAAACAAATGGAATCAAAGTAAGAAAGGGTCAGTAATCCACCACGAGCCCGAACACAAATCAAATATAGTAACCATGTCTTCATAATCATATAGAGGGGAGACCTCTCAGATAATCAGATAATATGAGGGGTGTCCTCATTCTTCAAATGGAGTAGCTAACTCCCGAACTTGTGAAAGACGTGGATTGCACCCATGCATCAGTCACCGAACAATAATATAATATCAAATCATGTTAAATCCACTAATACGAACACGAACCTAGGATGCATCCATACGCCCCCGAACAATATACTGGCCATAATAAATGTAGTGTGCACATAATAATCAAATGGGGACGGTGTGGAACATCACTCGACCACACTGGAGTCATGCCATTGGTGCATCAATGACACGGCCATGTTACCTTCATGGCTAGGAAACGAACTTGGCTCGGGTATCAAACTGAAGGGTCAAAGGTCCAAATCAAAGCAAAGGTTCAAATAGTCGAAGTCATCGAATCATGGTCAAAGTCCCAATATCAAAGCAAAGGTTCACATAGTCTAAGTCATCATCGGAGGTTCAAAATCAAATGGTTCATTTAAAGTAATCTTTATCAAATGATTTTCATAAAAATGATCTTTAATAACGGTTTTCACAAAAGTAGTCTTTAAAAGTAGTTTTCATAAAAGCTTAGCCAAATTCCAATTAAAAGTGGTAGTGCATATTTCATAAACATCATTTTACAAATAGTTTTTCCTCAAAACATTTCCATGATATAATTAAAAAGGTTTTCACATCTAGTTACCAAAATCAAATGAACCCTCAAAGTATCAAGTGAGTCGAATACTAATATCACAAGGTAACGAACGAATATCAAATGGATCATTATAGAGGCTCAAAGCAAAGGGGTCATATCGAACATCAAAGTCAAAATGAATCAAACAAATGAACCAAAGTGTCAGGGAACGTAGCAATGGCTTAGGGAATCTTAAACGAATCAAGATCAATGAGTCATGAGAGGGAAAACACCCTTACTGAAAAAGGGTAGAATATCTGTACCTTAGACCGCAAGTGCAAACATAACAGAAACATAAAGATTGGAAGTAACTCATTCTTCAGCGGATCTACACGAATTCATGATCGTCTTATTATTAATACCTTATTTAAATCAGATTACTCATTTTAGTCGGCTTTCCATTTTTAGTAACTTTACATATTTTGAATTTTCCATTTTTAACAAATTTTCATCATTAGTACGTTTCTAAGATTTGTCATTTCCATAAATTAGGGTTAACATTTATAATTAAGTAAATTTAAAGATTAACAATGACAATTTCTTAATTTAGGGTTTAATATGTAAATAATTCAAACAACTGACCGCTTAGGGTTTCACCGATTTAATTACTTACTTTAGACACGATTCTGACTAGTTAAGCATGTAGCGAGTCCAAACCAAAACTAAAACGACCAAAGTTTACCCCAGATTATACCCGTTGCCTATATAGACACAGTTGTAGTATGTTCTAATCTTCATATTAGTACCTATACCAGTGATTATTACACCTAGATGGTCCCATATAATACGCCCCATGCAATCATTTAACATATTCTCATTTCACTTCCACATATTATCATAACTTTTATATGTGCCTTATTTAATCTTTACAATATCCGTTTTCATAAAGTGTTAACACGTTATTATCTTGCCTTCTTCAATATCAGTCTTGTGCCTTATTCAAGATTAGTTTACATGTGCCTTATATATCAATATTAGTCCACCCTCACACATTCTCGACGTACACACATGCAATGTACATACAACGCCCCATAATTAATATATGACATCACACTCAACAGATCTTTGATCACGAATATGCACATGCAAATCTCTTTCTTATTCCTTGGTTTAATAACAGGTTTGATCACACACTTAGGCGTGACATGATCGACACCTATAAGGCCCATGCATGCAACACAACCACGACTCCAAACGTAGATGTGACTAGCCCAACCCATGTACTTAACGAGACACAACCCGACATGCTTGACAACAGAATGTATACGTCACCCAACGAGCCATGTCATCAGACCAAAGCCATACTCGCGACACACACATAAACTCCCACAGCCCTCGCGATCAGCCATACGCCTAGGTTTTAATATAGTTTCATTACAGATTCTTCTATGGGTTCTTTTAAATTGATATTAAGTCGACACTATGGCTGCTATACACGACTCCAAAACAGGCTCATAATAGGGTTCCATTATTCACGTAACACGTTAACATGATTTATTTAACGACTTAAAACTTGGGCTGAACAAAGGAAAACCAACATAAAGAAACCACACTCGACATACAGAAACGTATTGTGTTTACGCAATCTTTTACTTTTATATAAAAATATACGAATGGACTTCTTATATATAACGAGATGTAGCAGGCGAAAACACGTTTTAATTTTCAGATTATAGATCATCTTTGTGTTTTAAATGACCAGGTATAGGAGTTTGTTTACTTGTATTAGGGTCGAATAGAGCAGAAGACAACAGATCGAATACACCAATTTTTTTTTAACATGTTTAGGTTATGATTTCATGTGTCGTCTTCAAGTGTGCTTTAAGGATTATCGAACCACCAATATAACCAACAAATTAGTACGCGTATTTAAACATATTACAGATTAGTTTTGGATGTTTCGGATCTGTATATAAGTGTATATGTCGAATGGATTAAAAAGAAACAAGAGGTGATGAGTTACCTGCTGTTTAACGAGGCAAGGAGAAAAGGGAACAAGAGAACGAACACAACCCCATGAATCAATACTCCAAACTGAAATCCTACTACCCACGAACGAACACCACAGCAACCCTTCGAATCCTTGAGCCTTGAGAGAAAACACAGCACGAACTTTGTGTGTTATTGTTTCTTGTGTCGTATGAAAAGGAATGAAGAAAGGCCGAATGGTATTTGAGATGGGGAAAGCGTGTATTTGGATTAGGAAACAATTAAATACCGTACAATATTATTAGGGAGCAATGGCGTGATTTTAGGGGATAGGTTAGACAAAGAAGATCTTCCATAATGATAAAGATATACACCAATACTTAGTCCTTATCTCTTGTGTCTTGGCAACATGAATAACGTGTGATACCATGAGGGGGGAGGGGCGGTTATGGATTTGGATTAGGGAAGGATTTGCACAAATTTTATTAAGTTAGTGATCTTAGGTTATAATTCATATAATGTGTAATTAACATATAACATATAGGTTAGGTTTATTATTAGTTATTATATGACTTAGGTAAAAATTCAAATTAGACGTAAAATTTTGAATTCAGAATTCAGGGTTTTACAATTCTTCCCCTCTAAAAGAAAATTTTCGTCCCCAAAAATTAAAGTGAAAAAGAAACAGAAAACACAACGGACTGTGAGCAGAAATGTGAAAGACTTGTTTCTCATGACTTTATCTTGTTGATCAAAATAGCTTCAGCTTCCTCAGAAAAGACATACCATAATGAATCCAGACAAAAGAATAATACACCAAACGTAACGGATGATAATCGTATTCTCTCAGAAGAGATACAGGGTATACATAGGATTTGACGGATATTTCATCCGTAGAATTGATTAGACAAATCAGATGAGGACGTATAGAAAATAGATTGTTTGAAAACATCAACCGGCAGAAAGCTCTACAACAGAATCTAAGATCTTATTGGAAGTGCAGAGGTCAGCAAAATGCGTGTCGAGAATCCAAACATATCAAATCGTATAACGGTGAAAGCAGATTAAGCGTATAGGTGGAACGAACTTAAAGTCTCACTAACGCAAAAATTATCAAATAGCTTATCAAAATTCTAAGGCTCCTAAGGCACTCCTCGAAATATCCTATGATCACAATAAGTGCACGTTATATGATGTAAGTATTATCACGTTGATCAGGCGTCATAATACTAGCATCATATAAATATGCCCTTATGATGGTCATACTTTATCTCAAGTCGTGAACAAAACAACTCATCTTAACCACCTACCAGTCCTTCTACCTCCTAGGGTTGGTCCGAATCAATCATCATTACGAATTCAAAATCGGAGAAACAGAACGTACAAATAGCGTAACGGAATTAGTAAGCATCAAATGAAGTTCATCGTCAAACAGTCAGGTCTTCCACAATTCATCATAACGAAACCATCATCCAACAAACGCATAACGAACACAGAACGGAATTTCTAATAGGGAACATAACTCATTCAAAGGATCTTATCATTAGGTAACGGAAATTTAAATAGGTTAAGAGGAAGTGAATTACGTCATCGATAGCTTCATCCTTCACAGAATTAACTCTTCCAAACCCAAACGTTTGCTTCAAAATTCATCCATTCAAATACATGATTTCAAATCTCTTCCAATTCCAAGTAGTCTGTCTACGTCTGTCCATATGATCATAGGGTGGAAAGGAATTATAAACTTGAGTCTGGTCCCTCAAGCCTTCGGCACCTCTTCTGGACACTGTGGTGTGGTAACGTGAATTTCTTCTTATATGCTTCTTTCATGGTAACGCATGTCACGAACACCTTCTACTGCCCTTTTACAAGGTTTCTAACTCTGACAACGGTCTTCAATCTTGGTCCTTTCTATGGGAAATTCTGTCATCGCAAGATACCTGGTAGTGCTGTCTGCAACAATCTCTGAACGCCAATCAAACCTATTCTTCCCGAACACAGGGGTTATCCTACTTAATACGAAAATGATCTACATATTCCTCTTTTGTCTCTGAGCACAAACACACTGTCATATTATGACAATTGTCCAAAGACTTGCGAAAAACATGATTCTATTAGCCAATACAATTGGCATCCTTTAAAACTTATAATGATCACAGCGAGTACGAAAGCAGCTTCAGGAATCGTCTTAGGGAAACTTCATATCTACTTCACATCACCAAACTTCCTCTTCACGAATAAAACTGAAATGCTTAGCGGGGTTACTCTCAGTTAGTCAACTCCCTTCTTAGAAGTTCTTGTGGTTGCTTCTTCAGTCCTTCAAACTTAAATGAGGCCGTCTGATACGGAGTTTTCAAAGGTAGGCCAAAGCAATCATTGATACGCGGAAATGGATAATGATTTCGGATAGTGATATGGTTAAGTTCACGATGGTCGATACACCGCCGCATACTTTTCTCTTTCTTCTTCATACCAACAGGAGTATCCAAAGAGAAACACTGAGGTGAACAAAATCATATTCCATCAGCTCCTTCAATCTCTCAACGTTTATGGCACCATGGTTTCGTCAACTGAGATCAGTTCAATGCCAACTCTACTTCTCAAACAGGAGGGAATACCAAGAGGTTTATCAGAGAACATCGGAAAATTTTCGTACAACAAAATACTTCAAATGTCAGAGCTTCCAAGGGTGGATACTAATAGGTGTCAGGAGGAACTTGACAATCAAATGTGATCGGAGTCTGCACTTCTATAGCAAACCTTTCTCTTAACAGATTTAAGTGGTTGAGAGCCATCATAACAAAGCAGGGTGAAGCAGATTGCTAAAGGTCACATTTAAGATACGGTAGTCTATGGTAGCTTTACGAAAGCCATCCAATCCATAACCAAAATACCTCAAGGTCAATTATATCAAGAGTAAACAGTTCCGTAGAACGAATATGGTCGTTAAACCAGACGGATAGTTCATATATCAGAGTCAAGTAAACGGTTCATCATTGTGTTGAGATAGATAAACGAACAGTTCAGGGTGTTGGAATTTTGTTTAGCTTTTTAGCATAAGTGGCAGATAGGGTGTGTATCATTGGTAATACGAACATCGTATAATTGTCAAAAGTGAGATGTATGGAATATTAGTTATCAGCATTATCATGCTCAGTTAACAATTCCGTACTGAGATAGTATTTACATCATATCATTCCAAAGGAAACTAGTTGGCAGACAAAGTTCATCATTCAAAGGGCGAGAACAAAACTTCCTATATCCATGGTTAAAATTACCAGAGTTCTCATAGGAGTAGTAATGGATTATGCATAGTTAAGTAGTATCAGATGATATATTTATCTAGAATAGGTAATGAATTCACCGAACGTGTCAATCACATTATGGTTGAATGACCTTCGGGATGGTCGGAAAGGTATCAAACTGTTTATCAAACAATTTGGAAAAAATGGAGATCAGAATTAGAAAGTGAATCTTAAATGGTGTAAGGTAACCATGTAGTTCCCGAGGTATTCCAATCTTACTTGGTTACTAAACTTAAGTTGCAAAACTTTCTAGCTTCTGAAACAAATGTTCTTGTAAGGCTTATCTAAATGCAAAGGCACGAATCTTCTCACGGGCTGATTTAATCAGTAATAAAGGGCTTCTAGTTAATGCTTCATGTACACATCATTATGCTTCATGTACACATCATTATGATGATTCCGATTAATCGTAACCATCAGGGGAGAGAAATGTGTACACCAAGGACGCACAACAAGTTCACATGATCGGGTTTAACATCTTATGAAACAAATTAAAGATGATCAGTGTTTCAACTTGTTACTTTGGTATCTTCATTTCATGTGTACGTCACGGGCTGATTAATCGTAACCATCAGGGGAGAGAAATGTGTACATCAAGGACGCACAACAAGTTCACGTGATCGGGCTTAATATCTCATGATACAAATTAAAGATGATCAGTGTTTCAACTTGTTACTTTGGTGTTATCATCTCATGTGTATGTTACGAGCTGAGGGGTTATATGTAAGATTACTGGAATACATTTGGTGAGATGAAGATGTTGATATTCAGTTCCCCAAATGGACAATCTTGAAGAAGGTCGAGTCTACAGTCTGTTCTACGTTTTCCGTTGTGTGTTAGAAGACTAAAGACGGCATTCATTTGGCTATCAAAAGTATTCTTCATATTCTGGGCATTCATCAGAAAGGTTTTCAGTTTGGGGGAGAGCACTAATTAGGGGAGAGTGAAAAGCCAGATTTAAACCCTAATTAGATCTGCTCACATTGTTCTTCTGCAAGTAAAGAGATGACAGCTGAGAAGATTTAGGAAGCTAAAAGAAGTAATGTAGTTTGAAGACCACTCTCATAGCTGCTGCATCAAGTTCATCAAGGTGGTGAAGAACAAATCTATCAAAAAAGAATTAAGGTGGTAATTCTTCATGTATCCTTTGTAAATACATAAAATCATAAAATCATAAAAACTCAAAAATATTTTTTCCAATTTCATAAAACTTTTATAAAACCAAATTGTAGATAGAAAAATATAAAACCAAGAAAAACCATAAAAATTTGAAAAATAGAAAATACCAAAAATAGTTTTACAAGGCATGTCTTCTGGTATCGATAACATTTACGGTCCTAGAAATGTCATTCAATAATGACACGGGTCTTTAAATGAAGTTCGAGCAGAAGTTCAAAAAGTTTTCAAAACATGCCTAAATGGCTTGCTATTACTTCAGATAGCAACCCGCTTTTCAAAATGGGGAAAGCACGTCGCCAAAAAGACGGCTGTTCCTCCCACTGGGTGAAGTTCACCCGGGCATGGATTACTTTATATCCATGTTTCTTCGATCTGATGTACGATTCAGTGCATCATTTCTTGTATAAGAAGAGAAGTCTTCTTTACACCATAAACTCTTTCCGTTCTATGATTCTTCAGGAGAGTTTTGGTGTTTCACAAGGTGGTAACTGGACTTAAATTTTCACAAATACTTGTCGCTCAATTGAATGACTACAGCTCTTTAAATAGAAAACGGGTCATTAATTGAGGGGGAGAGTATTTGTTCAAATTTCTGACACCTTTTTAAGCATTGTGCAACATCAGCAGTGACACTCTCTCGTGGTTTAAGGGGGAGCATAGTATGCTCCATAATCAGAATGTATCTAACCTGACCACATTTCTCTCGTAATTTCTAACTTATTTAAATCAATTGGGATCACAAATCTCAATTGGTTTGAAATTTTTGATCGGGGGAGAGAATGTGATTTAAATGTGAAATTCTGATAAAAATGTGATCTTTTGGAACTCAAGTGTAGGCTCTCCCATATGTGCTAAACCTTTTCGTATATCGATGCACAATTGAGGGGGAGCGAATGATTTGTGATGGCAATTGTGGAAGAATACCAAAGACCGACCATTTTATTTAACGTACTGGAGTTATAAGGATGGTAAGGTTAGGTATTAGTTCCCATGATCCAGCCAGAATCGGAGGGATCTTCCCAGGGACAATCCTCTAGTTAGAATAGAAGTCCTTAGGAATGATTAAAAAGGAGAAAAGTGAATAAGGGAAAAGTACCGAATGAGATGGAGCTAGTACTGGAACAAACCCAACAAGGTACTAGTGATGAAGTCTCGGTAAGCGCTGAAGGGGTTGAAGAATGAAAAAGAAATGTAAAGATAAAGGGTGAAAAGAAAGAAGCCCTCCTTACACTTTAGGCAGAAACCGGGTCAATACATATGCTGTCAGAATCACTTAGTCGATTGCTGACATTGAAGTAAAAGTATCATGGACCCAGTGATACGCTGCACAACTCTCCCTAGCCACTTAAGATCCCTCAAGGGACTCTTGTTTCATTTGTCATGGAGATCAATACATGTCTATCGTCTATCTCACTCCGAGTTAGATGATATTGAAAAGGTGGCAATCCTCTCCAGCCTCCGATCACTAAATCAAAACGCACTATTGAGTCTAGAGCCAATAGATCATCCATAAATCTCATTAGGACACACTTCCAATATGCTTGTTGTTTCATACACCGTGAAAAGCAAGAAAATATATATGAAGAGTCATACGCATTATCCTCGTGGTATTGCCAGAACATCTGAGTGATACGTAAAGTATTCACAATGAAGATGGAAATCCTTCTAGAGCCAACATCTAACAAGCTCTTGGTGGGTGACATGTGAGATCCTTCATGGATCAAGCTTGTGACAACTGGAAAGAAACGATGGGGCGATTCAAATTTGAATCAAACTTGTTCCAGGAAATGGATTGACGGATACTTTTGGAAAACCTTTCAATGTGCTCACCAACAAAGTTTCGAGCACATTGATTGTGAAAATTTTCAAACAAAAGTATTTTTGACAGAAATGTGATTCAATTTATAAAACCCTTGTCGTGTTGCACAAAATGTTTATCCAGTGACACGCAAGTGATTTTTCTAATCAATTTCTCGTCAATCAGTGGGTATTTAATTCACTGATTCACTCTACCGTGCTGTCTGCTTTGAGTCGTATAACGAATGACAAAGCCATATTCGTTCTCCAACTTTATTGCTAACTGTTTTATTTCAGATTCATATAAAGATGGCGATGGTGGTTCCTGATTCCAGCAGAGACGTGTCAATCCACACTCCATGCTCACACTTCCAATTCATTATCAAAGACATCATGATAGATGAAGACCTACAACACAGCTTCTGCAACTCTGATGATAGCTATCATGATCCAGAAAAGTGTGAGCATGCGAGTCCAACGGTCACAACAAATCACATGGAGGCAATACTACAATGGATGAGCTCAGAGATTTACGGTGGCTGATGATCTCAAAGAAGGCTCCAAGATCACAACTTCACATGGAGACGATGCTGCAAGATGACTTGAAGACATATGTTGGATAATAACCTCAAAGAATACTCGAAGATCATCCAAGACAAAAGATCAGTCATCAAAGGTTCACTGCTGAAGACACAAAGTACAATGACGTTGAAGAATCAATGTCTACGAGCTATGAAGTCAAGTTCAGAGAATAGAATGCTAGAATTCGAAATATTATTTCCGGGGTGACCTCCCTTAGGGGGAGATTGTTAGGAATATAAATATTCATATGAAGACTCGGTCACCCCGAGTATCTATTTAGCATTTATATAGCTCGTAGGATTATTAGTATTATTATTATTAGTTTAGTTATATTAGTATTTGTGGAGTTGGGTCGGGTCTTTACCCACTGTCAGCTCACTCCACAACCCACTAGGGGCACCTATGTTAGTAACTATAAATACCCCTCTCCACCTAGGGAGAGGGTTGGAACTTCTCAAGCTTTCAATACAATATTCTCTTCACTTTCTCTCACTAAGTTCCCAACTCACTTTCTCTCTCTAAATCTCTAAAACCGCCGGCCAAATCCACCTCTATTCTGTGTTTGAATGTTATGAATATGTTACATTATTTGGTTTTGACATGTGTTTATAACTGGTTATCATGCTCACTTTTGTCCTACACTATGCTATCACAGCTCAACGGTTTTACTTTTAAACCTACGAGCTCACCAACATTATGTTGACGTTTTCTAGTACCATTTTCAGGTGTTATTGAAGCTGCTTAGAAGGTAGAGTATTGACTGGCTTAGCAAGACTTAAGACAAGACCCTCCCGGGTTATATCTCGTGGAGTTGCATTTATATTCCTTAGTGACGTTGTTTAACCTTGAGACTTATGTTATTTTGGATCTTTGTACTTATCCCGTTTGTGGGAGATTGCGACTATCAACTATTGTATGTTATGCATTTAGTGTTTTCTCTGTTGTGACACCTTGTGTTCTTGACAATGAGGTCATACCCCGTAAATGCCATTCCGCTGCGCCATTTTTGGGGTGTGACAGATTGGCATCAGAGCCTTGGTTATAGAGAATTAGGTGGTTTAACCTAGACTATAACCTAAGAACCCTCATATAGTTGCATTATAGGAACTACGTGTGCGATTATGTGTATAGTATGACACAAAGTGATGATGATAAGTAAATGCAGCATGATGCTATCCTAAAAACGCCTTGCCAACGTTTTTATGATAACATGATGCGGCATGGACTTATCAAATCCATGGACTATCAGATAGGAAGTTGAGTGTAGTAGTACGACACGTATACTGACCCATCCTACCTACCTCCTATCTAACGTCTACCAATGTCCTACCTTGTAGAATCATGCCTCCAAGAAAGTCGGCTCGAGTTAACCGAGGCATTCCACCATCGAGGGGTGGAAGGACTGGTGGGCGAGGAGGTAGAGCAGGTGGTCGCGGCACCGAGAACAATGGCAACGACAATGTGAATCCTGACCTTTCCGCCATGATCGTTGAGCAACTGCAAAGCATTGCTACCCACTATCGTCACCCAAGTTGGCGACCACATCAGTAATCTAGGAAACAACGGAAGCGGGAATAACCATGCAGACGATGGCATTGGTAGTGACCACAACAATAATGGCAATAACAACAATAGTGGCAAGGGATGTTCGTACAAGGAGTTTACAGCATGCTAACCAGTGGACTTTGACGGCAATGGAAGAGCGTTGGTATACACAAGATGGATTGAGAAAATGGAAGCAGTTAATGGACATAAGCAAGTGTGCTGCCCACCAGAGGGTGAAGTACGCTGCAAGCTCGTTCACGGGAAAGGCTCTGACCTGGTGGAACACGCAAATCTAGGCCAGAGGAAGAGAAGCCACCATGGGAATGAGTTGGGATGACCTTAAGACATTACTAAAGGAGGAGTATTACCCAAACAACGAGATGCAGAAACTAGAGCATGAGTTCTACAACCATGCTATGGTAGGTGCGGGTCACGCAACTTATACAGATCGATTCCATGAACTTGCTAGACTGGTACCTCACATGGTCACTCCTGAATCCAAGAGAATTGATAGGTACATCTATGGTTTGGTCCCTGAGATTCGCGGAATGGTGAGAGCGACCGAGCCTCCTACGATTCAAAGCGCGATACTGAAAGCTGCAACCTTAACAGACTAAACGGCCAGGAACGGGACGTTATCCAAAAGTGGCGATAAGAGGAAGGTTGTGAGTGAGCCAAGTGAGCAAGGAGGTGCAAATGGTGACAATAAGAAAGCTAAGGGAAAAGGATTTGTGGCATCTGGTGCCGTCAAAAAGGAGTATCATGGTCCTTTCCCAAATTGTGCCAAGTGAAATTACCATCATCCAGAGACTAGGCCATGCCAAGTAGTATGCTTTAACTGTAAACTACCTGGCCATATGGCAAAAGATTGTAGGGCAGTAGCTAAACAAGTGACACTAGTGAATGTTGTTAACCCGAAGACTTGTTATGAGTGTGGAAGCCTTAATCTTCTTCGTAGTATGTGCCTTAGGTTGGGTAGGACACAGGCACCAGTGCATAACAACCAGAATCAGACTGTGGCAATTGGAGGAAACAATGCTAACCGTGTAAACAGTGCAAACCGTGGAAACAATGGCAACCCAGCTCGTGGGCGGGTATCCGTGATGAACGCTGAAGAAGGACGCCAGGACCCGAACCTCGTGACGGGTATGTTCTCCTTAAACGGATATTAGACTATCATGTTGTTTGATTCCAACGTCGATTATAAATTTGTTTCCACTCAGTTCATGCCCCTGTTAAAGGTGAAGCTTAGTGTCCTAGCTCTTAGTTATGAGATTGACATAGTGTATGACCAAAAAGGTAGAAACCGATAAGATAGTTAAAATTTCCACCATCTGGTAGCAAGACCTTTTGAGTGTTGAAATGCCACATGTTCATTTTTTAGCAACCCCAAACTTTAACTAAAAAAAAATAAAAAAAAAATAGGGAGCTTTTTAACAACTTTTAACTTAATTTCATGTCAGTTCTTGTTTGATGAGATGTGAGATTAAGTTTAAAGTTGCTACTTAGCTTAAAAATTTTAAATGATTTTGCTCAAGAATGGACGAGACGTTTCATGAAGCCTAATCACTCAATAGTTACTACAAACTGCCTATTTCGGTGCGCCTAGTAGGACGAGTAGAAACCCAAAGATACCTCGCGTGCTAAAGACTTCCCTGGAGTACCTCGTGAAGACCTAACAGGATTTACCCCTCCTTGAAGAATTGAGATACGCATCAACTTAACTCCCGGAGCGACACAAATTTCATGATACGCGATACTTCTCGAAGAACGATTTCGAACCCAAATATCATTAGTTGAGAGTGCACAAGACTGACAACCCTAAAACCGCGTTAAGAACGATAGACAGGCAATTGATTTTTCAGAATAAGTCCTTTGGTTTGATCAATGCCTCCGTAGTATTCAAAGATAAGAAATCCAATTAAAGCGACATACATGAGGAGCGCCTTACCTTTTATATCGAATCGTGACAGACGATACACACCGAGATTTCGATAGACACTATAGGACGCATTAGGAACACAGTTGGAGTGAAGTACGAACTACCATTCCCAGACCGATGGTCAGGGTGAGCATACTATACGACATTAGGAGATATACTTAGGGCATGCACTATTGATTTTGGAAGAAACAAGAATACACATCCCCTTAGTTGAACTTTCTCCTTGATTACCTACTAGTTGTTTATTTGAAAGCGATCCCAAAATTGAGTCAATCCTTCAAAAATGTTGAGTTTCCTTTCTTACAACTTGATACCTAACTTAATTTCATGACAGTTCTTGTTTGATGAGTTGTGAAGTTAAGTTAGATTCAAGTTGTTACGTAGTTTAAAATTAGGTTTAATCTCATGACAATTCTTGTTTGATTAGTTATGAGATTAAGCTGAAATCAAGTTGTTACTGGGCTTAAACTGTGGTTCAGTTTAATCTCATGACAGTTCTTGTTTGATGAGTTGTGGGGTTAAGCTAGATTTCAGTTGAGGCTCAACTTAAACTACCGAAAAGATGCCAAAGATTTTTGATGGCTTTACTCAAGGACGGGAAAGCTTACCTTACTGTGTGATTATTATGTGGTTTCATTTGTGTGATTGCTAGAGGTTAGGAAGTATTGATAGTACCAATTGGGAAGTAGCACCCGGTACTATTTGGATTGACACCCACACCCTTACTTTCCTGTGTGCAACCAAATCGAAGGGTGAATACTATCCAATCAAGCTCAGACCCTTATTCAACTGAATTTTGAGGACAAAATTCTGTTAACGGGGGTAGACTGTTGCAACCGTGAATTTTCCAGGTCATTACTCAACATTTAAAACTCAAAATGATTTATTTTAGAAGTTACATATTTTCCCTTGCGCATAACTGGTAACTAAACTACACGAACTGAGAGAACGACACCACACGCGTACCGACACCACACTAGTAAAGGTTTAATTTTTATAATTTCATTTCGGAGTCAATACACATAAAACAAAATTCCTACCCTATCTATACTTACCCAACTCACTATTATTATTATATAAAAGCAAAAAAAAAAAAAAAAAAAAAAAAAAAAAAAAAAAAAAAAAAAAAACCCGCTCCTCTCATTCTCTCTCTTCTTCCCCACTCCGCTCTACTTCTCAACGTCATCTCCTTATCTTCATCTCAGATCCATGTCAAGCCAAGGAGTGACGCCATACATAAAACAATATCATATTTTTATCCTCTTCCTCTGTCCAAAGAGAGAGACGACTGCCACCCTTGTCGAATCCAAAGGTCAACGAGTCGAGCCAAGATATGACGATACGGTTTCTCTTTATGGCCATAGGAGCGTCTGGTGAGCACGAAAGAGAGGGTCAAACCATCCCTTGATTTTCTTTTAAATCTTCAAACGATTCATGGCAAACCCACATACACCCAAAAACTATCAATACGAATCTCCATCTGGTGAAGAGCGACATCTCGGTGGTAGAGGAAGTGGGTTTGCTTGGATCGGGCTTGAGTACTTTTGATTTCTCCTCAGCCTCTGTAATCGACTCGGTCTGTCGTAAGGATTCTAAGTGTTGTTTGATTCTTTTCATTTTGAAAATAAATATGTTCTTCATATGTTGATTTAATTTTAATTGTTAAAAAAAATGGGTAGATACATGATTCGTTAGCTTCCTGTTGTTGTTGTTATGTTCTGTTGTTGATATTATTGTTATGGTGTGGTAAGGTTAAACCTGAACAATAATTTCGTATGTAAATCGGGTCAGGAATTGGAAGTGTTTGTGCTTATGTTTAGAAATTGGTGTTTGAGTATTTGTGGTTATAATGATATTCAAACTCCTGTGTTTGTGTTAAAATTCATGGGTCGTCTGTTGTTGTGTCCATTCCGAGGTTGTAATCATAGATTGCTCGTATAAGTTTGTGTTTGCGTTAAGATTTGGTCATTTGGGATTCTAGTCGAAAATGTATGCTCGTAAGACATTTGAAATTAGGTCCGAATAGGTTGTTTTGATACCCAAAATCTGAGTTTCTGAGTCAAATTGATAAATCTGGTGCTCGATACTCGGGTTAGGTTGTACTCAACTCGATGTGTGTAAGGTTTGAAAACTTGTGTGCTTATAGTTGTAGTTCCAGTTGTGTTGTTTTTCGTAACCTTAATGGAAGTTATGCTCAGTTGAACGATCTCGAGTCATGGGTATAAGTACCCTTAGCCGTGCGTGAAAGAGGTCATAGTTGAATGTCTTGTTTGTGCCTCGAGCCGAGAGACCATGGGTTATGGTCACGGAGCTCATCTCGAGCCTTGGTTGGCTTGTTTTCCTGCCCTTGTTGGTTCGACCATTGGATCGTTAACAACACCTAATGGGTACTATTTTTCACTCACTCTCACAAAGGGTCACACTCTATGGTCGAACTCTTTTAAGTCGTATCCTAGTCAATATCTTGTTTCGAATCCCCTTCCAAACTTGTTCTGCACAATAGCTCACTAGGAGTCCATATATTGTTTTCCAAAAACCTGGTGTACTGGGAAGTTCAAATTGCTATATCACTTCAAAACATAAACATGTTAAGTTGTTACTAAACTGTCTAGCTTACCACATGTGGGCTGAAATTCCTTAAACCCAAAAAGGGATTGTGTGTCTATTCATACTCCACCAGGTCGAGTTCTATTAGACTTCAAAATCTCATAATTGGGCCAAAGCCCATGCAGCAAAAATACTAACCGTCGGCCTTTATTACCTGTCCGTGAAGAGTGCGTTCATTTAGTCCGCTTAATTCAACGTTGGGCCACAGCCCAACTCGTCAAAACCTTAGAATAATAATGAATAATCCGTTCCAAGACACGAGTCATGATCGCCATCGTTCAAGTGATCACAACTTTATATTTTACAATTTAAAAACAACTCGACTAGTTATCGTCCCGTTACACGTAACATCTCGATATATATATTTAAAACATACGACATATTTAGAAATTCAACATGATTTGTATAACCAACCGACTCACTTTATAAATCAAATTGGTAATTCATTAAACATATACCACTTATTGGATTTTGTATAAATTTGGCGTGTTCTATCAAAATTCATATAGGTTTATTAGAATATGAAACAATTATTTTTAATGGCAATTTTATAATTTTTGTTAGCACGAGAATTGCCTATTATCATAGAGTATGTACTTAGCTTACCAAATTTTTTGTTAAATGTCATAAACAATAATGAGAAATTCTTAAACGTAACCTTTCTTTTATGAAAACTATATATATATATATATATATATATATATATATATATATATATATACTCATCCGACTATAACGTTTTTCACATGCCGTCAACGTCTTATATTTGATATTACTTCTTCCGTACATAGTCCTCCAGTCACCGTCAAACCGGAGACTTATTCGTCCTGATGAACATTTAAGCACTTCCAAGAGCCAATACTTTCAAATGATATAGAAAACTGTTTTAAACTTAAATGCTGCCATACCAGCAACAATAACATAAACTCTTTAAAAATTTTAGATTTAACTAAATTTCAAATTCTTAAACTCGATCCGTGAACTAAAACAAACCTTACTAATCTAGGTCGCGTGTTGGTGCTGAACACTATCTGAAACCATTGTATTATCTGACTGCTATTTACCAAGGTGAGTTCTCGTAGCCCCTTTTTCATTATGTTTTTCTTGGGGGAAAATGGTACTCAAATGACATTTTAACTGTTTTTCATGCTGTGATTATACTGTTTTCATGATTTTGGACATTATGTGTGTTGATGCAATTATATGTTGTGACGTGTTGTTTTGTGATTACTTGACTGCGCCACTGTTAACTCTCTGTTGAGAGCCTACGTGATATAGGTTCAGTTGGTATAACTGTTAACTCCCTGTTGAGAGCCTACGTGTTGATAGATCTATCGGGGTAGCTCCCCTCTGTGTGTACTGTTTATGTGTGCAACCATTGTGCAACCATCGTGGCAAGTTCAGTTGGCGCGACATTATTTGGTTTCGACATGTGTTTATAATTGGTTATCATGCTCACTTTTGTCATACACTATGCTATCACAGCTCAGCGGTTTTACTTTTAAACCTACGAGCTCACCAACATTATGTTGACGTTTTCTAGTACCATTTTCAAGGTGTTATTGAAGCTGCTTAGAAGGTAGAGTATTGACTGGCCTAGCAAGACTTAAGACAAGACCCTCCCGGGTTATATCTCGTGGAGTTGCATTTATATTCCTTAGTGACGTTGTTTAACCTTGAGACCTATGTTATTTTGGATCTTTGTACTTATCCCGTTTGTGGGAGATTGCGACTATCAACTATTGTATGTTATGCATTTAGTGTTTTCTCTGTTGTGACACCTTGTGTTCTTGACAATGAGGTCATACCCCGTAAATGAAATTCCACTGCGCCATTTTTGGGGTGTGACACCACAGCTAATGAACTAAGAAAGTAAAAACCTGCAAAGAAATTATAACCTTGCTAATAGTATTAGAAAATCATAACAAGCAAATAAAAGACTACTCGTAGCAAACCATATAAAATCAGGCAAAACAAAAGATAAACACATATTAACATCATCGAGCAAATGAAACAACGGCATTGATTAATGAAACTGTAACACCCCGTGCCCGCTTTGACCAAAATTTAAAACTTTTTTACGCGGAAACATTTGACTAAAGTATACATACGTTACACCATTCTTTGAAAACATAAATCTATACGTTGCTCCTCTCCAGACACATTACGTTGTATTTAATTTCTTTTTGAAAAACCTTTTACACATTAATTGGAAATAACTTAAATTCAAGCAGCACAAAAGTTACACCGTAACCTAATTACAAGAAAAATGGGATGCCTCGGTGTTGTAGTTACGCCGTAACCCATAACGTGATTACGCCGTAACTACAACCCTGCAACAAAACCTGCTGTCGGTGTTGTAGTTACGCCGTAACCCATAACATGATTACGCCGTAACTACAACCCTGCAACAAAACCTGTACATTTTAATAATAACACACCCAAACCATTTAACACCATTTCGGTGCTATAAACATTCCCGACATTATTCTTTTGACATATAGACTATAGCTAACATATTGAACTCATTTCATAAAAACTTGACCTGTTACATCCCCAAAATGTGTAACAACTAACTTATACCAAACACTCCCTTAAACTAACTTTCAAAAACACACTTTATACACAAACGCACAACTACTATATATCCTTTTGAACTTATGCATAACTTAACATCTCTAATATATTGAAAGAGTGTTGGTACAACGTCATGACTCATAACTTCCCAAAATGGGTAGATTTTGCTATATGCCATTCACCCTCGTAAATACCACCATAACCAAGTAACATAAAGACTTCTTGACATGCACATAAACTTGACTCATGAACTAACATGAATAATGACCGTTGACTAAACAAAATGACCATATGAGATGAAATATACCCAAAACACAAAAAGACACGTCGGGGGCTTCCAACTTCAATATGCTTGGTCCAAAAGAATACGGTCGTCTAGTCTACCTTCTACACTAGAGCTAAGCTAAGCCCTTACCCTTGCCTTCTCCACTTGTACCTACAAAATCATTAACATCTAAACTGTGAGCGAAAACGCTTAGTAAGTATATAGAGTATAACCATTCATACATTATGAGATTGTTGGTTAATACCAACTTTAACATTAACATGGAGCATATCATAATAACATTACTCACCTTGATC
The DNA here is from genome assembly GCA_021014915.2 of Artemisia tridentata subsp. tridentata. Lineage (NCBI taxonomy): Eukaryota > Viridiplantae > Streptophyta > Magnoliopsida > Asterales > Asteraceae > Artemisia > Artemisia tridentata. The sequence goes on along the minus strand of CP139509.1, from coordinate 64,072,476 downwards.
AAGCAAATAATTACATAACATTACATGACAAGCATTGGATCCAAGCTCTCTAACATTACAAGCTCCATACAAACACATTACATTTCATAACATTAGCATAAACATCATTAAACAAGTTATACTATATACTTACCTTAATCCCTAATAGCTCCTACTTGGACTTGATAAGGCTCTACAATTTGCTTCCTATTACAAGGTTAGCTTCAATTAGTGACTAATTAACTAGGGAAGTCATCAATTCACAACAATTACCCATAATACTCAATTTCACCTCATGAACCCTAATTTTCTACATTTGGGGAAAAATACTTACTTGTTGAAGAGATATCAATTAAGATATTTCTAGTGTTTCTTGACCACTTCTTGATAGCTAAAATGAGCTAGATGATGACTTCAAGTATTCCCTCCTTTTTCTTGCTATATGTCGACCTTATGGAATGAGCTCAAGATTTCCAGACAATTCTAATAGATGGGTATTTAACCATATGCTAAAATAAGTTTAGTCCATTGGCAAGGCTAGTCCTTCTAGTTTCATCCTTCCTAACTTGGCCACATTTTCTATATTTAACTAACTCATAAGATATAACACATAACATATTATATAGTCATATTGTACCTCATCGGGGTACGGGTGTAACAATTCTCCCCTCCTTAAAATGAGAGTTCGTCCTCGAACTCTACTCTTGGAATAAATGAGGATATTTGTCCCTCAATTTCGCTTCCGTCTCCCACCTAATACTCATACCCTTACGATGTCTCCATTTCACTTTCACCAACGGGATCTCCTTGTTCCTTAGTTGCCTCACTTTCCTTCCTAATATAGCCTCCGGTTCATCTCCTTGCGAAATCAACTCCGGATCAATTTCGATGTCGTTTAAGGTAACCACACTTGCTTCGTCCGCCAAGCATTTTCTTAAGTATGATACATGAAAGGTATTGTGGATACCTCTCATTTCTTCGGGCAATTCCAACATGTATGCTACCTCGCCTACTCGTTTCAAGATCTTGAATGGCCCTATAAACCGAGGACTAAGCTTCCTTTTGTTTTTGAACCTAAAAACGCCTTTCCACGGGGAAACCTTTAACATAACCAAATCACCCACCTCAAATTCGATTGGTCTTCTTCGGTTATCGGCATAGCTTTTCCACCTATCTTGTGCCACCTTAAGTCTTGCACGAATCGTTTCAATCTTCTCCGTTGTTGCCAATACTACGTCTGTGCTTGCCAATTCTCGTCTTCCGACTTCTTCCCAATACACGGTGTCCTACACCTTCTACCCTAAAGCATTTCATAAGGTGGCATATCTATACTCGCATGATAACTATTATTATAGGCGAATTCGACTAAAGGTAAATGATCGTCCCAATTACCCCCAAAGTCAATCATACAAGCTCGTAACATATCCTCCAAAGTTTGAATTGTCCTCTCGCTTTGCCCATCGGTTTGAGGATGAAAACCCGTGCTCATATGAAGCTTCGTACCTAACTCTTCTTGGAAATCCTGCCAAAAATTTGATGTGAAACGCCCGTCCCTATCGGAAACTATAGAAATGGGCACTCCATGACGTGCGACTATCTCGTTAACGTAAATCTTGGCTAACTTATGAACGGGCATATTCTCTCGAATCGGAATGAAATGAGCACTCTTGGTTAGGCGATCTACTATGACCCAAATTGTGTCGTTCTTCTTTTTCGTTCTTGGCAATTTCGTAATGAAATCCATCGTGATCTTTTCCCACTTCCAAAATGGAATGTCTAAGGGTTGAACTTTTCCATACGGTTTTTGATGCTCGGCTTTAACCTTTAGACAAGTTAAAACACTTCTCAACGTACTTTACACAATCTCTTTTCATACCCGGCCACCAATAGTTCTTCTTCAAATCACGGTACATCTTTGTAGCTCCCGGATGAATAGAATATTTCGACTTGTATGCTTCCTCTAGGATCAATTCTTTGATGTCACTACGAAAAGGAATATAAACCCTTCCATACCGAGTCCTAATCCCACGACTATCTTCCTCAAGATGCGGAATGTGGGAGGTGATACATTCATTTTCTCTATTTTCTTCCTTTAATGCCTCCTCTTGAGCTAACTTGATCTTATCAAAAAGATCGGTTGTGACAATCATCCGCAACGAATGAATCCTAGTAACTTCATTTTGATCCTTGTGACTCAAAGCATCCGCCACTACATTCGCTTTACCGGGATGGTAGCGAATCTCGCAATCGTAGTCCTTCAACAAGTCTAACCATCTTCGTTGCCTCATATTGGGATCTTTCTTATCAAGGAAATATTGAAGGCTTTGATGATCGGTGTAAATTACAAACTTGACACCATACAAGTAATGCCTCCAAAGTTTTAAAGCAAAAACCACAGCCGCAAACTCAAGGTCGTGAGTTGCATAATTTTCTTCATGCTTCTTTAGTTGTCTCGAGGCATAAGCAATCACCTTTCCCCTTTGTATAAGAACACATCCAAGACCGGAATAAGACACGTCACTATAAACCACCATGTCTTCAGTTCCTTCCGGCAACACGAGAACCGGTGCCTCACATAACTTTTCCCGTAGCATACGAAAGGCTGCGTCCTGTTCTTCACCCTACTTAAATATAGCATTCTTCTTAGTGAGTTTTGTTAGGGATGACGCAATTTTGGAGAAGTCTTGAATAAATCTACGATAATATCCCGCAAGGCCAAGAAAACTTCGAATCTCACCAACATTCGTTGGTGCATGCCACTTCATTACGGCTTCCACCTTTGAAGGATCAACTTTAATACCATCGGAATTAATAACGTGACCGAGGAATTGAACTTCTTGTAACCAAAATTCACATTTCGAAAATTTGGCATACAATCTTTCTCTTCTCAAAGTCTCCAAAATCTCCCGCAAATGCACGGCATGCTCCGCCTTACTCTTTGAGTAGATAAGAATATCATCGATGAACACTATGACGAACCTATCCAACATCAGTCTACATACGCGGTTCATAAGATCCATAAAAACCACAGGCGCGTTCGTGAGACCAAAAGGCAAAACCGTAAACTCGTAATGTCCATATCGGGTCCTAAAGGCCGTCTTGGGAATGTCTTCTTCCCGAACCTTCAATTGGTGATAACCCGAACGGAGATCGATCTTTGAAAACCATCGTGCACCTTGAAGTTGATCAAAGAGGTCATCGATTCTTGGTAACGGATACACATTTTTCACCGTGACTTTATTCAATTCGCGGTAGTCGATGCACATCCGCATACTACCATCTTTCTTCTTAACGAACAAGATTGGAGCTCCTCATGGCGAACTACTAGGACGAATGAAACTGTTAGCCTTAAAGTTTTGTCATATTTGGGAATTGCACTTCTTTCTTTGTACAAGGACTAGTTTAGTCATTTAGGCTAAGTTAGACTTTGTATTCTTTTGTATAAATACCCTCCTTATCCACATTTGGAGGGTTAAGGATTCACAGGTTCATGAGGTGTGTATGTTTTCTCTCTCTAGAAAACATACACACCTCCCCAATCAATAAACCAAAATTTATAATGTTTAATCTTTAGTTCGTGTTTATTGTGTTTCTCCCACCTCCTGGAAGTGAATCTTGGTCTTCATACGTGATTCTTGGTCTTCTACAATTGGTATCAGAGCTAACCGGGTGGCGATTCGTGGTATTTTTAAGGTGAAAATATGTGATTTATGTTGTATTTATCTCGGTTCTTCTTCATCTTCTTCATCAGCCGAGTTTAGAGGTTTTTGTGTTCGGTTTTAGCTCCAAAATTACCTACTGTCGTGTTTCTCTTCTTCTAAAAACGTGGTTGTTTGGGTTATCTCTTGGAATCGTTCACATAAATAAATGGTAAGGTTGTGTTTTTAACGAGTTGGGCTGTGACTTTGTGATAGTTCTTCACTCAAATCTTGTTTAAAGGAAGAATAGACTTTGGTTTGTTCTTGGTTCATTGATCGAATTTCATAAACAAATCTTGTACAAGATTTGTTTTTGGATAAAATATTGATAGATTTGAGTGAATTATTGGTCAAGTGGGATAGTTGGTGAAAATTTGTCAGGATAAAATCTTAAGTGATAAGGTTGCAAGTGGAAGAAAGTCAAAAAGTGGTGTGACTCGGCGTTTTATCGCATTTCAGCCATTTTATCGCATTTCAGTGAAAAACAGCGAGTTATCGCAATTCGTATTGGTGATCGCATTCTTGTATGAGAATTGCGATAGTTATCGCATTTGGACGATATCGCTATTCAGCTTTTATCGCATTTGGCCTTATCGCAGTTGACCTATCGCATTTGACCTATCGCAGTTGAACTATCGCATTTCAAAATTATCGCAGTTCAAAACGCGATAAACTTATCGCAGTTGCCAACAAAAAAAAAAAAAAAAAAAAAAAAAAAAAGTATTTTGGCGGGAAAAGTTGAGTAAAATTTAATTTTCACAGGAGACTTAACGGTCCATTTTTACGCGAGATTCAAATTCTGGTACAAGAGTGAAAATTTTGGCCCAAAATTCGAATTTTTCGGGGAATTTTCGGCGTAAAAATTTCTTAAACTCAAATTTTTCCGGCATCATTAGAATTGCATTTTATGGCATTTTTCACAACAACATCACAAATGATATTATCGGACTGCACCTTCAACATCACCACGTATAGCCAAAAAGATCCTGATCAAGATTCACAATCAAATGACAATGGTTAAATTATTAGCTGTGACTACGGGGATGATTCGTTATTATTTATTTGGGTTTGAAGTAAGGTTTTACGGACGCGTGTACTTATTTCATCTTCTTTCTTTCTACCCTACCGCGAAGATGACTTGTTTGGGCATATATTAATGGTGACGAAGACTTGGATATCTAGTTACTTTTGTGATTCTCTCTCTATTCTCACAAAGTAGCTATCACTTTAAGGAGTTACGTTGTAGTGCTCAGTGTCTCACGTAGTTGAGGATATGTCAAGAGGTTTGTCACAAGGATAGTACAAGCTTAAGTCACAAATCTGGGCGATTTTACTTCAGTATCAAATTCGTCATAGTGGATTTTCTCCATCAGTAGTCACTACATGAAGCCGTTGTTTTTTATTCAGGAGGTTATATTGGGTTCATCGACATCTTCTCACAGGTTGACTGGGTTTAATGATAAAGTGCTTCCAGTTAATACTTCACGTACACAACATTATGCTGATTCCGATAAATCGTAACCAGCAGGGGAGAGAAATGTGTACATCGAGGTCTCACAACAAGTTCACGTGATCGGGCTTAATGATTTATGAAATGATTTGATTTGTGTCGGAGATTGGTTGATTTTATGTCTTATCCTCTACTCATCTTATTCTACGTACTTCTACCTTTTCCACCTTCAACAATTTCGGGCAACAAAATCAAGATGATCAGTGGTTCAACTTATTACTTTGGTGTTATCATTTCATGTGTACGTTATGGGCTGATTTTTCATATGAAAGATAACTGGGATGCATTTGGTGAGATGAAGATGTTGATACCCTGTTCCCCCAAATGGATAATCTTGAAGAAGGTCGAGTCTACAGTCTGTTCTACATTTTCCGCTGCATGTTAGAAGACTAAATACGAAATGCATTTAATTATCAAAAGACTTCTTCAGATTCAGAGCAATCATCAGAAAGGTTGTCAGTTTGGGGGAGAGCACTAATTAGGGGAGAGCACTCAGGGCACGCTGTATTAAACCCTAATTAGATTTGCTCACATGGTTCGTCTGCAAGTAAAGAAATGAAAGCTGAGAAGATTCTGCAAGCTGAACGAAGTAATGACGTTTGAAGACTATTCTCTGTGCTTATGGTTTATATTTTACTTGTAGGGAACATTGTAAGCAATTCCCATATGACTTCACTTTGGGGAGAGATTGTTAGCCTTAAAGTTTTGTCATATTTGGGAATTGCACTTCTTTCTTTGTACAAGGACTAGTTTAGTCATTTAGGCTAAGTTATACTTTGTATTCTTTGTATAAATACCCTCCTTATCCACATTTGGAGGGTTGAGGATTCACAGGTTCATGAGGTGTGTATGTTTTCTCTCTCTAGAAAACATACACACCTCCCCAATCAATAAACCGAAATTTATAATGTTTAATCTTTAGTTCGTGTTTAAAGTGTTTCCTCCACCTCCATGTCGTGAATCTATCCCTCTACAGAAACCCTTGTCAAGCAATTCTTGAAGTTGACTCATCAATTCTTTCATTTCGGACGGAGCTAGACGATATGGAGTTTTTGCAATAGGGGTAGCACCTGGAACAAGATCAATACGGAATTCGACTTGCCTTTCGGGTGGAATACCCGGCAAGTCTTCCGGAAAGACATCACAAAATTCGTTCACAACCGGAACATCATCGACACTTTTCTTCTCAACGCTCGTATCCACCACGTGAGCCATGAAGGCATAACAACCACATGATAAATATCTCCTAGCCTTCATCACAGAGCATAACTTTAGTTCACCTTTTCTTTTATCGCTATAAATAATCATTTCACGACCGCTAGGATTCACAACTCGGATGATCTTTTGGCTACAAAGGATAGCCGCGTTATATTTGCCAAGCCAATCTATACCAATAACAATATCAAATTCCCCGAGCATAATCGGAATTAAGTCGATCTTAAAGACACTTTCATCAATCTCTATCTCTACGTCTCGATATACATTAGACACAACAACGATTTTACTATCGGCTATTTCAACTTCTAGGGGTATCGGGAGTTTAGCTAGTGGGGAGGTTAGTTGCTTGCTAAAATCATAAGACACGAAGGACACACTAGCACCCGAATCATACAAAAATCGAACGGGTACAGAATTAATAAGATGAATACCTGTGATAACATCAGTCCCCGATTTGGCTTCTTCGACACTCATTTGATAGACTCGAGCTGTTGGTTTTGGAACCTCCAATTTCTCATTCTTGACAGTTCTCAAAGGCTTTGCTTCAATCGCCTTCGATTTCGGGCAATCCCTCAACCTATGCCCTATCTCGTTACACCCATAGCATACTATCATCGGCTTAGTACAATCTTTGCTTTGATGATCTAAAGCTCCACACTTGTAACAACCCGGCGTATTTCGCCTACATTCCCCAAGATGGAACTTGCCACACTTAGAACATGCTACCTTAGCTTTGTTTCCCACACTCTTCTTGCCATGGTCAAATTTGGCTTTCTTCCCATCCCGATCCGCAAACTCTAGCTTCCTTTTTGGTTCTTTCGCCTCTTTCTCCTTCCTCCTAAGTAAGTCCGCTTCCCTTACTCGAGCTCTACTCAAAAGATCCTCCAACGTAGTACATTTGAATGGCGAAATCACCTCACGAATTTCATCCTTGAGCATCCTTTGGAACTTGTCAACCTTAAGCTTGTCATTCCCAAGATACTCGGGACAATAAGGAACCATATCATTAAACGTCCTCCACAACTCATTTACCGTCTCATTAGTTTGAGTGAGAGATTGGAATTTCTCTCGAATTTTGTCAATCTCCTCAACCGGAGCATACTCGGCACTAAACAACTCCTTGAATTCCTTCCACGTACAAGTCTCCGCCCAACTATCACGAAGAAAGTTAGTAGCATAGATAACCTTCTTCCTTTCTTCACAACCACTAGTACGAAAAGCGCCTTCCACCGCCGTGATCCACCTATTACTAACAATGGGGTCAAGTACACCGGTAAACCGTGGCACATCACAAGCCGTGAAGTCCCGGTAAGTAGCTTTGTCATTCTTAGGTTCTTTTGTCGGACCACATTCTTTCTTAAACTCCTTAAACTCTTCCTTCATTAGCTCCCTAAGATTTTGCGTTGTTTGTTGGACATAGTAGGGCATTGCTTGCTCAATAGCCTTACCCACTCTCTTTGTCATCATTTTGTCTAGGGCTTTCATTTCCTCTCCCGTGAAGCCTCTAAAGTTAGGGCCTCCGGAGTTTGAGGAAGAACTTTCATTATCCTTACTATCATTACCCAGATCACTTGCCGAAGTTTCGGCATGCTTGGAAGCCGTGGCTTTCGCGACTTCCTTCGTGAGAGGGGTTTCCATTTCTTCTTACTGAAAATTAGCAATTCACAACATTAAACACAATTATGTATACTTAGCCAATGCATGAATGACATTTCTATCTTGTTCTAGCACCCTAGCTTGTCACTCATGTATGATCTAAATGATTTCAATTTCACATATGTCCCGTATTTTCATCACTACGGTGGCCAGGCGTAGTCATGAAAATATTGAACGTATGGGTCCTCAAAATCATCCAAACAATACACAAATAACAAACACTAGCTCTAAACGCATCTATACAAGGCCTAAGTCTAGGAAATCCTAAAGTGAAATCCTAATTCTCTTAGACCGAAGCTCTGATACCAAGTTGTAACACCCCGTGCCCGCTTTGACCAAAATTTAAAACTTTTTTACGCGGAAACGTTTGACTAAAGTATACATACGTTACACCATTCTTTGAAAACAGAAATCTATACGTTGCTCCTCTCCAGACACATTACGTTGTATTTGATTTCTTTTTGAAAAACCTTTTACACATTAATTGGAAATAACTTAAATTCAAGCAGCACAAAAGTTACGCCATAACTACAAGAAGTAGTTACGCCGTAACCTAATTACAAGAAAATTGGGATGCCTCGGTGTTGTAGTTACGCCGTAACCCATAACATGATTACGCCGTAACTACAACCCTGCAACAAAACCTGCTGTCGGTGTTGTAGTTACGCCGTAACCCATAACATGATTACGCCGTAACTACAACCCTGCAACAAAACCTGCACATTTTAATAATAACACACCCAAACCATTTAACACCATTTCGGTGCTATAAACATTCCCGACATTATTCTTTTGACATATAGACTATAGCTAACATATTGAACTCATTTCATAACAACTTGACCCGTTACATCCCCAAAATGTGTAACAACTAACTTATACCAAACACTCCCTTAAACTAACTTTCAAAAACACACTTTATACACAAACGCACAACTACTATATATCCTTTTGAACTTATGCATAACTTAACATCTCTAATATATATGAAAGAGTGTTGGTACAACGTCATGACTCATAACTTCCCAAAATGGGTAGATTTGGCTATATGCCATTCACCCTCTTAAATACCACCATAACCAAGTAACATAAAGACTTCTTGACATGCACATAAACTTGACTCATGAACTAACATGAATAATGACCGTTGACTAAACAAAATGACCATATGAGATGAAATATACCCAAAACACAAAAAGACACGTTGGGGGCTTCCAACTTCAATATGCTTGGTCCAAAAGAATACGGTCCTCTAGTCTACCTTCTACACTAGAGCTAAGCTAAGCCCTTACCCTTGCCTTCTCCACTTATACCTACAAAATCATTAACATCTAAACCGTAAGTGAAAACGCTTAGTAAGTATATAGAGTATAACCATTCATACATTATGAGATTGTTGGTTAATACCAACTTTAACATTAACATGGAGCATATCATAATAACATTACTCACCTTGATCAAGCAAATAATTACATAACATTACATGACAAGCATTGGATCCAAGCTCTCTAACATTACAAGCTCCATACAAACACATTACATTTCATAACATTAGCATAAACATCATTAAACAAGTTATACTATATACTTACCTTAATCCCTAATAGCTCCTACTTGGACTTGATAAGGCTCTACAATTTGCTTCCTATTACAAGGTTAGCTTCAATTAGTGACAAATTAACTAGGGAAGTCATCAATTCACAACAATTACCCATAATACTCAATTTCACCTCATGAACCCTAATTTTCTACATTTGGGGAAAAATACTTACTTGTTGAAGAGATATCAATTAAGATATTTCTAGTGTTTCTTGACCACTTCTTGATAGCTAAAATGAGCTAGATGATGACTTCAAGTATTCCCTCCTTTTTCTTGCTATATGTCGACCTTATGGAATGAGCTCAAGATTTCCAGACAATTCTAATAGATGGGTATTTAACCATATGCTAAAATAAGTTTAGTCCATTGGCAAGGCTAGTCCTTCTAGTTTCATCCTTCCTAACTTGGCCACATTTTCTTTATTTAACTAACTCATAAGATATAACACATAACATATTATATAGTCATATTGTACCTCATCGGGGTACGAGTGTAACAGAAACACAGACAGGGCAAAACAACAGCATTGTAGTCGTTTTCAGACGCTGCATTATAAATCAAAAACATCACACGAACCCATAATCACTTAAACATCATCACACAAAAGGATCATGATAATCATTTGACATAAATTATACAAAATACTAACTTCCATCAAATGGACCCTCTTTTTTCAATCATTTGGCACAAAAGCAACAAAAGGATGATCACAAAAAACATCAAATTTAAGAGATCTGACGTTTTATTCAGCAATAATAACTAAAGTTAATTAACTCTGTTGATAAACAAAGATTAGAACTAATCATAAAGCATGAACAAACCCAATATCACACCAAAAAACAGATACATCAAAAAATAAATACGCAAACCGAACATCCACATATAAAGCATAAACCATTCGACAAATCACACATAAAGCATAAGCAAACAAAGATTAGAACTTTATAAACATCAAAAAAGAAATACGCAAACCGAACATCCACATATAAAGCATAAACCATTCAATAAATCACACATAAAGCATAAGCAAACAAAGATTATAACTTTTTAACCCACAAAGCTAAAAGGTACAGTCAAAACATCTAAAGATCTAAATCATAAAGCACGAGCAAACCCAATAAAAAACATACATAAAGCATAAGCAAAAGATGCACAATCACCACCGATGCGTAACATAATGGCAACCTAAAAATAAGTAAGGTAGATAACCCCAAAAAGTTATCGGCAAGAGGTAGGGTTTCGTCAGGAGAAGACGCCAGAAGCTGCGCAAGATAACCCCAAAATAAATGAGGTAGGTAACCTAAAAAGGGTAAGCCCCTAAAAGAAACGGAGCGAAAAAAGCAGGAGCCCAAAACGCAACAGGCAGCCCAAAACGGCAGCACTGTAGTCGTTTTGTGACGCTGTATTATATAATAGATAATATTTACACCTTCCCGACGTAACGTTTTGCAAGTTGTGTCGAACAGTAAGAAGGGTAAAAGGGCATCAGCTAAGCCATACAGAGAGGTAAGAAAAGTTATAGTTAACTTGCTATTTGTGCAGTATTTTTTACAGTGGTTTTATTTAAGTTTTACAGCAATTACCAAAGAAAGCATCATATACAGTCTTCACTATTCTTGAATTATCACTGAATGAAAATTGTTATTATCATTCGCAAACTGGCCAATCCCATTTTATATTCAAGTAGGTACGTGCCTTTAAAACGCTTCAAATACTGCCCGGTAATCATGGTTTACCAACACAAATGCCATCTTTTCTCCCATTATTGGGCACACTTCTCTTCTTAAAATAAATTGTCATATGCACAAGGATATGCCTTCTTTTTTTCCCCCTGTAAAATTTAACTTTATGTTTTGCTGGAATATCTAGCGTTACACGCAAAAAAAAATCACATGTGATTGACATCACGTGTAGTAATATCACATGTGATTTTATGCATTTTATTTAACTTCGATGAATTAACTGCACTAACCTACAATTCAAAATATAATGTGCCCCAAATGGTTAGAAAGCTACGAATGATCATCTTTTAGGAGAAAAAAAATGGTGAAACTTTTAAAATTTTGTAGAAAACAAATTATGTTCATTTTATTACATGTTTAAATATTTGAAAACTTAAATTATATTTAATTAATCCTCCAAGTTGTTCCCTAATATATTTAATTCATCCTTCAACAATTATTATACAAGTATCCGTGCATAGCAATGAGATTTTGTAGCATCAAATAGTTCTAGTTGTAGTATTTTAATTAAATATTTTGTGTAACGTTTATGCATAGAACGTAAAATGATCAAAGTTTAATTGAAAATTGTTGTAACATACGATAATTCAAGAAAAAGAATAATTTTTATAATTTATTATAAAATGTTTAAAAAGTGTTTATATTGTGAGTTGTAAACCTCTAACGAAATCGTATATATAAAAAGTCTTCTCATTTCATTCCATTCAAATGGTATTAAATTGTTAATAGTTTCTTTAATTAGTTTTAGTACACTCTCACAACTAACATCATCATTTTGCACAGATGTTGCCACTGAAAAATCTAACTTCCTCCAAAAGAGGTCAATAGAATCCAATGAAATATATTGACCTGTATTAAAATATAAATAAGTATTATATTTACAATATTTAGAATAATGTAATAAAAAAACAATCTATCGAATTATACTTACCTGAACTTATATACATTGAAAGTTCGCAAGAACATGGTAACCCATGACTGTTGCGAAGTCGACAATCACAATTAGAAGAGTCTACTTGATGATGGTTCGTAAGAATTATATCGAGAGCTTCATTCGAAACAAATCCACGCAATAGTTTGAAACATCGTAGATTGTGTTGTTCATAGCGGACAATTCTGCTTTTTTCGAAGCTTTCTTTAATCGACGTATGTTGCGACTGTACGAGACGATTAATACAACCCACAAGTTTATCCAAAGTAGATTTTGTAGATTTTGAAGATTTCAAATATCAGTAATTTAAAGTTTTAACAGCTCCAAAATGTTTAAAAAGCTTCATGAATCAGCTTTTCATTTAGGAGCTATTTATTTGAAATAAAAACATGAAGTTAATGTATCCAAACGGAGCTATTATTTTAAAATAGATTATTTTTGTAACAAAAAGCTAACAGCTCCTCCAAAAAGCCCCAGCCAAACAAGTCCTTAATTCAAATATTTTGAGTTTGCGTAATTGTGGGCACGAACTCTGTAAGTTCAAAGAGGCCGGAAATCATAACTAAAAAGAAAATAAACAAAAAAGAAAGGAGAAATGTAACTTATATTTTAATCCTAATAAAAAAAGACAATGTGTGAATTATAACTAAATCATGCTAATTGTTGTTGCATAAAGTCACCCAGGCCACCAATCTGCCACAAGTTCTTACTTGTCGATTTCTTGTATGTTACGAAACTAAATCACAATTTTAGTAGGACTTTCAATGTCTAAAAGTTATACTCGTAATGTTTTAATCTATTACCTTATTCTTCGACTTGCTCGCGTGTCACTAGCGGTTTACTTCTTTGGTTCTATAAGTCCACATATTTATTTTTACTTGTTTTAAAATAACTAGCCATAACCAGTGTTCAGCAAGGGCAATAGAAGATATCAAGATAGATGCCAAACAAAACTTGAAGCGTTCACTTGAAAGTACTCAAAATTAGTAGGTTGAAGACACTCCGATATTAGTCTCTATGATAACAAATAAGGTTCACTTCAGTCCAATGAGCTGGAACAAATAGCATGCAATGCTCTCAACGCAACCAAAATGATGTCGACTTTATAAAATGTAAGCAAACTTGCCGAAGAAACCAACTTGATACAACATGTAAGCGTAGAACCAATGCTCTATAAAAGTCACCTTAAAAAAGCAAAGTTACATTATTAGTAGAGGGTACCATATGATCATGAGAATATTTCACATAACAGATATGAATATACAAACTAATAATACACGTATCTTTGTTTCAAAGCTTCCTTGAAAAAGTTCTTTTTATATCCTATCTTAACTAACAAAATATGCATGATACTGAGATAAACAACTTAAAGTCGCAACTAATATACATATATATATATATATATATATATATATATATATATATATATATATATATATATATATATATATATATATATATATATATATATATATATATATATATATTATATGTTGGTGTCAAATGAAGTTGTCAAAGATCCTACGTAGTAATTTGATAGAATAGTTGAAGTGGCAATCGTATGTGTTGTTTGCATAACCAAGGCGTTTTAAAAGGACCAATCTTAATTTGACTTTAAGCTCTATAGCCAACACAAAATAAATATTATCAATAGAGTTTAAAAATACGAGTGACATCAATATTGTAAAGTTACAGTTTACGTATATTTATTAAGTTTATACGTGTACATAAAGTGTGACTTTTTAGAATTTTTTTTAACAGCGCTTTTTAAAACCTTTTTTTTTCCCCCTAACAGCGCCTTTTAGCTTAACAGAACTTTTTCTTTCCTAACAGCACTTTTTAGAACTAATGATTCTTTAAAGGCAAACGTTAGGGAGTTGGCAATGCATCATGCGTTCTCTCTCCCATCACTCACTTCCAACTAATCCACTTATGCCACATCATTTATTCTCTCTCTCATCACTCACCCAATATTTTGTAGGCAACACATCACTCACCACAACACATCACTCACCAAATCAAACGGTCCCAACATTTATTGCCCAACATTCGAAATTTCCTTCCATCCCGTGCGTGACCATCTCACGCGAACACATCCTGTGTGGTGTTTTTTTTTTTTTTTTTATGGCGGCGGTGTTCCCGTGCCACACCACTCTCGTCCCGTGCTATAATGTGAGCATTGCCAACCCCCTTAATAATTTGTTTTATCCTAAGAACAAGAATTTTATTTTCGAACAACAAATATGTACAGAAATGTATGCTCATAAATTAAAGCATATGGTTGATACTATAAATTAATTTATTTTCTTCTAAACCACTGCTGCAGCAACTACAAGCCAAAGACTAGATAAGGCTGCCGGCATTTTGCATGAAACAGACGTTCATATGCGTCACACATGCCGTCAGCTCACAGGTTCAACGGTCAGCCGACGGTTCGTTACAAGAGTTGTTCATGTCCTACAACAATGCTACTAACCAGCAACAACAAGAAGCCACATTATGTACTCCGGTAGTGAAATGGTGTTTCTGGCTTTTTAGAGAATGTATAATTTTATTTTAGTATTTATATTTATTTATTTCGTTCTACAGGTACACAATTTTGACCATCTTTCAGCATCAGTAGCATTAAAGACCCATTTTGGATGATTTTCAAACATTACACGGTAAGATTTTTATTTGAATAAAGTATTTCTATGTTAGTTGTTAGCGATAATACGTGTTGCCAATCTACTGGGTTTGGATGGTGCTGCTGGTGGAGATAACGCCATTTTATCAGCTGACCGTCCGGTACAACCTACAGGGTAAGTATGTTAAGCATCCAGGTGTGGCAACTTTAGCCAACATGCTAGCGTATTCGGCTTATACATTAGGGGGATTAAAATGGCGCCGTTTTAATAGCAGCCTTTCGCTAGCCCAAAGCTGGCGTCATCTTGGGTTCTGTAACCAGGCCAGCCCACGTCATTTTTTTTAGACGACACGTGTATATGATCTGGCCAAAAGATAGGTTGGTAGCTTTCTGGAGCGTTTTCATCTTCTCCCTTACGAGTGTTGCAACATTTTTCTTTAGGGCGACCCCTTCTTTTTGGTAGTGGTAGTTGCAACTCGGTTCAAAAAACAAACGTTGCTTATATACGTTTGTTGTTGGTTGTGTTGCACACGTTTCAGGTCCTTTAATTTGGCTAGGTCCTTTAAATGTTTTCAGTTTCGATAAACTCAATGCTTAAACCTCATAAATGAACAATAGCAATGTGATAACCGGTGTCACTTTTGTATACATAGTAGTTGTATATTCATTCATAGTTTGCTGAATATCATCAAATTGGCTCATTGTTGCATTTTAATTTACCGCATTCTCAAAAGCCAATAACTGTTTATCCTTCGGTTGTTTTTAATTAATCAATTTGCAAAATTCGGCGGCTGTTGCTATAAAAAGCTTTGTGATGCTTTGTAACCGTAAAAGTATAGCATGTAAGATTCGGTTTCACTTACATTCTATGTTCATTTTTTTTGGGTATCAATAGAAGAAGTAAATAGCAGTCACGGGGGGTCTAATTATTTTATATTGGAGTCGTGAATTGTTAATATTTTTGCCATTTTAGACGATGTCTAATTTTATTTTAGTATTTATATTTGTGCAGGTACAAAATCTTGACCAGCTTTCACCATTAGTAGCATATTGAAGGACCCTCTTGGATGATTTTCAAACAGTACAAGGTAAGACTTATATTTGTTACCAATTAATTGTTGACTATGATATGTAGCGGTTAATCTGTTTTAAGGGGTGTTTGGGCTTGAATTTTTGTTTTTTAACTTTGAGAGCTACTGAAGGTTGCCACTCATGCAGCCTTGATGATGATTACAGGTGTGATAAGAAGCTGATGGGGGTATGGAATGGAGAATCGTGAGGTGTTTTGGTTACACATGAGTTTTGCAAATCCAGGTATGAAATTATACAGAAGATTAGGGTCTGTGGCTTTTATGCTTTGATTATTTGGGTGGTTAAAGGGTGTATTTGGTTTGCTTAGTAATTTGCAGCCATGTTAGAGTCTGATTTTCAGGGTTTGGTTATATAATTAATTATGTTATTTGAGATTCTTCAGAGTTTGAATGTTGGGTGTTCTTGATTTGTGTCAGTTTCAAGATGTTTAAACTGTTTTGGATATTGTTGCTTTCTGTAAGATAGTGTATATGGAAGTCAGTTACAAAGTTTTAACAACCTGCTAAAGAAGCTGCAAAACCAGGTGCACGTAAGCTTTATACGGCTATTGTATATGGAAATCAGAATACAACAAGTTGTTACCGGAATTTTAATTTTTTTGCAGCTTAAATAAATGCCATGGCTTGAATTGTCGTATGTGATTTTGTTTTTTGGGCTCAACGTAAGCCCTGAGTTTTTCGTTTTCTGTGAATTTCATCATTGTAATCATTGTAGCCAATGCGATATCTTTGTATCATGCAACAAATATTGTTTGTAATGGTTCTATATGCTTTCCAGCTCCGTGTGGTATCCGTGAGCTTATCCTCAAAGAAGTCGGCGTTAGAGACATTTTCAAGAAAGTAATGGTAAAGTGATTTGGTCTTCAAAGAAGTCTGCTCTTCAATCGATTCTCAAGCCACAAAATTTCCCAATCTAAGGTTTTACAGAAAGCAAGATGCGGGTGGTTGTTTGTGGAAGTGTCAGTTCCAGAAAATTGAGCTTTCTTTTTTGCACTCTTGGTCAACTCCCAAAAGTCACCAACAAAGTAAGTTTCGATTTCATATGCTTTCTGAAATTGTCTTATTACAGTGCCACTTCGTTTTACAATATTTACATATATACACATTCAGATATGTTTTAAGTATCTGATAAATCTTAAGATAAAATGTATAACTCAACACTAATGCTATATGTTGTGTATTTTTTAACAGCAAAACCAGTATTGGATTGGGCCTTTTTTTTACAGCAAAACCAGTAGGGATTTCTGAGAAGCAAGTAAGCTATCAATAAAACCCGTTATGTCCCAAAATCAAGATAATGTCTTTTGAAACAAAACATGTTTCTGTTATACGATCTTGGTTTCTTAATATGTTGTTTAGCAATCATATGCCATTTTTTTTGCAGTTGTGTCATGACTGATTATGTATTCTTATATGCTGGTCCGGATTCTCGATGATTTTATAGACGTGAATATATAGGAACGTGCTCATTCAACCGGCCCCGATGTGAACTCTCAAGGCGCGCAGCGAACCGTTAGAGGTATGATGTTATAGAAACGTGTTTCTAATAGAGATTTGCTATACAGCGTATTGTTACCTTTATGCATTTAGTATATGGTTATTATTTTGATAATAGCTTTTGGGATGCTTTGGATACGACTGCAGTCCGCTGCCAAGCAATCTTCACATCAACTTCCCCTCCCCGCGTATTTTTTTTCCCAGAACTATTAAAATTATTAAGCTTCTGCTGTATAGTCCCCCAGCTAAATGCTATGTTTTCCTCATTATGGTAGCTTAATCTCCATATCAAACATAAATTCATAGCCAAAGATACAACCAATAAATTCTTTAAAAAGAAGACAAAATCCACCATTATAACTATTCTAAATAGTAGTTTCAAATACAAAAGAAAAACTACTGTAGGGTGTTGTTTGGTTGAATGGGACTAATAAGCGTTTGGGTTTAGCTCTTTATTTATTTATATATTTATCGATTAGTGAGAGTGAGAGATCACAGTTATCATCGAATTTGCAAACGAATTGTGAAGGGAGGTGGTTTTGGTGTGAGTTGAAAGGCTGCTACTCTTTTCTTTCTTTTGCTAGCTGCTGCTTATAAAGTTTTTTTTTTTTTTTTTTTTTTTTTTTTTCTTTTTCTTTTGCTATTTTATTGGTACTTTTTTCGAGTATGCTGCTCATCCCCACCGGTAATTATTACTGGATTGGGTATTTAATCATATCTCTCCTTTTTGTATTCACTATTACATATAATGTTATTGATTACTTAGACCATCTTCAACAGTTTTTGGTTCAAACCAGCCACATCACTGCCACATCAGCTTTCTTAAAAACCACATTTTTTACTCCAACAATACACCTTCTCAATCATCACTTAACATTAATTTTCAATTTCAAAAACCAACCAAAAACCAACCATTGGAGTGGTTTTTGTTGGTTTGAACCATGGTGGGGCCCGTTTTTGCTGGTTTTATTTTCCAAACCTCACTTGGTTTGAACGAGGGCTCCAATGGTTGGGGTGGTTTTTGGCTTGGTTTGAACCACCAAAAACCACCTGTTGGAGATGGTCTTAGGCAAGTGTGCAAGGGGGTGGTGGTTTCACCATCCGGCCCCACCTCACACTTATACTCTCTTGCCCTCCACCATGGTTCACAGCGCGACGCACAAGAAACGAAACAATATTCGGTGAAAGCTTCACCAATTGAAAAAGCTGAAAAAAGGGGACCCACCATCTCATTTAATCACTTTGTTGGAATATATACGTTGCAATATTAAAAAAAATGATGAAGGTGAAAATTGGAGTTAATTATAAATACCCACAAACAACACTCTCAACTCACTCTCAACTTATTTACTTCATCCTTTTTATAAAAATGTCACAAGAAAACACTCCCCGAAACAACAATCGTACCCAACGAAGAAATAATCAAAGCAATCCCCCGACACCCGAAGGAACTTTCAATCTAGGAAATACTCCCCCGCTAAACCCACATCTCAACTTACGACCACAATCATTATATTATAATCAAACCTACCCAAACCTACCATACCGTAATCCATACCCACAACAACCATCGTTTAACCAATTCTCATCGCAACACCAACACAACACGTTTACCCAATTCTCGGGCGAACATAACTCGTACCCGTTTGATATGTCACAAACCCAATTTGGTGGTTCATCATCACAACCCATGTCTCCCGTTTCTGCATTCCGAAATGAGAATTTATACTCACCTCAGAAATGGAATGAGAATGAAGTTCCGGGTTTTTTATCAAAGGAAGCAAATAAGGTCCAAGAGATACAAGTCATCTGGGTCTAGTTCGTTCAACCAAGAGAGTGGAGGAGATACAAGTATAAACCTGAATGCCGGTGGAGATGACGAGGAAAATGAGGTGCAAGAACTTTCACGACCAATGGGCAGGGACAAAGCGAAAGCTTTGAAGAAAAAAGGTGTGAGATCGTCGGCAACTATTAATGAAGAGGATTTGGCTAAGATGATGATATCGGAGATGGCACAGCAAGTCGAACGTGACAATCAGTTGAAGAGGAAAGAACGGGCTGAATGGATGGAGATAAAAAGGAAGGAAGTGGAAGTGAATGAATATAAAGCAAAGCAAACAGACTTGATGTTCTATATGCAGCCATATGAACATTTGACTGGGGATGCACGCAAAGCCATGGACGAGATTAGAGCGGGGATCAAAGAGAAGTGGGGTTTAAACTTTTAGTTTTAATTTCGAAGTTTATGTAATGTTTTACTTTCGTATGTTTGCGTCTTTAATAATCGTAGTTTATGTATTGTTTTAATATTCCCGGTTTATGTACTATGTTTAATATTTGAAGTTTATGTAACGTTTTAATTTCGTACGTTGTGTTTTTAAATTTGAAGTTTACGTTTTTATATTTTTACGTTTACGTTTTTAATTGTGTAAGTATATAAAAAAAAAATGGGAGTTATGGTGAAGGATTGGTTTGCCTTGACTAGTAAATGGTGAAGTGTGGTGAAGGGGTGTGAGAGGAGAGAGAAAGCTGACGTGACGCTGATGTGTATGGTGAAAAAACTTGTGCCTTGCCTACTAGCCTTAAAGAGAGGTTGTAAGAAAAATCCATCCAACTTGGGCAGTGTCCAAAGAGACAAGAAACATCATCAGAGACAAGAGTCATCATCATCTGGCTCCATAGTGTAGTTTGCAATATCTATGTTTTGTTCATGTTTTATTATACTAGTTTTAATTTTAATACCCTTGCACAGGGTTCATACATGTCTGTGTATCTTTTATAAATAATTTATTTACTTCTTTTCTTGCTGGCACTATATATACTTCATTTGACCACTATTTGGGTGGTATTTACCCATTTGCTTGATCACATTCCTTCTTGCAACTCTTTCACCCTATAAATCAGTGTTGTCTTCAAGAAACGGCAAAATAAAACACAAACACTTTCTACTAAAGGATGTCGTCTTTGACATCGAGGATATTTGTATTGCAAGAAACAATATAATCATTTACGCGATCCATAAACTGATAAAAGACATATTGAATCAGATATTAAAACCACAACAATTCACAGTATCAACAATCAATTAATTTAATATTTAAAACTGAAAACCGAATTAAAGTTATAAAAAATGGTTTGCAAAATTGAATCAGGGTTCCACTTAATAGGATTGTAAACAATTACAGTAATTATTATTATTATTATTATTATTATTATTATTATTATTATTATTATTATTATTATTATTTTTTTTTTTTTTTTTTTTTTTTTTTTTTTTTTTGGTGGGTAAAAGGGCTTCTTACCCCGGTAAATATATTACTCAAAAAACTGATAAGTACATGAATACGGTTGAGTACCGCATTGATTTACAAAGACAACACACTCCTATGTGTAATCTAACTACATGATTCGTCATACCGAAATCATGAAGCTAAACAAGGCGAAGACACGAAATAAATAGAAACAAAAAAGCCCGAACCTACACCTAACAAACATTCTACGTTGTGATGTTAAGGTCTTCCACAAACACACCACTAACATTCCAAGTGTCCAAGAGCAGAACCACGTACTGAATTCTTCTTCTTAAATCGAAAAGTAAGCAACTTTAATCTTACATTATGAACAATAATGTCTCGAACTTGCACCACAGTCCGACTCTGATTCTGAAATAAGCGAAGGTTTCTCTCCTGCCAAATGAAATAAGCCGTCGCAGCAAGCACCAAAATAGTCTATTCCTGACTTTTGTTTAAAGCCCTGAATAACTAGTCTAGCCTTGAACTTTTCAATAGTTCCATCTATTTTCATTTTCTTTTTGAAAATCCAATTGCAGCCTAGAGGCTTGCAACTAGGTGGTAGATCAGCGAACACCCAAGTGTTGTTGCCCATGATGGAATCCATTTCATCATTTATTGCTTCTTTCCAGAAAGCAACATCTTGGGACTTCATTGCTTCATCAAATGTTTTGGGATCATCCTCAACCTTAAAGCAATAGGAGTGTTGGTGAGAGACCTCATCCCTTGTTCCTTCAATTAAGTATAATTGAAACTCAGGTCCAAATGATTTTGGAGTCCTGACCCTTGTGCTCCTTCTGAGCTCAGGTTCAGATTGTTGTTCCATAACCTCATCAGGAACCTTGATGCGTGGTTTTGCGACCTTACAACAGGTTTTACCTCTCAAGGGATCTCGAGAGGCTTACAACCCCACCAGGCAGTGTACCTGACCGATGTAGTATAGTGTAGTGGTAAGTACGGGGGATTGATCGTTCTCCACAGGGAATAGTGTCGTTAGGATTGAAAGACTACTCTAATAGGTCTAGGGGTGAGAGAAGATTCTTTTTTTATGTTTTTAAATTTTTATGAAAGCAAGTAAAATCTCGGGTTTGAAAGAGTGGGCGGAATTAGTTGCTAGTCAACTAACCCAAATAACTACGAATGCAAATAAAATAAAATAACTGAAAATGAAAAGGTGGTAAAACTTATGTGGAGAGGAATGTGTTTACTTAGATTTCCTTACTCCCTAACTATCTTTTACCGGTTGATTAGTGTGTATTAATCGCGTGGATGACGGGTGTATTCCTTAATACCAATCATGGGGTGGCGTACGTACTTCCCCAACTCTACAAGCTCCTACTTCACTCCTATGTCGAGCCGGCTAGGAAGCTCCTAACATGGGATCACTAGAATTCGCTTGTGCATTAAATACAACCATAAAAACCTTATTACGCATTGGCTCATGTTTCTTAAGACGTTCAAGCAAGTTACCGAATAGGAAGTTAGCCAGTTTTCTTAAGCCTAACATAGATGAACAATCATCCAATACAACTAATAACACACTAATAACCAATAATCAATAGCTAGGTTTCATTAGATCTAAGCAAACACAAAATAAATCTAGCCTAGCATGTTAAACAAAAGATAAGAACAAGATAGAATCAAACAACACATAGACATATTGAATGATTAATTGATAACTTATCTTCAATGTAACATGGAAGATCTCAAGGCAAAAAGCCTTGAAAAAGCTGCTAAAATCGTCTTAGGGTTCTTACATACAAAGTTCCACAATAAGTTCCACACTAATGACAAAAAATTGCAAAACTATATATAGACTTTCAGATCTGACGGCGTCACGTTATGGAGTGTGACGCCGTCACCTCGCCGCTTTTAGGGTTCCCGGATGGCCTTCTTGACGACGTCCCTCTTTAGCTCTCCAAAATCCGTTCTGGCTTATCAAGGCTTGACGCCGTCAGAATTAGGCGTGACGCCGTCCCGTTTTAACTTATACCATGACGACCTTGATCATATTAAAGGGTGACGCCGTCAGAATTCCCATGCAAATTTCTCTGGCTTATCATGAGTAAATTTCACATCCACCACTTTTGCCAAGCCATGACGCCGTCTGGGGATAATCCTGACGCCGTCAAAGGTAACTTCCAGCATAATTTTAAGACTTTGTCGTTTTCTTCACTTTTATGCTCCAAAAACGTCCAAAATGCTTCTTTTTCCAGATTTCTTCTCAAAAGTACCTAAAATGACAAAAGGAACGATTTAGGGCGATATTTGATCAAATAAATACGATTTAGGGCTTAAATGACCTCCTAAAAGCGGTACACTTTTCGCTTCATCAAATACCCTTACACTTGAGATTTGCTTGTCCTCAAGCAAATGCGCTTTTATTCTAATCAAAATACAAGTTAGGGGTCATTTAACACTAATATAAAAGTAATTACAACAAATATTCGTTCCACTTTAATCATAATAAGCACGGAGATTACAAACTAGCACCTCACAAGTAGTGTTTAGATACTCACATCTCTCAAGTGTCATCAAAATAAATCTCATAAATGAAAACGGATAATATCTCTCACTACCTGTCATAGCAAATAGATTATCATAGGCTTGGGAAAGGATCGAAAACCTTCTCCACTAGGCGTAAGCACCTAAGATAAACTATCAAAGAGGTCTTTTAAACGGGTTATAACGTTAGGTGTAGGGATATGATAAACACGGTTTTGTTGGATAAAGGATATTTTACTGGTAGCGAGTTAAAGATCTTGATTAATTACATGTACTATACAATGTTGCTAAGCCAAGACTCGACTCAATCTTAAGCTAAAAACAAAATAACAAAAACATAAGATAAACATAAAATAAAACGGGATGGTAGTCCGTATGTTTTTTCAACTTTTCTTTTTCTCATTTTTTTGTATCTTTCTTGATTTTTTTTATTTTTTTTTTTTCATACACTCTTGCCCTACCATCCAAAATAATACATCATAGGGGCGTTGCATTCCCCTTACACTTGAACTTTTACATAACTTTACAATTACTACTCTAATGACTCGAATTAAGATAATTGAAAAACTTGGAGTACTTTTAAAATATTTAGCACATATGGGGGTAATAAATGATGTTCTTCCCCATTACTCCATTATACTAGTACTTTACCCATGAGTCCCAATTGTCCCAAAACAATATGTACAAGGATATGACTCGACTTAGCAATCATGTAATCAACTAGATAATTAACTTGGGTTTAAACAAATGTTGTCACAATAATGCACTAAAAATGAGTGCATACAAGGTAGGCTAAGGCGATTTGGGTGTACATTTTAGTGGGGTGTAAACAAATTCTTCCTTTAAGTAAAATGCTTAAAGGTCGAAACGAAAAGATAGGCTCTGAGGGGTGTACTACGGGTATCGTGTACTAAAAATGAGTACAACGCAAAGGGTGTGGGAGAATTACTTGACCAATGTAGCCAAAGTAATTATAACAAAAAACACAGGTGTAAAACAATGGGTTAATCCTAATGCCTCTTATCATGTAGTAAATCTAACTACACGAATGTAGTCTCACTTGTGGCCTCGGAATGGTCCTAACGCAAGTTCTAGAATCTAAGTGCTACCGGTACACACATCATAGCATAAATGCTTTTCCTACCAATTCTAGGGGCGAACCTCACATATTTGGGGGTGGAAAATTTTTTAGTGGTACGGTTTTTGTGCTAGTCATATAACTCCTATCCGTGAGACGCTCATTAAGATCAAAGTTTCACTCCTAAATGTTGTAAAAAATTTTGAATTTGGCACTAAAATTGCCCTAACAGGTATTTATCTCAGTTTTATTACACATCTACTATTAAACAAACAAAAATCAAGCGTAAGAGCATTCTCTAATCGTACTTTTTACCCCCCCCCCCCTTACACTAAAGATGAACATTGTCCCCAATGTTCAAATAACAAGATGTAAAAGCAATAAGGTATAAGAATGAAATCAAATACTCCCCTGATTCGCTCGGTGGATAAAGAAATAACATGGTTAGATCTTCTTCCAAAGTAATGTTGAAGCTCCATGACTAATGCATCGCCATAAGCTTGATCCAACAAACATTTCCTTGTCCAAAATAACCTGTTAAACCTGAGAAAACAAACACGAAAACCTGCATAACATCGGCGGGATAAACTCTATATATAAGGATATAATGCTTGTGGAATGATAATTTTGCAGATTCCTGGAGATTATAAGTTAGAGATTTAATAAAAACTTTTTATGAAAACAAAACTTTCAAAAATTTTCAGAAAATTAAACCTGACGCCGTCAGGTTGTAAAGCCTGACGCCGTCAGAAATAATCTGACAGAATTCTCATGTTACGTTTCCGGAAAAATTTTGGAAAAACCTATACCTTACTTCCTGGAAATCCTGCAAAACATCATTATGACTCGATACAAGCATTTGACTCAAACAAATACTAATATGTATGTCAATTTAATATTATTACGATTCATGTTCATTTGTTCTAATAAACCGATTTAGATTTCCCTTACACTTAACTTTTGCAAAATACCTTTATATGTAGTTAAGACGAAGTTAAAAACAAAATAAAGCATTTTCACAATTTAGTTTTGAACATGAATCAATAATAATAAAATTTAAACATACATACGGAAACAAATAAAATCAAACAAACAATGAAATAAACAACAAGCAAATAAGGCTTGCATGCAATAAAGAAAATCAATGTCACAAATGTTTAAAGGCCAACAGAGGCCTTATTACAGACCAAATTGTTTCAAATCATACAACCATAGGTTAAATTGTTCAAACATCAAAACATCAAATCAAATAATCACTGGGGTGGGGGACCTTGGCGATAGTCATAGTCAGGAGGGAGATGCCCGTAGTACCCATATGGTGGGTAGTCCTGCTCACGTCCCGGGAAAGGGTCGATCTGCAGGTGTGGGTCCAACTGATCACGCGTAGATAAGTGCTGCATCTGACGAACAGTGTGATCATACATCCAGTCGAACCTCTCGTCCACCCGGGTCCTCCAAGTATCAACCTGGCCCATCCATGCCCCCTGATGAGCCTGCCAATCCCCCCTGCTCATGTGCCGGTAATAATCTGTCGTACCAGCCTCATAACCCCCGTGCTGCTGCTGTTGATGCTCCTCCTCCTCCTCATCATCATCCCCACCATCATCATCCTCAGCATCGTCTGGATGATACCACATAAAGGTCCCATCATGCATCTCCATAACCACCTCCATCTGCTTCAGGGACCTCACCTTCACTGTCCTGCATGCATCACCACTCAAATACCTCATGACCTCGGGCCTGAGGACTCCATAAGATCGGGCCAGCCGAGTGATAAACATCCCACCATAAATCCTGTCTCCTTCCCTTTCCCCAACTCCACCATGCAGAAAGCTAGCAACCCAAAATGGGATGTTGCAGTAAACCTCATTTGAGCAAATGGTGTACAAGTAGAAGAGGTCTGAAGCAGTGACACGGTGGTGAGAACTGTGGCGCCCTGTCAAGCTGTAGGTGAGACATCTATGGGTCAACCTAACTCTAGGCTCCCTGATCTGAGATGCCATAGTAGTCGAGGTGTACATCCCATCCCCAATAGTCGGCCAGAACATGGAACATCTAAAATCATTCCTCATCGACTCCCCATGCAACAACCTATTCATGAACCCCACCTGAGTGGTTTCATGCTAACTATACAACCCAAGTCTCCACCCAAACTCAGTAACCGAGCACGTCCTAAGCTCACCCCCAGCCTGAAATAGATTGTGGTCCTGCCCACATCGGTCCTCGCCTCAGCCATGTCAAAGTGAAAAGTGGCAAAGAATTCACGTACCAATTCTTCATAGACCGGCTCTTGAATCCTAAACAGTCTTTCCCACTGAGGGCCGGTAAATTCATCCGTCTGAAAGCTTTGGAGAAAGGTTTGCTCAAGACCTTCCCTCCTCAGAAAGCTCCAATCTATCACGGCTCCATTTTCAACCTTATGTTGTAGCAATTGGGTGTATTTAGTTGTGGCAGCATCGTCATCAAAGACACCCCAACTGAGGACCGTGTCTCCAAAGTTCTCTTGTTGAGATCTGGAAGAACTCCCTCGGCTAGGTCTTTGACGCTTACTCATTATCTGGAACAAAGCAAGGAGGAACAAAAGTGTTAATATGTGAATTAAAGACTTGGTGGAGCATCTGACAGGTCTGACGCCGTCACCCTTTGCTAGGTGACGCCGTCAGGTTCGACCAAATTCAAATCCAAAATTACGAGGGAAAAATCAATATCCAAACTTTAAGCTTATAAACCAAACGCCCCTTTTTACAGCAAAATGGGTGATTGGATCATAGGTTATGGTTCAACTTCGTGGCCTCCCAATTAGTGAATAGACCCATTTGATTGCCAATCATCAAATGCTTTAATTATTGCTAAATAACACTAATTAAAGGACATTATGAGTTCTAAGCATGAATCAATCCTATGGTTTCATGAGTTGGGGATTTTCGAAATTTAAGAATCCTATGAGTAATTGAAGCGAAAAGAATGAGTAAAAATTACTTACCACGTGAAGATTGGTAGCGGAAGTTGGTGAATTGGTCCTGGGAAATTCGAAGGTGGGGTTGGAGTGGATATGGTTTGTGGGGTTTGTGATGAAAGTGATGGAAATAAATTTATTATTGCTGTGCAGACGGGGTGACGGCGTCACGTTCATAATCTGACGCCGTCAGACCAGCGTAATTCACCACTTTGTGCCAGTTTACAAATGAGCCCCTTGTACTTTAAGGGAGCAGCTAGTCAGGGTCAATAATCCTGACAGCTAGTCTCGTTAACAAGTTCCTCCTGGGTCAAATGTTTTGTTACTGTCACGGGATGTAGTAAAATGTTGGAAAAGGCCGGTTGACGTCTCATTCAGGTTCCAATTTCCATCACGGCAGGTATTCAGGGAGTGAGAGGAACTTTTCCAGGGGGTTTTCGAAATGAGGGTTTGCTTTAATTGAGTACTTCTCACACCTGGCTTAAAGCCGAAAGATCGTTTCCTAGCATCATGAAAGTTAGGGAGCGTGACAACCATGCTTCCCACGAAAATGCCATGATCTTGAGAATTCTCTTTCTCGCGAGGGGACCCAAGTGGATAAAAGGGTTGTAGATGTGAAGGCTTAGGGGGAGGGGTTTCATCATCACTCCATTCGTTGTATGGTTTATTAGGGACCGGGAGTTCAAAGATCTTCTCGATCTTTTTGTGTGAAGCTTTTTCCCTAATTTTCTCTTTTATTCTCAAGATGAATTTGATGAAGCGAAAAGTGTACCGCTTTTAAGGGGTCATTTAAGCCCTAAATCGTATTTATTTGATCAAATATCGCCCTAAATCGTTCCTTTTGTCATTTTAGGTACTTTTGAGGAGAAATCTGGAAAAGGAAGCATTTTGGACGTTTTTGGAGCATAAAAGTGAAGAAAACGAAAAAGTCTCAAAATCGGCTGAAAATTACCTTTGACGGCGTCAGGATTATCCCCAGACGGCGTCATGGCTTGGCAAGAAAAAGGTGGATGTGAAAATTACTCATGATAAGCCAGAGAAATTTGCATGGAATTCTGACGGCGTCACCCTTTAATCTGATCAAGGTCGTCACGGCTTAATTTAAAGAGGGACGGCGTCAAGCCATAATCTGACGGCGTCAAGCCTTGATAAGCCAGAACGGATTTTGGAGGTCTAGAGAGGGACGGCGTCAGGAAGGCCATCCGGGAACCCTAAAAGCGGCGAGGTGACGGCGTCAGAATCTACAACGTGACGCCGTCAGACCTTAATCTCTATATATAGTTTTGCAATTTTTTGTCATTAGTGTGGAACTTATTGAGGAACTTTGTGAGTAAGAACCCTAAGACGATTTTAGCAGCTTTTTCAAGGCTTTTTGCCTTGATATCTTCCATGTTACATTAAAGATAAGTTATCAATTAATCATTCAATATGTCTATGTGTTGTTTGATTCTATCTTGTTCTTGTCTTTTGTTTAACATGCTAGGCTAGGTTTTCTTTGTGTTTGCTTAGATCTAATGAAACCTAGCTATTGATTATTGGTTATTAGTGTGTTATTAGTTGTATTGGATGATTGTTCATCTATGTTAGACTTAAGAAAACTGGCTAACTTCCTATTCGGTAACTTGCTTGAACGTCTTAAGAAACATGAACCAATGCGTACTAAGGTTTTTATGGTTGTATTTAATGCACAAGCGAATTCTAGTGATCCCATGTTAGGAGCTTCCTAGCCGGCTCGACATAGGAGTGAAGTAGGAGCTTGTAGAGTTGGGGAAGTACGTACGCCACCCCACGATTGGTATTAAGGAATACACCCGTCATCCACGTGATTAATACACACTAATTAACCGGTAAAAGATAGTTAGGGAGTAAGGAAATCTAAGTAAACACATTTCTCTCCACATAAGTTTCACCACATTTTCATTTTCTGTTATTTTATTTTATTTGCATTCATAGTTATTTGGGTTAGTTGACTAGCAACTAATTCCGCCCACTCTTTCAAACCCGAGATTTTACTTGCTTTCATAAAAAAATATAGAAAACATAAAAAAGAATCTTCTCTCACCCTTAGACCTATTAGAGTAGTTTTTCATACCTAACGAACACTATTCCCTGTGGAGAACGATCAATCCCCCGTACTTACCACTACACTATACTACATCGGTCAGGTACACTACCTGGTGGGGTTGTAAGCCTCTTGAGATCCCTTGAGAGGTAAAACCTGTTGTAAGGTTGCAAAACCACGCATCAAGTTTTTGGCGCCGCTGCCGGGGAATAGTTATTGTTTAGGTTGAATTTTTTATTTTATAGGTCTACTCACTAGATTCCTTTCTAGTGAGATTTTTATTTTCTTTTTCCAGGTTTTCTTTAGTCTATCTATTTTCTTCGTTTCTTTGTTCGTAACCATTACCATTCGACATCATGGAAGATGGTAATATCCTTGATCCCAACAACCCACCACAACCTCCTAGAGCCCGTACTTTAGGAGAGTACTCCCGTCCTAGCCACCATGGCTATCGAAACACCATTGAGCTCACTCAAGGAGCCAATGTCACTCCCTTGCGATCCGACACCATCCGGTTGGTGCAAAGCGGATGCGCATTCCATGGACTTCGTTCTGAAGATCCTAATCAACATCTCAAGGACTTTCTCAAAATCGTTGATTCTATAGACCTTGATGTTGCCACTCGAGAGACGACCCGACTGCGTCTCTTTCAATTCTCTCTGCGGGACCAAGCTAGTCAATGGCTAGAGCGTCAACCCGCAGGATCCATCACCTCTTGGGATGATCTCACCACTCGTTTCCTTGCTCAGTTTTTCCCACCAGGAAGAACTACCAAGCTAAGGAATGATATCTTGATGTTCCAACAACGTCAAGGCGAAACCCTCTACGAGGCATGGACTCGATTCAAGGACTTACTCCAAAAAGTCCCTCACCATGGCTTAGAACTTTGGCTCCAAGTCCAAATCTTCTATGACCATATCAATCTCTCCACGAGGCAAACCATTGACCAGGCGGCCGGTGGTAAGCTACGTGATCTAAGTGCGGAACAATCATGGGCTCTCCTAGAGGATCTTGCTCTTTATGACAACGAAAGTTGGAATGATCCCCGTGATTTGAATAAAACGGTCAAGGAAATATCTTTGCCTTCGAACAATTCAAGCACTTTCGACCGTAGGATCATAGAACTTGAAGACCAAGTCAAGTTTCTCATGAAATCCTACGAGGCTCCTAAACCTTTAAGCCAAGTGAACAAAATCACTTCTTCATGTGAATTATGTAGTGGTCCCCACGACACTCATGATTGCATGGAACTCCCCGAACAAGCTTTTGCGGACTACGCATCCTCGCGTACCGACGGAGCGGGAGACAAGTGGTACACTTTCAAACCCGAGCCAAACCCCTATGGTGATTCATATAACCCCTCATGGAAAAATCACCCAAACCTTAGGTGGAAACAAAACCAAAACGCACAACAAACCAACTCTTCCAACCCACCTAATCGTTTCCAATCAAGCGGTTCCAACTCGAACCGTACTTTCAACAACAATCCTTCTGGCAATGGTAGTACCAATAACTTTGAAGGATTGATGTCCCAATTTATGGCATCTCAAGAAGCTCGTTTAGCCAAGTTTGAAGCCGATTTCAAACAAAAACAAAGCGAGATGACCAATAAGATTGACACTTTGTTGAAAGCCCTCAATGACCGAGAAATGGGAGCACTCCCTAGCAACACGGTCAAGAACCCGAAACTAAACGTCAACGCCATCTCGTCGGTTTCGTCTCCTAGTTCTTGTCCACAATATTATTCGGTCAATTCCATGAGCACGTGTTTCAAACAAACCCAAGTCGTTCCAAATGACCAAGAAGTTATGACATCCAAATTGGTCAACAACATAGTTGAAACACCTCCCACTCAAAACCTTGACGAAGAACTCAAGGAGCTCCACCTTGAAAGTCCGGTTGTTGATGTGTTGGATGAGAAGAAGCTCAAGTTAGGCGAAAAAGGGACCGCCTTCGTTTAAAACAAGCTACCTAAGAAATTAGATGATCCGGGCTTATTTGTTCTACCTTGCAAGATCGGTAATTCGGAGGCTTATGACACATTAGCCGATCTTGGATCAAGCCTTAACCTACTTCCGTTACCTCTCTACACCTCTTTAAAACTAGGAAAACTTGAAGAAACCGA
The DNA here is from genome assembly GCA_021014915.2 of Artemisia tridentata subsp. tridentata. NCBI lineage: Eukaryota > Viridiplantae > Streptophyta > Magnoliopsida > Asterales > Asteraceae > Artemisia > Artemisia tridentata. Next base: position 64,040,912 of record CP139509.1, on the reverse strand, counting down.
GGTGATAATTGGTTTAGCGGATGGGAGTGTTGCTTACCCGGTTGGAGTAGTCAAAGACGTGTTAGTACACATAGGAAAACTAACCATTTTAGCCGATTTCCACGTCCTTGATATGGTTAGCGACCCTACATGCCCCTTGTTGATAGGTAGAGGATTTTTAGCGACCGCTAGTGCTATGATTGATTGTAAGGAATCTAAGATAGCGGTAGGAGAAGGAGATACTTGGTCAGTCTATGATGTGAAGAAACATACCTATGATGCTAGTGATGAACCAACACCCCATTGGTTAGAATTAAATAGGAGGCCATCTAGATATGGACCTTGGATCGATAGAGACTTCATAGGACCCCAACGCCCATTTTACCTAGAAGAGAACTTTGTTAACCGAACACATACGGTAGAGCAACTCTTGGCTAGGGACACCGAATTGGATCCATTTGAAGACCCTCTAGTTTTTAGGAAGATGATTGATTTCCTAGGAGTTTTGCCAATTAACCTAGGGATGAATAAGTGGAATTGTGAGGACGATGATCATAAGTGGGATTGGGACAAACCACCCAAAGATGGAGATGGGTCATGGCATATTAAGATGACATTGTATGACCCAGATGGAGAGAAGTTTGAAAAGATATATCGTACTAAGCGGACCAATAGAAAACTTCAATCCAAGCTTAACCCTAAAGACGTCCTCGATGACGAGCTTACTTACATAGGGTAGCGTGACTTTGAGTCTAGCTACAAGACTCGTTAATAAAGAAAAGCGCTTCTTGGGAGGCAACCCAAGCTTTATTTGCTTTGTGTGTTTATTTGTTTGTTTGATTTTATTTGTTTCCGTATATATGTTTAAATTTTATTATTATTGATTCATGTTCAAAACTAATTTGTGAAAATGCTTTATTTTGTTTTTAACTTCGTCTTAACTACATATAAAGGTATTTTGCAAAAGTTAAGTGTAAGGGAAATCCAAATCGGTTTATTAGAACACAAATGAACATGAATCGTAATAATAATAAATGAACATACATATTAGTATTTGTTTGAGTCAAATGCTTGTATCGAGTCATAATGATGTTTTGCAGGAATTCCAGGAAGTAAGGTATAGGTTTTTTTCCAAAAATTTTCCGGAAACGTAACATGAGAATTCTGTCAGATCATTTCTGACGGCGTCAGGTTTAATTTTCTGAAAATTTTTGAAAGTTTTGTTTTCATAAAAAGTTTTTATTAAATCTCTAACTTATAATCTCCAGGAATCTGCAAAATTATCATTCCACGAGCATTATATCCTTATATATAGAGTTTATCCCGCCGATGTTATGCAGGTTTTCGTGTTTGTTTTCTCAGGTTTAACAGGTTATTTTGGACAAGGAGATGTATGTGGAATCAAGCTTATGGCGATGCATTAGTCTTGGAGCTTTTACATTCTCTTGGAAGAAGATTTAACCATGTTACTTCATTATCCACCGAACGAATCAGGGGAGTATTTGATTTCATTCTTTTACTTTATGCTTTTACATCTTGTTATTTGAACATTGGGGACAATGTTCATCTTAAGTGTAAGGGGGGGTAAAAGTACGATTAGAGAATGCTATTACGCTTGATTTTTGTTTGTTTAATGGTAGATGTGTAATAAAACTGAGATAAATACCTGTTAGGGCAATTTTAGTGCCAAATTTAAAATTTTTTACAACATTTAGGAGTGAAACTTTAGTTCTAATAAGCGTCTCACGGATAGGAGTTATATGACTAGCACAAAAACCGTACCACTAAAAAAATTTTCCACCCCAAATATGTGAGGTTCGCCCCTAGAATTGGTAGGAAAAGCATTTATGCTATGATGTGTGTACCGGTAACACTTAGATTCTAGAACTTGCGTTAGGACCATTCCGAGGCCACAAGTGAGACTACATTCGTGTAGTTAGATTTACTACATGATAAGAGGCATTAGGATTAACCCATTGTTTTACACCTGTGTTTTTGTTATAATTACATTGGCTACATTGGTCAAGTAATTCTCCCACACCCTTTGCGTTGTACTCATTTTTAGTACACGATACCCCTAGTACACCCCTCAGAGCCTATCTTTTTATTTCTAACTTTAAGCATTTTACTTAAAGGAAGAATTTGTTTACACCCCACTTAAATGTACACCCAAATCGCCTTAGCCTACCTTGTATGCACTCATTTTTAGTGCATTATTGTGACAACATTTGTTTAAACCCAAGTTAATTATCTAATTGATTACATGGTTGCTAAGTCGAGTCATATCCTTGTACATATTGTTTTGGGACGATTGGGACTCATGGGTAAAGTACTAGTGTAATGGAGTAATGGGGAAGAACATCATTTATTACCCCCATATGTGCTAAATATTTTAAAAGTACTCCAAGTGTTTTAATTATCTTAATTCGAGTCATTAGAATAGTTATTTGTAAAGTTATGTAAAAGTTCAAGTGTAAGGGGAATGCAACGCCCCTGATTGAACAAATATTCGTCAACCAAGCCTTCGATGGTGATCAAAGGAATAATGGGGTGTTGAGATTGCGCCAAGCTTGTTCTTAACCTGAAAATAAGAAATACAAAGACACTACGTTAAGTGATTGCGCAGGGGTTGGACCCTGCGAACCACCTCCGGCGTGCGAGTAAGTATGTGTGATGGTAATGTAGGTCGTAAATTTAGAGAGTGAGGTTAACTTGAAATTACTTACTTTGTTCTTGGCCCGACTATGCTATTTATAGGTGAGAAATAGGACATAGTGGGCGGTTGCACATAGTTCGGAGATCATGGGGGCGTCCCATGGAAAGTGGTAACCGCTAGGGCTTTGTAGCCCACGATCTCTGTTTTGGCGGGAAGCCAAAGGATAGAGGAGACGTGGGTTTGACCAGGTCTGGATGATCCTTCGTGTTAGTCCCTTCGTCAGGAATACCCCGAAGGGCTTAGGGCTTCGATTGGCGGATTCCCACATGGTAACCATTCGCAGGCGAATGGTTTTACGCCAATGAAACGTATTAGAAGGTTAACCTGGGCCTCCGAAGGGAGGGCTTTCTACAGGCTCGAAGGGGAGTCCTTCGACCCGTTAGGAGGGTACATCATCAGCCCCTATGATGTATTATTTTGGATGGTAAGGCAAGAGTGTATGAAAAAAAAAAAAAAAAAAAAAAAATACAAAAAAATGAAAAAAAAAGAAAAGTAGAAAAATCATACGGACTACCATCCCGTTTCATTTTATGTTTATTTTATGTTTTTGTTATTTTCGTTCATTAGCTTAAATCGAGTCGAGTCTTGGCTTAGCAACATTGTATAGTACATGTAATTAATCAAGATCTTTAACTCGCCACCAGCAAAATATCCCTTATCCAACAAAACCGTGTTTATCATATCCCTACACCTAACGTTATAACCCATTTAAAAGCCCTCTTTGATAGTTTATCTTAGGTGCTTACGCCTAGTGGAGGAGGTTTTCGATCCTTTCCCAAGCCTATGTTAATCTATTTGCTATGACAGGTAGTGAGAGATATTATCCGTTTTCATTTATGAGATTTATTTTGATGACACTTGAGAGATGTGAGTATCTAAACACTACTTGTGAGGTGCTAGTTTGTAATCTCCGTGCTTATTATGATTAAAGTGGAACGATTATTTGTTGTAATTACTTTTATATTAGTGTTAAATGACCCCTAACTTGTATTTTGATTAGAATAAAAGCGCATTTGCTTGAGGACAAGCAAATCTCAAGTGTAAGGGTATTTGATGAAGCGAAAAGTGTACCGCTTTTAAGGGGTCATTTAAGCCCTAAATCGTATTTATTTAATCAAATATCGCCCTAAATCGTTCCTTTTGTCATTTTAGGTACTTTTGAGGAGAAATCTGGAAAAGGAAGCATTTTGGACGTTTTTGGAGCATAAAAGTGAAGAAAACGACAAAGTCTCAAAATCGGCTGAAAATTACCTTTGACGGCGTCAGGATTATCCCCAGACGGCGTCATGGCTTGGCAAGAAAAAGGTGGATGTGAAAATTACTCATGATAAGCCAGAGAAATTTGCATGGAATTCTGACGGCGTCACCCTTTAATCTGATCAAGGTCGTCACGGCTTAATTTAAAGAGGGACGGCGTCAAGCCATAATCTGACGGCGTCAAGCCTTGATAAGCCAGAACGGATTTTGGAGGTCTAGAGAGGGACGGCGTCAGGAAGGCCATCCGGGAACCCTAAAAGCGGCGAGGTGACGGCGTCAGAATCTACAACGTGACGCCGTCAGACCTTAATCTCTATATATAGTTTTGCAATTTTTTGTCATTAGTGTGGAACTTATTGAGGAACTTTGTGTGTAAGAACCCTAAGACGATTTTAGCAGCTTTTTCAAGGCTTTTTGCCTTGAGATCTTCCATGTTACATTGAAGATAAGTTATCAATTAATCATTCAATATGTCTATGTGTTGTTTGATTCTATCTTGTTCTTGTCTTTTGTTTAACATGCTAGGCTAGGTTTTCTTTGTGTTTGCTTAGATCTAATGAAACCTAGCTATATATTATTGGTTATTAGTGTGTTATTAGTTGTATTGGATGATTGTTCATCTATGTTAGACTTAAGAAAACTGGCTAACTTCCTATTCGGTAACTTGCTTGAACGTCTTAAGAAACATGAACTAATGCGTACTAAGGTTTTTATGGTTGTATTTAATGCACAAGCGAATTCTAGTGATCCCATGTTAGGAGCTTCCTAGCCGGCTCGACATAGGAGTGAAGTAGGAGCTTGTAGAGTTGGGGAAGTACGTACGCCACCCCACGATTGGTATTAAGGAATACACCCGTCATCCACGCGATTAATGCACACTAATTAACCGGTAAAAGATAGTTAGGGAGTAAGGAAATCTAAGTAAACACATTTCTCTCCACATAAGTTTCACCACATTTTCATTTTCTGTTATTTTATTTTATTTGCATTCATAGTTATTTGGGTTAGTTGACTAGCAACTAATTCCGCCCACTCTTTCAAACCCGAGATTTTACTTGCTTTCATAAAAAAATATAAAAAACATAAAAAAGAATCTTCTCTCACCCTTAGACCTATTAGATTAGTTTTTCATACCTAACGAACACTATTCCCTGTGGAGAACGATCAATCCCCCGTACTTACCACTACACTATACTACATCGGTCAGGTACACTGCCTGGTGGGGTTGTAAGCCTCTTGAGATCCCTTGAGAGGTAAAACCTGTTGTAAGGTTGCAAAACCACGCATCAGAATTTTTCTGCTAGCTCCATGAACATATCTTGGGTGTTTTTCAAGTGAGTTTCTAATTCCTGGATTCGTTTCTCTTGGTTGTTCATGAAAGTTAGCATTATCCCTTCAAATTCATCTTGTCGCGAGAATTGATGAAACGTATGTCTACCAATTGTGTTTACACACTCATCGGGATTTTCATCAGCCGTAGGTGTCTCGGCTTTCATTAATTTCTCAACCTGCCTTTTTATGTTTTCGAACAGCTGTTCTTGGGTTGCACTTATGCAATTTAGAGTCCTTCTTCCGAGAACGTTGAGTCATTCCATTCTTCTTCTTCGTACTGTGCTAAGTTCTCGATGACTTCCCAGCACTTATCGACACTGAGCCTGCTCAGCCTTCCATTGGCAGCGTAATCTAGGGTTCTTCTAGTTTGATGGTTTACGCCGTCATAAAATCGTTGGATTTGTAGCCAAGGATCCATGCCATGGTGAGGGACTTTTCGGAGTAAGTCCTTGAATCGAGTCCATGCCTCGTAGAGGGTTTCGCCTTGACGTTGTTGGAACATCAAGATATCATTCCATAGCTTGGTAGTTCTTCCCGGTGGGAAAAACTGAGCAAGGAAACGAGTGGTGAGATCATCCCAAGAGGTGATGGATCCTGCGGGTTGACGCTCTAGCCATTGACTAGCTTGGTCCCGCAAAGAGAATTGAAAGAGACGCAATCGGGTCATCTCTCGAGTGGCAACATCAAGGTCTATAGAATCAACGATTTTGAGAAAGTCCTTGAGATGTTGATTAGGATCTTCAGAACGAAGTCCATTGAATGCGCATCCGCTTTGCACCAACCGGATGGTGTCGGATCGCAAGGGTGTGACATTGGCTCCTTGAGTGAGCTCAATGGTGTTTCGATAGCCATGGTGGCTAGGACGGGAGTAGTCTCCTAAGGTACGGGCTCTAGGAGGTGGTGGTGGTTGTTGTGGTGGTGGGTTGTTGGGATTAAGGATATTACCATCTTCCATGATGTCGAATGGTAATGGTTACGAACAAAGAAACGAAGAAAATAGATAGACTAAAGAAAACCTAGAAAAAGAAAATAAAAATCTCACTAGAAAGGAATCTAGTGAGTAGACCTATAAAATAAAAAAATTCAACCTAAATGATGAAGCGAAAAGTGTACCGCTTTTAGGGGTCATTTAAGCCCTAAATCGTATTTATTTGATCAAATATCGCCCTAAATCGTTCCTTTTGTCATTTTAGGTACTTTTGAGGAGAAATCTGGAAAAGGAAGCATTTTGGACGTTTTTGGAGCATAAAAGTGAAGAAAACGACAAAGTCTCAAAATCGGCTGAAAATTACCTTTGACGGCGTCAGGATTATCCCCAGACGGCGTCATGGCTTGGCAAGAAAAAGGTGGATGTGAAAATTACTCATGATAAGCCAGAGAAATTTGCATGGAATTCTGACGGCGTCACCCTTTAATCTGATCAAGGTCGTCACGGCTTAATTTAAAGAGGGACGGCGTCAAGCCATAATCTGACGGCGCCAAGCCTTGATAAGCCAGAACGGATTTTGGAGGTCTAGAGAGGGACGGCGTCAGGAAGGCCATCCGGGAACCCTAAAAGCGGCGAGGTGACGGCGTCAGAATCTACAACGTGACGCCGTCAGACCTTAATCTCTATATATAGTTTTGCAATTTTTTGTCATTAGTGTGGAACTTATTGAGGAACTTTGTGTGTAAGAACCCTAAGACGATTTTAGCAGCTTTTTCAAGGCTTTTTGCCTTGAGATCTTCCATGTTACATTGAAGATAAGTTATCAATTAATCATTCAATATGTCTATGTGTTGTTTGATTATATCTTGTTCTTGTCTTTTGTTTAACATGCTAGGCTAGGTTTTCTTTGTGTTTGCTTAGATCTAATGAAACCTAGCTATTGATTATTGGTTATTAGTGTGTTATTAGTTGTATTGGATGATTGTTCATCTATGTTAGACTTAAGAAAACTGGCTAACTTCCTATTCGGTAACTTGCTTGAACGTCTTAAGAAACATGAACCAATGCGTACTAAGGTTTTTATGGTTGTATTTAATGCACAAGCGAATTCTAGTGATCCCATGTTAGGAGCTTCCTAGCCGGCTCGACATAGGAGTGAAGTAGGAGCTTGTAGAGTTGGGGAAGTACGTACGCCACCCCACGATTGGTATTAAGGAATACACCCGTCATCCACGCGATTAATGCACACTAATTAACCGGTAAAAGATAGTTAGGGAGTAAGGAAATCTAAGTAAACACATTTCTCTCCACATAAGTTTCACCACCCTTTTCATTTTCTGTTATTTTATTTTATTTGCATTCGTAGTTATTTGGGTTAGTTGACTAGCAACTAATTCCGCCCACTCTTTCAAACCCGAGATTTTACTTGCTTTCATAAAAAAAATATAAAAACATAAAAAATAATCTTCTTTCACCCTTAGACCTATTAGAGTAGTTTTTCATACCTAACGAACACTATTCCCTGTGGAGAACGATCAATCCCCCGTACTTACCACTACACTATACTACATCGGTCAGGTACACTGCCTGGTGGGGTTGTAAGCCTCTTGAGATCCCTTGAGAGGTAAAACCTGTTGTAAGGTTGCAAAACCACGCATCAAGTTTTTGGCGCCGCTGCCGGGGAATAGTTATTGTTTAGGTTGAATTTTTATTTTATAGGTCTACTCACTAGATTCCTTTCTAGTGAGATTTTTATTTTATTTTTCTAGGATTTCTTTAGTCTATCTTTTTCCATCCATTGCTCAAATCTTCCTTGGCCATCATGGTAAACGAAGATCTCTCCAATCTCAGAGTCACCAGGAGTCGTAGTTCACTAAGCGACCTTATTCTACCCTACGCAGAACCTGATAGGGAAATGCGAAGATTAAGGCGACTCTTTGCAACACCCGAACCATCTGGCATTGCCATCGACTTTGATGATGCCCTCTCCGAGGAAGAATCCAATCATCATTCTACACCTCCTAGCCCTCAACCCAATCACGATATGGAGGTTCCCGAAAACCCAATCCCTAAATGTCTCAAGGACTACTCTTCTCCCACCTCTCGTGGTTTTTCCAATGCTATCGTTTTTCCAAACGAACGCACGGATGGGGTCTTACGTGCAACCGATATTTGGCTGGTCCAAAGTGTATGCAAGTTCCACGGATTGAGAACTGAAGATCCAATCCAACACATCAAGGACTTCCTGAAAATAGTGGATACCCTCCATACGGACGGGGCCACTAGAGATACCTCCCGGCTGCGATTCTTTCCCTTCACCCTTTATGAAAAAGCCGGAGACTGGTATAACCAGCTTCCCTCCGAATCTATTTTCACATGGGAACAGCTTGTTTCAAAATTCTATGAGAAATTCTTTCCAATAGGAAGAACTTCAACATTAAGAGACGAAATCTTCCGCTTCCACGTTGGACCAGCTGAACCCATTCACGAATCTTGGATCAGATTTAAAGATCTGATTAGACAAGTCCCTCACCATGGCATTGAACTCTGGCTTCTTGTCCAAATCTTTTATGATAGTGTCCCTAAAAGCGACCAATTTGGCATTAATAATTCGATAAAAGGAAAAATAGCCAACCTGAGCGCTGAGGAAGGATGGAATAGAATTGAGGAATACGCAAATGATCAAGACGATACCTGGGATGAACCCGATTCGATCATGAGCATTTCCAAGATCATGAAAGAGCCTCCTTTTGCTAGCCGGTTGAGTAGAATGAATGATCAAGTCTCTTATTTAGACAAGTCACAACCAACTAAACGGTTGTCAAACCCATACTTGATCTGCGACCAATGTGGTGGCCCGCATGAAGTGGAGGAATGCGGGGATGATACCACCACCGAACAAGCATGCTTGTCAAGCCACGACATCTTCGATGATCCTTCGCTCTTAACTTTCTACCAAAACAATGATTTCACCCCTTGGGGAAATCTTGTGAGAGAAGAGGGAGGAGGAGAATATCCTGACTATAAGGTTAGGAGCACTTTTGAGGATGATCTTGGGCATTTCACGTTTGAAAAGAATCTGCAACTAAATGGTCTCGACAACCTTATCAATAGCCAACAAAACGACATGAGGGCCAAATTCGCAGAACTCAACGCCACTCTCGACGGCCTTGGCGAACCTCAAAGAGATCCCTTACTCGCCATCACCACTCGTGCTGGAACAACTACTAAGGATCCTCCTTACCCAGCTCAACAATCTAACGTCATGGAACCCAACACTCCTCATGAAGAGAAAGATAATGTGAACGATGAGAATCCCGAACAAACCCCTCCGGTAACTCCCTCTCCACCTACTCCAACCAAACAGCCCATTAAAGTCCCATACCCGTCCCGTCTCAAGAATCAAAAGGTCGAAAATGATAATAAAAGATTCTTGTCATATTTGAAGAATTCGGTCGTCACCATACCCCTTCTTGATGCATGTTACCATATGCCCAAATATAGTACATACTTCAAGAAGTTGCTAACCAACAGAAAAGGGCTCGAGGGTCTTGTAACCTTAGGAGAAGAATGTTCTGTGGTGACTCATCGAGGGCTGCCAAAGAAGGTGGACGATCCAGGTAGTTTCACCTTGCCCTGCTCAATAGGATCTCTTTCAGTCAAGAATGCTTTAGCCGACTTAGGAGCAAGTATCAATCTTATGCCGCATTCCATGTTCCTCAAATTAGGGTATTCTGGATTGAAACCTACCCGTATGAACATCCAACTAGCCGATAGATCAGTCAAATACCCCTTAGGAATATGTGAGAATGTGTTGGTTAAGGTAGGGAAGTTCAAATTTCTAGTTGACTTCGTCATCTTAGAAATGGAAGAAGATGACCTAGTACCCATCATTCTGGGGAGGCCATTCCTTGCAACTGCTCGTGCTGTTATTGATGTTCACGACGGCAAACTGACCTTACGAGTGGGGACCGATAGCTTAACCTTCGACATCAAGGACACAATGAATCTTTCTCTCGAAGCATATAATCAGCTGTATTTCATCGAAGAAATCGATGAACTATCCGACGAGATTGACAATTGTATAGATGAACAGATGGAAGCTGGTTGGTTGCGAGATGAAGCTTTCTTACCCATCTTAGAGGAGGAGAAGGCTATGGATGTAAACGCAGTCTCCTTCTACCCCAGACAAGAAATCGAACAGCTTGAGCTTCGTAAACACGAGAACAAACTTAAACCCTCCATCATCGAGCCACCTGCGGTAGAACTCAAGGAACTCCCAAACAACCTTGAATATGCTTTCCTCCAAGGGGAAGATCAACTTCCGGTAATCATAAGCTCTTCCTTGAAAAGTGAACAAAAGGATAAACTCTTAGGAGTTTTAAAAAAATATAAAGGAGTTATAGCATGGAGTGTAGCCGACATCAAGGGGATTGACTCTACTTTTTGCACGCATAAAATCCTCATGGAGGAGGATTATAAACCCACCGTGCAACCTCAAAGGCGAGTAAACCCCAACATTAAGGAAGTCGTAAAAAAGGAAGTCATTAAGCTCCTAGATGCAGGGCTAATTTACCCAATTTCGGATAGTCCATGGGTAAGTCCTGTACAGGTTGTACCAAAAAAGGGAGGAATGACAGTAGTAAAGAACGATAAGGATGAGTTAGTGCCTCAACGAACAGTAACTGGATGGCGTGTGTGCATCGATTATAGGAAGTTGAATGATGCAACCCGAAAAGATCATTTCCCTCTCCCATTTATCGACCAAATGTTGGAAAGGTTAGCAGGGCATGAGTACTACTGCTTCCTAGATGGGTTCTCAGGGTATTTCCAAATCCCTATCGCTCCTGAGGACCAAGAAAAGACCACGTTTACATGCCCTTATGGCACCTTCGCCTACAAGCGAATGCCCTTTGGACTATGTAACGCCCCCGCCACTTTCCAGCGCTGCATGACGGCAATCTTCCATGAGTTAATGGAAGACAGCATGGAGGTCTTCATGGATGATTTTTCGGTCTTTGGAAACTCTTTTGATCGCTGTCTTGCTAACCTTGAGAAAATGCTCAAACGTTGTGAGGAGACCAACTTGGTACTAAACTGGGAAAAGTGCCACTTTATGGTAAAAGAAGGGATTGTGCTGGGGCACAAAATTTCAGGAAGTGGAATCGAAGTAGACCGGGCAAAAATTGAAGCTATATCCAAACTTCCCTATCCAACAACTGTCAAAGCAATCCGTAGCTTTTTGGGTCATGCTGGCTTCTATAGGAGATTCATTAAAGATTTCTCAAAGGTAGCTAAACCAATGACTCAGTTGCTCATGAAGGATGCCCCGTTCGACTTCTCTCAAGAGTGCAAGGACGCATTCGATCGATTGAAGCAGGAACTTACCCAAGCCCCAATTATGGTTACCCCTAACTGGGAGTTACCCTTTGAAATCATGTGCGATGCTAGCGATTATGCTGTTGGAGCAGTATTAGGCCAAAGGCTTAACAAACACTTTCAGCCAATATACTACGCTAGCAAAACCATGAATCCTGCTCAAGAAAACTACACTACCACTGAAAAGGAATTACTAGCCGTGGTATTTGCTTTTGATAAGTTTCGCCAGTATCTTGTCCTTTCTAAAACGGTTGTTTTTACGGACCATTCAGCTATTCGATATCTTTTCACTAAATAGGATTCTAAACCACGGTTACTTCGTTGGATCCTACTATTGCAAGAGTTCGATGTTGAGATTCGTGATAAGAAAGGAGCAGAGAATCTTGCGGCTGATCATCTCTCTCGTCTCGAAAACCCCAGCCTCGCTGAATCTGAAAAGAGTGAGATTCGGGAGTCATTTCTTGAGGAGCAGCTCATGTCAATAAATGATTCTGAACCTTGGTATGCAGATTATGCTAACTACCTGGCAAGTAAAGTCATCCCTGAGCATATGAGCAGGCATGAAAAAAAGAGGTTCTTCAATCAATTAAAGTACTACTTTTGGGATGAACCTTTCTTATTCTGAAGATGTCCGGATCAGGTAATCAGGCGTTGTGTTTCGGAAAAAGAGGCTGTCAGAATTATGAAAGAGTGTCATGCAGGTCCATCGGGAGGACATCACGGAATGAACACTACTGCGCGAAAGGTCTTCGACGCAGGATTCTATTGGCCTACAATATTTCGTGATGTGAAGGGAATGATACAGACTTGTGACGCGTGTCAAAGAGCTGGGAATATCTCTAGGAGGGATGAAGCCCCACAGAACTATATACAAGTTTGCGAGGTTTTCGATGTTTGGGGAATTGATTTCATGAGACCCTTCCCATCTTCAGGAGGGAATGAGTACATCTTAGTGGCAATTGACTATGTTTCGAAATGGGTGGAAGCGCAAGCCCTTAGGACTAACGACGCTAGGGTAGTCATTCATTTCTTAAAAAAATTGTTCGCTAGGTTCGGAATTCCGAAGGCTCTTATTAGCGACAGGGGAACCCATTTTTGTAATTCGCAAATGGAGAAAGTTATGAAAAGATATGGAGTCTCTCACCGATTCTCCACCGCTTACCATCCTCAAACCAACGGTCAAGTCGAAAACACTAATAGAGCCATAAAGAGAATATTAGAGAAAACGGTAAATCAAAACAGAAAAGATTGGTCTTTTAAGCTCGATGAAGCTTTGTGGGCATTTCGAACCGCTTATAAGACACCAATCGGGACAACCCTGTTCCGTTTGGTATATGGCAAGGCATGCCACCTTCCTGTAGAACTGGAACACAAGGCATATTGGGCGCTTAAGGCTTGTAATTTAGATTATACGGTTGCGGGAACAAATAGATTTCTTACAGTCCATAGAGCTCGATGAATTGAGATTAGAGGCTTATGAATCTTCCATTACATACAAAGAAAGGGCAAAAAGATGGCATGACCAACGGATTAAGAGACCCAAGGAGTTTTCGGAAGGAGACAAGGTATTATTATATAATTCTCGATTAAGGCTATTTCCGAGAAAACTTAAATCTAGATGGTATGGACCTTTTACCGTAAGGAGCTCCTCTAAAACCGGAGTCGTTGTGTTGATTGACGACGAAGATAGAGAATTCACTGTGAATATACAACGAGTCAAGCATTATCAAGAGAATGGTAATGAAATGATCAATGAGGAAGACATAACTTTTGATGAAGAAATCACGTAATGCACGGGACTTTGAGTCTAGCTACAAGACTCGTTAATAAAGAAAAGCGCTTCTTGGGAGGCAACCCAAGCTTTATTTGCTTTGTGTGTTTATTTGTTTGTTTGATTTTATTTGTTTCCGTATATATGTTTAAATTTTATTATTATTGATTCATGTTCAAAACTAATTTGTGGAAAATGCTCTATTTTGTTTTTAACTTCGTCTTAACTACATATAAAGGTATTTTGCAAAAGTTAAGTGTAAGGGAAATCCAAATCGGTTTATTAGAACACAAATGAACATGAATCGTAATAATAATAAATGAACATACATATTAGTATTTGTTTGAGTCAAATGCTTGTATCGAGTCATAATGATGTTTTGCAGGAATTCCAGGAAGTAAGGTATAGGTTTTTTTCCAAAAATTTTCCGGAAACGTAACATGAGAATTCTGTCAGATCATTTCTGACGGCGTCAGGCTCTACAACCTGACGGCGTCAGGTTTAATTTTCTGAAAATTTTTGAAAGTTTTGTTTTCATAAAAAGTTTTTATTAAATCTCTAACTTATAATCTCCAGGAATCTGCAAAATTATCATTCCACGAGCATTATATCCTTATATATAGAGTTTATCCCGCCGATGTTATGCAGGTTTTCGTGTTTGTTTTCTCAGGTTTAACAGGTTATTTTGGACAAGGAGATGTATGTGGAATCAAGCTTATGGCGATGCATTAGTCTTGGAGCTTTTACATTCTCTTGGAAGAAGATTTAACCATGTTACTTCATTATCCACCGAACGAATCAGGGGAGTATTTGATTTCATTCTTTTACTTTATGCTTTTACATCTTGTTATTTGAACATTGGGGACAATGTTCATCTTAAGTGTAAGGGGGGGTAAAAGTACGATTAGAGAATGCTATTACGCTTGATTTTTGTTTGTTTAATGGTAGATGTGTAATAAAACTGAGATAAATACCTGTTAGGGCAATTTTAGTGCCAAATTTAAAATTTTTTATAACATTTAGGAGTGAAACTTTAGTTCTAATAAGCGTCTCACGGATAGGAGTTATATGACTAGCACAAAAACCGTACCACTAAAAAAATTTTCCACCCCAAATATGTGAGGTTCGCCCCTAGAATTGGTAGGAAAAGTGTTGGGAATTAAATATTCTGAAGATTAGAGTATTAGAAATTACTCTAAGTCAAGGTACTGCTCGTACATCAAAGTACTGCTAGTACATCAAGGTACTGCTAGTTCATGATCAAAGTACTGCTGCTTCATCAAAGTACTGCTGATCAGTGACTCATAGGATAAGATCGAAAAGATATTTATTGTATTTTGGTCAAACATATACGGTAGATAATATCTTACTCCATGTGCTTAGTTAACAAGTTGTATACATAGATACATGTTGTATCTTATGTACTGACACCAATATGCATAAGTTAAACAAGTAAGTCGGTCAAGACTTTTAGCAAATTTGTAAAGATCTCTTGCAACTATAAAAGAGATCTTAGACTTAGATATTATATACTTGACACAATAGAACACACATGCACATGCATAACTGTTAGAACAAGAACAAAAACAATATCACAAGTCTAAAACATAAGATTCAAGGTTTTGTAACCCTAGTGAAAAACTCAAGATCACTCGTATTATTTGGAATAATATTGAATCGTTTAGTGAAATACTTTCTTTGTTCATTGTCAAGTAACAAATATAATTCTTCCATTTCCATAACATACATAACCTTCTAAGTGTGGTTAAGTAAATTCCGCGTGCTTAATCATATTAAGTCAATATATCTTATACACAAAGACACAAGGTTTAACCACCTTAACCGTGTATCAAACAGAAGAGGACCTCCACAGTTGGTATCAGAGCTAGAGGTTGATATATTTGAATTAGAAGAAACAGAAATGGAAGCTCATGATGTTCAAACAAATGTTGCTGCAAAGTTGCCCATAATCAAACCCAATGAGTTTGAGTTATGGAGGATGAGAATTGAGCAATATTTCATGGTCCAAGATTATACTCTTTGGGATATAATTATATATGGTGATTCCTTTTCACCAAGCTACTCAGAGGTTGTTCTAGAAGGTAAAACAAGTAGAAAAAGAAATACTGGACCAGTGTCAAATGAAGAGAAGATACTGAAGAGAAATGATCAGAAAGCAAGAAATTTGCTGCTTATGACCATTCCTAGTGAACAGATGCTATCATTCAACAAGTATCTTGATGCAAAAACTCTTTTTGAAGAGATTTGTGCATATTTTGGTGGTAATGAAACTACCAAAAAGACACAGAAGACATTACTAAAGCAACAATTTGAAAACTTTACTGCTTTTAGTAATGAGTCTCTTGATAAGCTATTCTCAAGATTACATAAGCTTGTCAGTCAGTTAGCTGTGTTGGGTGTTGAGACAGAGAAGGAAGATCTCAACATGAAGTTTTTAAGAAGTCTACCTGATGAGTTCCATACTCATGTTATTGTCTGGATGAACAAACCAGACATTGAAACCATGAAGCTCAATGATTTGTACAACAACTTCAAAATTGTTGAACAAAGTCTAAAGAAATCTGGTCATTATGGTACTAGTTCTGGAAACGTGGCACTCTTGTCAGTTCCTAGTATTAGTAAGAATGAAGAGGTAGATGAAGGTGAAAGTGCTCCTTCCACAAGTTCTCACAAGGATGTTGCTGGTCTTGGAGATTCAACATTCTATGCTTTTATTACCAGTCAATCTAATGGCTCTCCTCTCAACCATGAAGACCTTGAGCAGGTAGATGGTGATGATTTGGAAGCTATGGATATTAAATGGCAGGTTGCTTTGCTTAGCATGAGGGCTAAGAAGTATTGGCAAAGAACTGGGAAGCAGATTACCATAAATGGTAATGATACTGCTGGGTTTGATAAAAAGAAAGTAGAGTGTTTCAACTGTCATAGGTTAGGACACTTTGCTAAGGAGTGTAGAAGCCCAAGAAAGCAGGAGAATAGAAACACATGGTATAAGCAAGATAGGAAAAAGGAAGTTACTGTTGAAGAGCCAAAGGCTATGTTGGCTATTGATGGTATTGGTTATGATTGGAGCTCTATGGCTATTGAAGAGGATGCACCACCTAATGCTGCTCTTTTGGCCAATAAATTTGCTCTAATGGCTCATTCTGATTCAGAGGTAAACAATATTACATCTTGTACTGAATCATGTCCTAATCTTAAAGCTTATGAAGACCTTAATAAGAGATTTGAAGCTCATAAACAAGAGCTGCTTGATTCTTTGTTTAATTTGGCTAATCACAAAAGAGGTCTAGGTGTTTTGGAAAAACAAGTCTTACATTTTAAAAATAATGAAATTCATTTTGCTGATGACATCAATATACTAAAAAATGACATTAAGATCAGAGATGAGTGTATTGTTGAGTTGAATGAATCATTAGCTAAACATAAGAATGAAAGAGAAAATGTAAAGGTTTCTGTGGATGTTTTAGCACATTCCTCAGAAGGATTCAATAAGCTTTGGGAAGCCCAAGTTATTGATAAGGTCAATTCTGGTGTTGGATTTAAGTCTGTACCTCCACCATACAGAGGTGTTCATTCACCTCCAGGTATTGATTTAGCACACACAGGGTTACCTGAGTTTCAAGAACCAATCATGGAATATGGTTCTAAGGTCACTAAATCTCCAAAGATAGAAAAAGTAAGTAAAAGTTTAGATAAAACTTTATCTTATCAGGACAAGGTGTCCTTTATTAAGAAAGGAGATACTATAGTTGTTGAAGATTGTACAACTGATAGTGATAGTGATGAAGAAGAACAGGTTATGTCTAAACCTGTATTGGTTAAGAAAGTAGGAACAAGTCTTCCTAAGATAGTCAATCACAACACTAACAGGCCTAAGTCAAATGGTAAAGGTACTGTTAGGAAACCAGTTAGATATTGTGAACAATATAGAACTACAAACAAGCCCAGAGGTAACCAAAGGAATTGGAACAACCTCAAGTCTAACCAATTAGGTGATGACTTTGCATTTTATAATAAAGCTTGTTATACATGTGGTAGTTTTGACCATCTTGCAGCTTTCTGCAACCAAAGGGTAACTGGGTATGAATACAATAGGGTGAATTACAAAAGGCAAACTCCTCAAACTCTTTTTCACTCTAATACTCATAGATCTAAACCCAGAACAGTCTCAAACAAGTCTGGACTCAAAGGTCCTGATAGACAAAAAGGTCCTGTTAACAAAGTACTGCCAGTTCAAACTCAAAGTACTGGTAAATCTAAAAGTACTGTTAGACCTTTGATGACTGTTAACCCAAAATCAACAGCTAAGGATGCAAAAACAACTTTCAAACATGCATCTAACACTGTTCTAAGGCCCATTCAAACAAAAGCAGTGGTTCACAAACAAATTTGGAAACCAAAGGGTGTGACTTCAAGGTTAGCAGACTCTGCTGAACATGTTACTCACTCTGCTACTAAGGGTAATAGGGCAAATGCTGTTAAGGCCTCAGCATGTTGGATTCAAAAATCCAATGTTGCATCAACAGTTCTTAAAAGATTAAACTATATTGATGCAAGAGGCAGATTCAAGTCAGTAATGGCTTGGATCCCCAAAGAAAACTAACTTTCTTATTTATGTGCAGGGACATTCTATTGATCATCAAGATCAAGGATACTCAGATAGTGGATGTTCCAATCACATGACAGGCAACATGTCTTATCTTTCAGATTTTCAAGAATTCAATGGAGGATATGTTACCTTTGGAGGTGGTTTTCGTGGCAAAATTTCTGGTAAAGGTACTATTAAAACCGGAAATTTAGATTTTGAAAATGTGTACTATGTACAAGAGTTAAAGTATAATCTTTTTAGTGTTTCACAAATGTGTGACAAAAAGAATAATGTCCTTTTTACTGACACTGAATGTCTTGTTCTATCTAAGGATTTTAAGATGCCTGATGAAAATCAAGTACTTCTTAGAATTCCTAGAAAGGCCAATATGTATAGTGTTGATATGAAGAACATCATTCCTAAAGAAGATTTAACTTGTCTTGTATCAAAGGCCACATTGGATGAATCAATGTTATGGCATAGAAGGCTTGGTCATATTAACTTCAAAACCATAAATAAAATTGTTAAAAATGGTTTGGTAAGAGGTTTACCTCACAAAAGATTTGAAAATGATCAAACATGCATTGCTTGTCTAAAAGGCAAACAACACAAAGCCACTTGTAAGCCCAAAATTTTTAACTCTATCAATCAGTCATTGTTTATGCTGCATATGGACTTATTTGGACCAGTTTCAGTAAGGAGTATACAACATAAAAAATATTGTCTTGTTATAACTGATGACTATAGCAGATTTACATGGGTTTTCTTTTTAGCCACTAAGGATGAGACATCAAGCATTCTTAAGGAATTCATTACACTGATAGAAAACCAAGTAAGCAAGAAAGTCAAAGTCATTAGGAGTGATAATGGGACAGAGTTTAGAAATAGAGTTATGGATGATTTCTGCAAAGAAAAAGGTATTAGGAGAGAATATAGTGTTGCTAGAACACCACAACAGAATGGAGTGGTTGAAAGAAAGAATAGAACACTAATTGAAGCTGCTAGAACAATGTTAGCTGATTCTAAGCTACCAATAATCTTTTGGGCAGAGGCAATTAACACTGCTTGCTATGTTCAAAATAGAGTTTTAGTTGTGCAGCCTCACAATAAGACATCATATGAACTCTTTAATGGTAGAACTCCTGCAATAGGATTTCTTAGACCTTTTGGATGTCATGTGACAATTCTCAATACCTTAGACCATTTAGGAAAATTCGATGGTAAAGCAGATGAAGGTTTCTTAGTTGGATATTCTCTTGTTAGCAAAGCTTTTAGAGTTTACAACTTAAGAACTGAGAAAGTTCAAGAAGAACTACATGTGGAGTTTCAGGAAAACAAATCCAATGTAGTAGGTCAAGGACCAAAATGGATATTTGATCTTGATTATCTAACAAACTCTATGAATTATTTACCTGTTGTTGCAGAAACTAATAATTTTTCAGGTTCACAAGCAACAAATGAGGTGGAGTTAGATAAAGATCAATCTGATGTCATTATGCCATTGTGGTCAAGTACCAGTGTGGATTTAGCTTCAAACAATGATGAATCTTCTTCTGATAAAGCAAAAGAGGATGTTGAGGCTCAAAGAAAAGATGTTGGAACAGAGGAACAACTCAATATGTTGAATATTGAAAGTACTGCTGAGACAGAGCAAGGTACTGTGAGTACTTCTCAAGGTACTGGTGGTTCATTTGAAGGAACTGTTAGTTCAGCTGAAGGTCCTGCTGGTCCTTCACACTCAAAAGATGCAGAGTTCCAAGAAGATGAAGTGGATTTGACTAATCTTACACCATCTTATCATGTTCCCACTACCCCACACACAAGAATTCACAAAGTTCATTCCCTAGATAATGTGATTGGAGATGTACAATCTGGTGTGAAGACAAGAAGACAACTAGTCTCTTCAGACCAACAAGGGATTCTTGATGCCCTTTATGCTTCAAAACAACATGAACTTTCAAACTCATGTTTATTTGTATGTTTTCTCTCTCAAAAGGAACCAAAGAATATTCTTACAGCCCTAGATGATTCAAGCTGGGTAGAGGCTATGCAAGAAGAGCTTCTTCAGTTCAAGATTCAAAAGGTTTGGGTGCTAGCTGATTTACCTACAGGTGAGAAGCTAATTGGCACTAGATGGGTTTTTAAGAACAAAAGGGATGACAGAGGAATTGTGATCAAGAATAAGGCTAGATTAGTAGCACAAGGGTACACACAAGAAGAAGGGATAGATTATGATGAAGTTTATGCTCCAGTAGCAAGGATTGAGGCAATTAGGCTGTTTCTAGCTTATGCTTCATTTTTAGGCTTCACAGTCTACCAAATGGATGTCAAAAGCGCATTTTTATATGGTGAAATTGAAAGAGAGGTGTATGTTTCACAACCTCCTGGCTTCATTGATCCATTACATCCAAACAAAGTGTACAGAGTAGTGAAAGCTCTCTATGGCCTTCATCAGGCACCAAGAGCTTGGTATGCAACACTTGCTTCCTATTTATTAGAAAATGGATTTCAAAGAGGAAAGATTGATCAGACACTTTTCATCAAACAGCACAAGAAGGATCTTCTGTTAGTGCAGGTGTATGTGGATGACATTATCTTTGGATCTACAAGGAAGGAAATGTGTTTAGAATTTGAGAAGCTTATGAAAGATAAGTTTCAAATGAGTTCTATGGGAGAACTTACATTCTTTTTGGGTTTGCAAGTTAAGCAATCATCTGAAGGCATATTTATTAGTCAAGACAAATATGTTGCAGAGATACTTAGAAAATTTCAATTTGCTGATTCAAAAATAGCAAGCACACCAATGGACTCAGAGAAGCACCTTCTGAAAGATGAAGATGGAGAAAATGTAGATGTACACAGTTACAGATCTATGATAGGCTCTTTGATGTATCTTACATCATCTAGACCTGATATCATGTTTTCTGTTTGTGTCTGTGCAAGATTTCAAGTTACTCCAAAGGTTTCTCATTTAACTGCAGTCAAGAGAATTTTTAGATATCTTAAAGGTCAACCAAGGTTGGGTATATGGTATTCTAGAGAATCTCCTTTTGATTTGGTAGCATATTCGGATAGTGATTATGCTGGTGCTAGCTTAGACAGAAAGTCAACAACTGGAGGATGTCAATTCCTTGGGTGTAGACTTGTCTCATGGCAGTGTAAGAAGCAAACAAGTGTGGCAAATTCAACAACTGAAGCTGAATATATAGCTGCTGCAAGTTGCTCTAGTCAAGTTCTATGGCTTCAAAACCAACTTCTTGATTATGGGTACAATTTCTTAAACACTGTTATTTATATTGATAATAGTAGTACAATTTGTATTATTAAAAATCCGGTACAACACTCTAAAACAAAACACATTGAAATTAGACATCACTTTATAAGAGATTGCAATGAGAAAAGATTAATTCAAGTTCTTAAAATTGCTTCAGAACATAATTTTGCAGATCTGTTAACAAAAGCTTTTGATGTTTCAAGGTTTCAGTACTTAATAGCAAGTATTGGAATGCTTAATCTTTAATTTTCAATATGATGTGTTTTTGTACATAAATTTTTGAAAGTACTGCTGGATTTATAAGGTACTGCTATATCAAAATTTGAATTGTGTTATTCATACAGTTGGTTTTATGATTAATCTAATGCAAGACAAGTACTTTGTACATTGTTCTTTTGGTTTTAGACTAACTATTTCAGGTATGAATATGTGAACACAAAGGATATTTCAAGTGAAATGGGAACAGCAGAATGCTTATCATATTGCTGACCATAGTAGATTTATGATGGACTGAGTTTAGGAATTAAACCTCCTTAAAACTTCTTTCTTGAAATCTAGTTATGATATTTCACATTGAATTGATGACTTAGTTGATCAGATAGTAACTGATACAACTCACTTTCTATCATTTTATACTTTCAAGTATAATGAGTTAGTCTAAGGACATCTGATAGAAATAACAGCTAGTAAAAGTGAATCTAACACTTGTGTTGGAGGTAACAATTGCTATGAGCTGGAAACCCTGTCAAGAAAATCTTTTGAATAGATTTATCTTTTCACAGGCAGTTAGTGATAACTGAAATACATTGGTTCTCACACAACCAGAGGTTATTTTTAAACCGAAATTTTGATTAGGTGTCTGTTACACACTTGATTTCTTCAAAATGGTTGGACGTAGTATGATTTTTCAATTCTCAAAATCATGAACATACTACTAAGTTAAATGATTTCTTAAAAGGATTTTCAAGGATTCAGAAAAACCATTCATTTATGGATTATGAATCAAAATGTCCACTGATTCACCTCTCATAGGAGTTAACACACCTAGAAGTGATGAGGACAGCAACTTAAACTCTTAAGGAATTGATGGCTTCATGTACAATATTGTCTGAAAACAAGTTCAAACTGATAGATCAGGTGATATGAAGAGAAGTTCTTTAGTACACAGTGAGATCTTCCAAACAAGGGGAGGAAACAAAAGTTATTTGCTTCAGGGGAGGAAATAATTTCCCAGAAAAGGAAGAATAAACCAATATATGGAAGGAGAAGACAAGAGCATACAAGATGATGATGTAGAGGTTGAAAATGATTAGAACAGATCAAATATCTAGAAGGGATGAAGCATTCCTAAAGGAGAAAGTTCTATCTAGATCAAACGAAGGAAAGATTCAATTTCAGTTCATTATGTTTGTTTATCACTTGCAAAGGCATGCTGATAGATGATTTCACTTGTTGAAATTATTGCCTCTTACAATTCCTCCATCCAAGGAAATTGCACCATCTTTTGGTACAATGTTTTGATATTTGCTGAAGTCAAAGAAGAACAAAGCAGATGAGTTCAGAATAGAAGAATGTTCAGATTCAAGAAGTGTTTGAAAGATCTTCACAAGTCCTCATTTAATTCAGAAAAACATGTTTGAATTAATTCACATGTTTAGGGGAGGATTGTTGGGAATTAAATATTCTGAAGATTAGAGTATTAGAAATTACTCTAAGTCAAGGTACTGCTCGTACATCAAAGTACTGCTAGTACATCAAGGTACTGCTAGTTCATGATCAAAGTACTGCTGCTTCATCAAAGTACTGCTGATCAGTGACTCATAGGATAAGATCGAAAAGATATTTATTGTATTTTGGTCAAACATATACGGTAGATAATATCTTACTCCATGTGCTTAGTTAACAAGTTGTATACATAGATACATGTTGTATCTTATGTACTGACACCAATATGCATAAGTTAAACAAGTAAGTCGGTCAAGACTTTTAGCAAATTTGTAAAGATCTCTTGCAACTATAAAAGAGATCTTAGACTTAGATATTATATACTTGACACAATAGAACACACATGCACATGCATAACTGTTAGAACAAGAACAAAAACAATATCACAAGTCTAAAACATAAGATTCAAGGTTTTGTAACCCTAGTGAAAAACTCAAGATCACTCGTATTATTTGGAATAATATTGAATCGTTTAGTGAAATACTTTCTTTGTTCATTGTCAAGTAACAAATATAATTCTTCCATTTCCATAACATACATAACCTTCTAAGTGTGGTTAAGTAAATTCCGCGTGCTTAATCATATTAAGTCAATATATCTTATACACAAAGACACAAGGTTTAACCACCTTAACCGTGTATCAAACAGAAGAGGACCTCCACAAAAAGCATTTATGCTATGATGTGTGTACCGGTAACACTTAGATTCTAGAACTTGCGTTAGGACCATTCCGAGGCCACAAGTGAGACTACATTCGTGTAGTTAGATTTACTACATGATAAGAGGCATTAGGATTAACCCATTGTTTTACACCTGTGTTTTTGTTATAATTACATTGGCTACATTGGTCAAGTAATTCTCCCACACCCTTTGCGTTGTACTCATTTTTAGTACACGATACCCCTAGTACACCCCTCAGAGCCTATCTTTTCGTTTCTAACTTTAAGCATTTTACTTAAAGGAAGAATTTGTTTACACCCCACTTAAATGTACACCCAAATCGCCTTAGCCTACCTTGTATGCACTCATTTTTAGTGCATTATTGTGACAACATTTGTTTAAACCCAAGTTAATTATCTAATTGATTACATGGTTGCTAAGTCGAGTCATATCCTTGTACATATTGTTTTGGGACGATTGGGACTCATGGGTAAAGTACTAGTGTAATGGAGTAATGGGGAAGAACATCATTTATTACCCCCATATGTGCTAAATATTTTAAAAGTACTCCAAGTGTTTTAATTATCTTAATTCGAGTCATTAGAATAGTTATTTGTAAAGTTATGTAAAAGTTCAAGTATAAGGGGAATGCAACGCCCCTATGATGTATTATTTTGGATGCTAGGGCAAGAGTGTATGAAAAAAAAAAAAAAAAAAAAAAAAAAAAAAAAAAAAAATCAAGAAAAATACAAAAAAATGAAAAAAAAGAAAAGTAGAAAAATCATACGGACTACCATCCCGTTTCATTTTATGTTTATTTTATGTTTTTGTTATTTTCGTTCATTAGCTTAAATCGAGTCGAGTCTTGGCTTAGCAACATTGTATAGTACATGTAATTAATCAAGATCTTTAACTCGCCACCAGCAAAATATCCCTTATCCAACAAAACCGTGTTTATCATATCCCTACACCTAACGTTATAACCCATTTAAAAGCCCTCTTTGATAGTTTATCTTAGGTGCTTACGCCTAGTGGAGGAGGTTTTCGATCCTTTCCCAAGCCTATGGTAATCTATTTGCTATGACAGGTAGTGAGAGATATTATCCGTTTTCATTTATGAGATTTATTTTGATGACACTTGAGAGATGTGAGTATCTAAACACTACTTGTGAGGTGCTAGTTTGTAATCTCCGTGCTTATTATGATTAAAGTGGAACGATTATTTGTTGCAATTACTTTTATATTAGCATTAAATGACCCCTAACTTGTATTTTGATTAGAATAAAAGCACATTTGCTTGAGGACAAGCAAATCTCAAGTGTAAGGGTATTTGATGAAGCGAAAAGTGTACCGCTTTTAGGGGGTCATTTAAGCCCTAAATCGTATTTATTTGATCAAATATCGCCCTAAATCGTTCCTTTTGTCATTTTAGGTACTTTTGAGGAGAAATCTGGAAAAGGAAGCATTTTGGACGTTTTTGGAGCATAAAAGTGAAGAAAACGACAAAGTCTCAAAATCGGCTGAAAATTACCTTTGACGGCGTCAGGATTATCCCCAGACGGCGTCATGGCTTGGCAAGAAAAAGGTGGATGTGAAAATTACTCATGATAAGCCAGAGAAATTTGCATGGAATTCTGATGGCGTCACCCTTTAATCTGATCAAGGTCGTCACGGCTTAATTTAAAGAGGGACGGCGTCAAGCCATAATCTGACGGCGTCAAGCCTTGATAAGCCAGAACGGATTTTGGAGGTCTAGAGAGGGACGGCGTCAGGAAGGCCATCCGGGAACCCTAAAAGCGGCGAGGTGACGGCGTCAGAATCTACAACGTGACGCCATCAGACCTTAATCTCTATATATAGTTTTGCAATTTTTTGTCATTAGTGTGGAACTTATTGAGGAACATTGTGTGTAAGAACCCTAAGACGATTTTAGCAGCTTTTTCAAGGCCTTTTGCCTTGAGATCTTCCATGTTACATTGAAGATAAGTTATCAATTAATCATTCAATATGTCTATGTGTTGTTTGATTCTATCTTGTTCTTGTCTTTTGTTTAACATGCTAGGCTAGGTTTTCTTTGTGTTTGCTTAGATCTAATGAAACCTAGCTATTGATTATTGGTTATTAGTGTGTTATTAGTTGTATTGGATGATTGTTCATCTATGTTAGACTTAAGAAAACTGGCTAACTTCCTATTCGGTAACTTGCTTGAACGTCTTAAGAAACATGAACCAATGCGTACTAAGGTTTTTATGGTTGTATTTAATGCACAAGCGAATTCTAGTGATCCCATGTTAGGAGCTTCCTAGCCGGCTCGACATAGGAGTGAAGTAGGAGCTTGTAGAGTTGGGGAAGTACGTACGCCACCCCACGATTGGTATTAAGGAATACACCCGTCATCCACGCGATTAATGCACACTAATTAACCGGTAAAAGATAGTTAGGGAGTAAGGAAATCTAAGTAAACACATTTCTCTCCACATAAGTTTCACCACCCTTTTCATTTTCTGTTATTTTATTTTATTTGCATTCGTAGTTATTTGGGTTAGTTGACTAGCAACTAATTCCGCCCACTCTTTCAAACCCGAGATTTTACTTGCTTTCATAAAAAAAATATAAAAACATAAAAAAGAATCTTCTTTCACCCTTAGACCTATTAGAGTAGTTTTTCATACCTAACGAACACTATTCTCTGTGGAGAACGATCAATCCCCCGTACTTACCACTACACTATACTACATCGGTCAGGTACACTGCCTGGTGGGGTTGTAAGCCTCTTGAGATCCCTTGAGAGGTAAAACCTGTTGTAAGGTTGCAAAACCACGCTTCACTAAACAGTAACTATTCCCCGGCAACGGCGCCAAAAACTTGATGCGTGGTTTTGCGACCTTACAACAGGTTTTACCTCTCAAGGGATCTCGAGAGGCTTACAACCCCACCAGGTAGTGTACCTGACCGATGTAGTATAGTGTAGTGGTAAGTACGGGGGATTGATCGTTCTTCACAGGGAATAGTGTCGTTAGGATTGAAAGACTACTCTAATAGGTCTAGGGGTGAGAGAAGATTCTTTTTTTATGTTTTTATATTTTTATGAAAGCAAGTAAAATCTCGGGTTTGAAAGAGTGGGCGGAATTAGTTGCTAGTCAACTAACCCAAATAACTACGAATGCAAATAAAATAAAATAACTGAAAATGAAAAGGTGGTAAAACTTATGTGGAGAGGAATGTGTTTACTTAGATTTCCTTACTCCCTAACTATCTTTTACCGGTTGATTAGTGTGTATTAATCGCGTGGATGACGGGTGTATTCCTTAATACCAATCGTGGGGTGGCGTACGTACTTCCCCAACTCTACAAGCTCCTACTTCACTCCTATGTCGAGCCGGCTAGGAAGCTCCTAACATGGGATCACTAGAATTCGCTTGTGCATTAAATACAACCATAAAAACCTTAGTACGCATTGGTTCATGTTTCTTAAGACGTTCAAGCAAGTTACCGAATAGGAAGTTAGCCAGTTTTCTTAAGCCTAACATAGATGAACAATCATCCAATACAACTAATAACACACTAATAACCAATAATCAATAGCTAGGTTTCATTAGATCTAAGCAAACACAAAATAAATCTAGCCTAGCATGTTAAACAAAAGATAAGAACAAGATAGAATCAAACAACACATAGATATATTGAATGATTAATTGATAACTTATCTTCAATGTAACATGGAAGATCTCAAGGCAAAAAGCCTTGAAAAAGCTGCTAAAATCGTCTTAGGGTTCTTACACACAAAGTTCCACAATAAGTTCCACACTAATGACAAAAAATAGCAAAACTATATATAGACTTTCAGATCTGACGGCGTCACGTTATGGAGTGTGACGCCGTCACCTCGCCGCTTTTAGGGTTCCCGGATGGCCTTCTTGACGCCGTCCCTCTTTAGCTCTCCAAAATCCGTTCTGGCTTATCAAGGCTTGACGCCGTCAGAATTAGGCGTGACGCCGTCCCGCTTTAACTTATACCGTGACGACCTTGATCATATTAAAGGGTGACGCCGTCAGAATTCCCATGCAAATTTCTCTGGCTTATCATGAGTAAATTTCACATCCACCACTTTTGCCAAGCCATGACGCCGTCTGGGGATAATCCTGACGCCGTCAAAGGTAACTTCCAGCATAATTTTAAGACTTTGTCATTTTCTTCACTTTTATGCTCCAAAAACGTCCAAAATGCTTCCTTTTCCAGATTTCTTCTCAAAAGTACCTAAAATGACAAAAGGAACGATTTAGGGCGATATTTGATCAAATAAATACGATTTAGGGCTTAAATGACCCTCTAAAAGTGGTACACTTTTCGCTTCATCAAACCTCATCAGAGATTTCTGATACACCAACATCATTGGTTCTATTAGGAATCCTCTGACTTGGTCTAGGGACTGATGAGAATCTATTCTCATCAAAGATTGCATCCCTTGATTCAATTATTGAGTTAATTGAAACAGATTCATTAGGTTTAATAACATAGAACCTATATGCCTTGGAATACTCAGCATATCCAACAAAGATGCATTCAATGCCTCTTTCACCCAAAGTTTTTAATTTTGGATTAGGGAGTTTCACAACAGCCCTACAACCCCACACCCTGAGATAATTCAGGTTGGGTTTCTTTTTAGTCCAGAGTTCATAAGGGGTTGTTTTGTTCCTTTTGTTGGGAACCCTATTTAATAAATAGCAAGCTGTTAACATCATAGTTGTTAAGATCCCGATTCTGATCTTAGGATCTTACGATTTTATGATTCTACGAAGAAAAAATGATCTGGATCCTACGTAGGATCTTAAAAAGCTTAAGATCTTATAGGATCCCGATCTTTACCATAGGATCTTAAGATCTACTCCGATCCGATCTTACTTTTCTCGAACCACAAACTAAAAAACTACAAATTTATGGTTTATGATTTTATATAATTTAAAAAACAATATGTGATTCTTCTTAAATATTTCATATTCATAATTTATGACAACATTTTCATGAAATATTTATATAATTTCATGTTTATAATATATAATAATTCGTAGATTTGAATAATATTACAAAGATCATTAAAAAATAGCATTATAGTAGGTTCTTAGGATCCCGATCCGATCTTACGATCACGATCTTGCAAAGACGAAAACGATCCTAGATAGGATCCCGATCTTGAAAACCTTGGTTAACATAGCTTCACCCCAGAACCCTTGACTCAGCCCAGAATAGGACAACATGGAATTAACCATCTCCTTAAGCACTCGGTTTTTCCTTTCAGAAATACCATTTTGCTGAGGAGTATAGGGGGCAGTCGTTTCATGGATTATACCAACTGACTGGAAATACAGAGTATCCATGTACCCACCTCCCCTATCAGTCCTTAATCTTTTGATTAGAGACTCTTGTTGCAATTCAACCTCAGTTTTAAATACTTTAAATTTATCTAATGCTTCATCCTTAGTATGCAATAAATAAACATAACAATACCTAGAAGCATCATCAATAAAAGTCACAAAGTATTTCTTATTCCCCAAAGAGGGAGTAGCATGTAAATCACATAAGTCACTATGAATCAGTTCCAACACATTAGTTTCACGTTTTACACTTTGAAATGGTTTCTTAGTTATCTTGTTCATTATACAAGTTTTACACTTTTCAGTGTCCATGTCAAATGCTGGGATTAACCCATCCTTAGACATATCTTGCATCCTTTTAAAGTGTACATGGCCAAGTCTAGCATGCCAAAGGGTTGAATCATTCAATTTTGAGGTCGACATAAAAGCAGAATTAACCATGTCATGAACAACGTTAAGCCTAAACATCTGATTACATAAATAACCAAAACCAATGAATACACCATGTTTAGATAAAACATACTTATCAGATTCAATTACTTGTTTATAACCACAATTATTCAAAACACTACTAGAAACCAAGTTTTTCCTAATATTAGGAACATGTAAAACATTAAATAAAGAAACAATCTTTCCAGAACTAAACTTCAAATCAACACATCTTTTTCCATGCACCAGGGCTGTTGACTCATTTCCCATATGAAGAATAGAACCATCATTCATTGACTCGTAGGTCTTGAACCAGCTTCTATCTTTACACACATGGATTGTTGCTCCAGAGTCAACCCACCACGCAACATCATCATCCTGCACAAAGTACACATCAGATATATATGTAACATAATAAATCTTAAAAGACTTATTAAATATATTATGACCTTTTAGGGAATTGGAATTACCATTCCCAGAACCACTTGTGCCTGATCCATTGGCTTTATTGCCAATCTTAACACCTTTACAATCCTTCCTGAAGTGTCCAGTTTTACCACACTTCCAACAAGTAGCTTTAGACTTCTTGTTAGGATCAGGTTTGGTGTTATCCTGATGCTTACGTTTGCCCTTGTTGTCATTGTTCCTAGTGGAGTTGTTATACTCTACCACATTGACAACTGATGGACCAACAGCATTGCTGCTCTTTGGCTTGTCACTTTCATGAACTTTGAGTGATTCCTCAATGCGCAAATGACTGCCCAACTCAACAAGAGTTAATTCCTCCTTCTTATGCTTTAGCATATGCTTGAAATCTTTCCAAGAAGGAGGTAGTTTATCGATGATACAAGAGACTGAAATAGCCTCATCCATGTTCATCTTGTGTTGTGTGAATCGACCAAGTATACTAAGAAGTTCATTGTATTGTTCCATGACAGGTCTAGAATCGACCATTTTGTAATTGTTAAAATTACTTACAAGGAACTTCTTACTTGATGCATCCTCAGCCATATATTTGGCTTCCAAGGAATCCCACAGTTCTTGAGAAGATTCAACATTTTGATAAAGATCAAATAGAGAATCAGACATACCATTGAGAATTAATCCTCTGCAAACATAGTCATCATTCTCCCATTTGCTTCTGTTCCGCATCTGTTCCATAGTAGCATCATCCCCATAATCTTCAGGAATAGGTGTAGTCAAAACATAGACCACATGCATGCTTGACAACAAGAAGTGCATCTTCTTTTGCCATCTTCTGAAATCAACACCTTCAAACTTTTCCAGTTTAGAAAAGTTAGCAGCCATATGCCTCATAGCAGCAGCCATTGATTATCACAGAAATAGTTTCTATTGATTGTTGGTGGTATTGTGTTGTGGTGTTCCCAGAACAGGGTTAAGATAATCAATCAAGGTACCGGATATTCACTTGAAATCGTGTAATCACTTTCCAATAGAAACTATTCGACCCTATGCCTGGGTTACACGAATATCTCTATGGGATAAGACCAAGTGATGTTCTTGTTTTAGGCACAAATCAAGAACCGAACGTATTCAAGTGTTTAGGGTTTGTGTTCTGTATATCCATGCAGTTATGATACGACCTCTATTTATAATAGAGTTTACTCAAACCCTAGCCCATGGAATTATGTATAATTAACGGCCCATTAATCATATCATAATAGTTTCCATAATAGTAGGAGTCAGTGGTTATAACCAGCAGCAGAATCGCATGCCTAGCAGCACATTAAATTGTGCTAGCAGCAAAATCTATTGCTAACAGTTCAGCAGCAGTATCTAAGTACTAGCAGCAGTATCACCAATGCTAGCAGCAGAATTGTTTCGCATCAGCAGCAATAAAGCTAGCAGCAGAAACAATAAAGCTAGCAGCAGAAATGATCAGCAGCATCATGATAATACTAGCCGCAGTATTATCAAAGCTAGCAGCAGGAATGATAATGCTAGCATCAGGAATGAACTACATCAGCAGTATTATCATTTACATTATCAGCTGAACTATAAACCACTAAATTGAGTCAGGGTGTTCAGGGACCTAATGGGTGTACACTCCGTACCTCCAAACCCATTACCAGGTGTGAACTCATCCCTCAAGTGTACTAAATTTTCCAACAGATTATCGATTCTGCTTGACTGTTTGTTTGGTCAAGTCTTACACAATAATATAAAGAATTACTTGTTTCAAAATTCCAGTCCCACATCGGTTAAAGGAAAAATATTTCACTCATTTATATGCTTCAGTGTACATCAAAGGTACAGGTTGAGATTAAGATTATGTTGTTGGCTAGTTTACAAGCGTGATGTTAGATTTAAGTGCGGATATTAAAATAGATTAAATCGAACAGCATGGTTGCATTCAAAGCCAATAACTTGTACACCATCTCAACATTTTTTAATCGTAAGAGATGCTACTCATTTTATCACCTAAATAACTTAACATTGATTCGGTGCTTTCTCATCGGCCGAACGTATAAAAAATAGTTTCTTACAGGTTGAGATTAAGATTATGTTGTTGGCTAGTTTACAAGCGTGCTGTTAGATTTAAGTGCGGATATTAAAATAGATTAAATCGAACAACATGGTTGCATTCAAAGCCAATAACTTGTACACCATCTCAACATTTTTTAATCGTAAGAGATGCTACTCATTTTATCACCTAAATAACTTAACATTGATTCGGTGCTTTCTCATCGGCCGAACATATAAAAAATAGTTTCTTACTGGATTCCATAGTATTTGAGGCCCAATAGTTGTGTTAGTAACGACCGTTCGGTTACAATTTTTTTTCTTCATAATAAATAAACTGCGCCGCCCTTTGGTGTTGTTTAATATTACTTATCCACTACTCCTCAATCTTCTACTTTCCACCGGGTTCCAGTAGTTGCTAAGAAGAAGAAGACACGGCATGTGGCTGTGTATTTGAGTGTTTATGATCTTACTACAATTAATGGTTATGCACTTATGCTTATCGGGTCGTTCTTGGTTTTGTGATTATTTCGTAAGAGATGCTACTCATTTTATCACCTAAATAACTTAACATTGATTCGGTGCTTTCTCATCGGCCGAACATATAAAAAATAGTTTCTTACTGGATTCCATAGTATTTGAGGCCCAATAGTTGTGTTAGTAACGACCGTTCGGTTACAATTTTTTTTCTTCATAATAAATAAACTGCGCCGCCCTTTGGTGTTGTTTAATATTACTTATCCACTACTCCTCAATCTTCTACTTTCCACCGGGTTCAGTAGTTGCTAAGAAGAAGAAGACACGGCATGTGGCTGTGTATTTGAGTGTTTATGATCTTACTACAATTAATGGTTATGCACTTATGCTTATCGGGTCGTTCTTGGTTTTGTGATTATTTACAGACTGAGATTTAAATATGGATATTGTTGGGTAAAAACCTGGAGATCTGCATATGCCAAGAAGATGAATATAAAGGCTTGGAAAAAAACAAAAAATTTTCATCAAATTAATTTACTGAAGTCAGTGCATGTACTTATTTGAGTTCCTGATATTATCGAATCTTTTATTGTTATTGGTGATGATTAAAAATATACTAAGTGATAAAGATGGTTTTGGTTTTGGTGTGTGGCTGCAACTACAAGGCAGCGAGCAGTGATGATTTGATTGTGTAGTGGTGGTTTAGACATAGATTGGTGTTTGGTTTATTGAGTTTCAGCAAGTGTTTGAGGTTAGAGTAATTTTCTTATTGCCGTTACTTTAATATAATATTTACACCTTCCCGACGTAACGTTTTGCAAGTTGTTTCGAACAGTAAGAAGGGTAAAAGGGCATCAACTAAGCCATACAGAGAGGTAAGAAAAGTTATAGTTAACTTGCTGTTTGTGCAGTATTTTCGACAGTAGTTTTATTTAAGTTTTACAGCAATTACCAAAGAAAGCATCATATACAGTCTTCACTATTCTTGAATTATCACCGAATGAAAATTGTTATTATCATTCGCAAACTGGCCAATCCCATTTTATATTAAAGTAGGTACGTGCCTTTAAAACGCTTCAAATATTGCCCGGTAATCATGGTTTACCAACACAAATGCCATCTTTTTCTCCCATTATTGGGCACACTTCTCTTCTTAAAATAAATTGTCATATGCACAGGGATATGCCTTTTTTATTTTTTTTTATTTTATTTATTTTTTCTGTAAAATTTAACTTTATGTTTTGCTGGAATATCTAGCGTTACATGCGAAAAAAATCACATGTGATTGACATCACGTGTAGTAATATCACATGTGATTTTATGCATTTTATTTAACTTCGATGAATTAACTGCACTAACCTACAATTCAAAATATAATGTGCCCCAAATGGTTAGAAAGCTACGAATGATCAGCTTTTAGGAGAAAAAAATGGTGAAACTTTTAAAATTTTGTAGAAAACAAATTATGTTCATTTTATTACATGTTTAAATATTTGAAAAGTTAAATTATATTTAATTAATCCTCCAAGTTGTTCCCTAATATATTAATTCATCCTTCAACTATTATTATACAAGTATCTGTGCATAGCAATGAGATTTTGTTGCACCAAATAGTTCTAGTTGTAGTATTTTAATTAAATATTTTGTGTAACGTTTATGCATAGAACGTAAAATGATCAAAGTTTAATTGAAAATTGTTGTAACATACGATAATTCAAGTAAAAGAATAATTTTTATAATTTATCATAAAATGCTTAAAAAGTGTTTATATTGTCAGTTGTAAACCTCTAACGAAATCATATATATAAAAAGTCTTCCCATTTCATTCCATTCAAATGGTATTAAATTGTTAATAGTTTCTTTAATTAGTTTTAAGTTTTCAAAATTCTTGGATTTTCAAGATTCCAGGTTTTCAAGATTTTTGGATTTTAGTTAGTTTCTTTAAATAGATTCTTGGATTAACAAGTATTATTTAAAAGAGTTTTGTTAATTACAACTCTATGGGTTGCGTTTAAGTTTTCCATAATTGAAAAATCAACACTTAATTAACATCATAGATTCCATGTTTAACAATACTTTCTATAATTATAAGAGTTAATTTAAAAAATGGTCCCTGTGGTCAGTCGGGTTTAACACTTTTAGTCCCCGTGCTTTTTTTTAACGGATCCAGTCCCCAAGGTTGCGACCCATAACGGGTTTGGTCCCTTGACCAATAAATCCGTTTGTTGACTGTTAACTTGAAGGGTATTTTAGTTATTTCGTGTATTTTATTAAACAAAATTCACAACTTAAAACACGCACTTTCTTTTTTCCAGGTTATATCTTCTACATTTTTCTTTCTCTATCAAAAACCAAATCCAGTCACCTTTCACCACAACAACCGCTACCCCGCCACCACTACCACCATCACCAAAACAACCACCCACACCACCACAAAACCGATCGTCACCACTCGGCCACCACCACAGCCACAAACACCACACTCGGCCACCACTCTCAACAAACGAAACAACGATCTGAACCCACAACTACCACTAAACGAAACTACAATAAACCAAAACACCAACGGATCTGACACCTTCTTTCTTCAGTTTTTCTATTTTGTTTCAGATCTTGAAAGTAGATTGTGTTATTCACATCTAAAACACAAAAAAAATATTGCATTGGTTTAAATCTTAAATCT
Source organism: Artemisia tridentata subsp. tridentata (assembly GCA_021014915.2). NCBI lineage: Eukaryota > Viridiplantae > Streptophyta > Magnoliopsida > Asterales > Asteraceae > Artemisia > Artemisia tridentata. The sequence goes on along the minus strand of CP139509.1, from coordinate 64,005,834 downwards.
ATGTGCTAGCCTTAGTGTTTTGTTTTAAAATATATTATAGATCTTATGATGTTCAGGCCACTGTTGTGAAAGAAATACATATATCTATTTATTTTTCTGCACATTCAAACAAGGTTCTAGAACCACCACAAATCGTAGATAAACGCCGAATCTATATGATATGAAAGTATGAATATGTGGTATTCGGTTTGAATATGGTTAGTTAGATAGTGAATTTGTTAGTCAATTTGATGGTGGATATCTGATAGTAGGTTTGAAGATATGGTCTTTTGTAGTTTGAAGATGTGTTTTGTTTGGTTTTTTAGATCTTGTAATGGGTGACTAAAATTAAGAGAAAAATTTGAATGATGGTTTTAATTGTATTTCAGATCCAGTAATGGTGTTTATGATTTAGTGTTTGGTCTAATTGAAAAATGAGAAACAAGAATGACAGTGAACTAGAATGGATGATATGTATTAATTAAGGATTCGATTAAAATGGTTACTGTGGTTGTTGATTTTGGACTTCTGGTGATGGTATCTTAATAGGAAATAGAAATTCACAATAAAAGTAAAAGGGAAGAAAGGAAATGGCAAACCGCAGGGTAGTTTTGTCATTTCACATGCATTTAACGGTCAAACTAACAGAATATTTGGTCAAGGGACCAAATTTGTTATGGGTCGCAACCTTGGGGACTGGATCAGTTAAAAAAAAGCACAGGGATTAAAAGTGTTAAATCCGATTGACCACAGGGACCATTTTTGAAATTAACTCTAATTATAATCATAAAAAATGTATAAGTATGGAAATAACGAGTTCATTAAATGTAATTTTACACAAATGATGAGTCTTAAACACAACCCATATGTATTTAAAATTATACTAGTTCTTATTTTCAATTTATGATGTGATGTCTCAAAATAATAGTTTTTTTTTTTTTTTTTTTTTTTTTGTCTCAACTAATTAAAAGACGATATTTAATTTGTTGAAGAGTCTAGTGATTCTATTTGTTTTAACCATATGTTTTTTTGTCTTAAGACAAGTTATCACTAATTTATTTTGTACCCAAGGCCTTTGGTCTAGTGGTATGTGAGTTCCCCACTAACTTAGAGGTTGTGGGTTCAAGCCTCGCTGGAGGCATTTGTGAAATATATTGTTAGATAGGTGTTAAAAAAATGTCGTTCTAAAAAAAATTACTAATTCATTTTGTGACATACTATATATATTTTTTTTTTAACCGTGATAATTTATATCTATTTCTAAGAATCCACATCAAATTCAAGTTGGTATTGTTACATAAGCTAGTCAAGAGTTAATAAGTGAGTCTGGCTGATCATCATCGCCGGAGAAAGGTTAGACGACACCTAATAAAGGTGCACGAGGCAAGGTTTTCAGACCGGCCAATTTAAACCTCTTTTCTTAAAAAGTCTTTATTAACATAGTTTTTCATTTTGATATGTCCCACATCGATAGAAGTCTCAAAAGCAATAGAATTTAAAAATACGAGTAACATTATTTAAGAAGGACGTATGAGGTGTACAACATGAATATGTGTATGTCTAATGTTTCTTTTTAGGACTAACGATGATTTTTAAAGACAAGCTTAATCTCTAATTAATTTGTTTCATCCTAAGAACATGAAATCGAAGAACAATGTGTATCGGGGCGGGTCTGGGAGAACTTTGGTAATCGGGTTTGAAGATGAGGATGACCACCCCGCCCTAAACCCGCCCCGTTGACATCCTACTTTGGCATCTTTTTGACACACAATTCAGTTGTTCAGTCAAGATAGGCAAAACACTAAAATAGGTTATTAACAGACTGGAAACTGTTTTTCACAAGGACTGGCCCATTTAGGACTTAGGCTGGCCCGTCAGTCCTCAATCAGTCCTATTTTTTAGACCAGAAACCGGTTTAAGACTGGCCAAAAATCAGCCTAAACTAAAACAACTAAAACTGGTTTTAGTCCATTTTAGAATTGAACATGCTCTAAAACCATTTTTAATTTGTTCAACTATTCTATACACCATTTTCTTTCCGTTTTACTTAGATGCTTAGACAAAATGTGCACATGCTTCAATTATAAAATTTAGTTATACTAAAAATTCTAACTTATCGATTTATTAAGTATAATATTAAGTTATAATTATTTTATATAGAATATTTCTTTTTCTGAATAATTGAAATTAAACAAAAAATATATAAAACAAACACAAGTTGCACAGGAGAAAAAACAAACCCTGAAAGTGGTCCTTTTCTGTTTAGGACCAGACCAACGACCCTAAAATAAATGAAGGAAAACGACAAAAAATGGACTGAGATTGGGCGGGTTTTGAAAAAGTCTGATCTTTTCGATTAGAAAAAAATTGAACTGTTTATAGCCGGACTGAAACTTGTTTAAACCGGTCCTTGAGCATCTCTCATATGATGATACTATGATTTAGTTTTTAACTGACTCGGTGATTTGTAATCAAATTACATGTTATCATATAAATTTAGGTTAGCTAAATTTTAATACTCCCTCCGTCTCAATTTAATTGTCCATATTTCCTTTTATGGATGTCTCAAATTAATTGTCCACTTTCCTTATTTAGTAAAAACTAGAGAATCTAGTGGAGGAATATTTCATTTTAGTGATTGAAAATTAAAGTGGCCCCACTTTTATTAAACTTTGTGTTTTCTCTCTCCTGACAAATAAATTGAGACGGAGGGAGTAATTAATTTGGGTCATTAGTCTTAGTTTATATACACTTTTTGAAATCCACTTCACATATAACTTGGTATCGTTAGATAAGCGAGTTATATTTTAATCCTAATAAAAAAAGACAATGTGTGAATTATAACTAAATCATGCTAATTGTTGTTGCATAAAGTCACCCACCAATCTGCCACAAGTTCTTACTTGTCGATTTCTTGTATGTTACGAAACTACTCCGTAAATCACAATTTTAGTAGCACTTTCAATGTCTAAAAGTTATACGCTCGTAATGTTTTAATCTATTACCTTATTCTTCGACTTGCTCGCGTGGCACTAGCGGTTTACTTCTTTGGTTCTATAAGTCCACATATTTATTTTTACTTGTTCGACACTTCGATATTAGTCTCTATGATAACAAATAAGGTTCACTTCAGTCCAATGAGCTTGAACAAATAGCATGCAATGCTCTCAACGCAACAAAAATGATGTCGACTTTATAAAATGTAAGCAAACTTGCCGAAGAAACCAAAACATGTAAGCGTAGTAGCTCTATAAAAGTCACCTTAAAAAAGCAAAGTTACATTATTAGTAGAGGGTACTATATGATAAAGCTCCTAATAAAATAAAACGTTAAACCGGAGTTCATGAGAATATTTCACATAACAGATATGAATATACAAACTAATAATACACGTATCTTTGTTTAAAAGCTTCCTTGAAAAAGTTCTTTTTATATCCTATCCTAATTACTGATAAACAAAATATGCATGATACTGAGATAAACAACTTAAACTCGCAACTAATATATATATATATTGGTGTCAAATGAAGTTGTCAAAGATCCTACGTAGTAATTTGATAGAATAGTTGAAGTGGCAATCGTATGTGTTGTTTCATAACCAAGGCGTTTTAAAAGGACCAATCTTAATTTGACTTTAAGCTCTATAACCAACACAAAATAAATATTATCAACCAAGAAAATGCAACCAAACCACTAATTTATACATACCATTCCGCAAACTATCTGCATGAAAAATATAAACGGCGTTTGGTCCTTTTAGAAATGTCCCAAATGCAATAGAGTTTAAAAATACGAGTGACATCAATATCGTAAAGTTAAAGTTTACGTATATTTATTAAATTTATACGTGTACATAAAGTGTGACTTTTTAGATTTTTTTTTTAACAGCGCTTTTTATTTTTATTTTTTTATTTTTATTTTTTTTTTCTAACAGCGCCTTTTAGCTTTATAGAACTTTTTCTTTCCTAACAGCACTTTTTAGAACTAATGATTCTTTAAAGGCAAACCTTAATAATTTGTTTTATCCTAAGAACAAGAATTTTATTTTCGAACAACAAATATGTATAGAAATGTATGCTCATAAATACGTAATCACTAATTAATTTATTTAATCCTAAAAACTTCGAACAACGGATATCTATACACTTTAGCATCTTTTTGACACACAATTCCCTTGTTCAGTATATGATGATATTATTACTTAGTTTTCTTTTTTATTTTTTTCCTAACACAATAATTTGTTTTTTCCTTTTTTCTTTTTGAAAGACTATATATAACAACAACAAAACCAAATTACAAACAAAGACATTCACTATATCAACAAGATGATTAAAATAGAAGACCCTAAAAAAACAAAATACAATGACAACAAGGGCTAACACAATACTTTGTAATCTGATATTCATATTACATGTCATTATTTAAATTTAGATTAGCTAAATTTTTTGTAATTAATTTGGTCATTATTATTAGATAATTTATATACATTTTTTTAAATCTACTTCAGTTTTTACCTGATATGGTTATGTAAGCGACTTAAGACTAATTAATTAGCTAGTCAAGTGCCGGTAGACACCAAATTAACAAAACTTAACTCAAATATTTGAAGTTTGTGTGATTGTTGGCTCGAACTCTGTATTCGTTGGCAAAAAGTCCAAAAAATTATACTTTTATTGTTTTAATCCATTACCTTATTTAATCTATTACCTTATTTGATTTGCTCGTGTAGCACTAGTGGTTTACTTTGATTCTCTTGCTTCTAAGCTACTTCATCCGTCTCAAATTATAAATTCGTGTTTTTATTTTGGTTTGTCTCAAATAAGTTTCTACTTTAATATTTTAACTAATTAAAATGGTTTCAAAGAACAAAATGACATGTTATATTTGTGTACAGTGTAATGTCTCACTTTTTTTAAACTATGTGTAATACGAAAATGGATTTTTAGAATTTGGGATAGAGAGAGAGATATTTAAGCATTTCAAATAAGTTTTTATGGCTTCATGATTCATCACTAATCCCTTGATAGTTATTTCAAATGATTATAGATTACTGTATAGTAGATCTCGACTAGCAATTTTTATATGTATTAGTGATACTAGTTTGAACGACAGACATAACTAGGATCTGTTTGGTCTGGTGGGAGGCAATTTGCACACATTGATTTTTGATTTGCACACGTCAATCTATATATAAGTTATTAAAACATGTGATAGATAAAGTACAAATATGTAATGCATTAAATGATGTTTGACGATAAAAATTGAATGTGTGCAAATCAATTCTCACTTGGTCCTTTGAATTGAGTGCACTGTATGATATTGAATCAAGTTGAAGTTTAACCTAACATCCTAGATTGATCCCTTGAACTCAGCTAGTCAGCTCGTTTGCAAACTGCAAACCTAGCTAGTTCCAACACATCATGGTTAACCATAATTCAATTTTGCCTAAGCAAGAAAATTAGAAAAAATCAAGACCAATAAGTGTGTAAATGTTAATTCATTATGCACCAAAACCAAAAGATCGTAAGACTAGGTGATCGATATAAAGAAACTCAGGATCATCTTAAGGCTTTGTTTCATGAATTAACGCACCTCGTAAGTTCATGAACCCATGTAACCTCGAATTACACTAGTATACAAATATCATTATCATTAACAATAACAATCTAAGCAAATCAAGATTTCCAAAATCTTAACATGTCCCCGACATACGGTAATTTTCTTGGAAAAACTCGTGAATAGCGACATAGGATCATCATGTCACCTTCTGTCATTGTATACAACGTATCTTTTATGTTTGTTTCTATCGTATGTAACATATAGTTACATTTGGATACAATATCTTTCATTTTACCAATTGACATATAACAATTTTACACACATCAAAATGTATGTCACATACGGTTAAAAGAAAAAATATTGTATACAACGATAAATCGATAAACATATGTTACAATTTTAGTGCAACTACCATAAATAGACCAATAACAACATCATTAAAACTTATAAAGCAAAGTGAGGTAACAAATAACTCGTCATCATTATCACCGTCATGTTAGTTAATACTAAATCAAACTCATCGCACAATGGAGGTAAGTTCAAATCAAATAGCAAAACTTTGCGTACCAATGATGAGGATTCCAAAAACTCTATTAAAGAGTAAATAAGTCACACCAACATATAAATCTTAACTTCATTAGGCTCAAGACTTCATTATTTTATATACTGAAAAGGAATCCATTAGACGCTCGACAAACTCCTGAAGTACACTAAAGATCAAGGATGGATGCAATTGATCCTGCCATCATCATATTTGATTTTTCACTTGAGAGTTGAGTCGTGTTGACATCATTAGCAGTTGCATCTCATGTTTCGATTGGCGACATAGAGTAGGCAGCTTAAATTACTACCGTACAATGTAATTTGGATCTCTTGTATATTTCCTAGCATTACATACATGTTTATTCTTACATAAAACATAAAGTCACTAATTGATTGGTGAAAAAAAAGCACGTGAATAAAAGGTTAACCAAAACATAAATAATAACAACAAACCAAGGATCCGCAAAAGAAATCATATTCATCAACTTCATAGTTCATATGTATTCTCATTTATAACAATGTTTTGTTCCAAAAACATATAACAAAAGGTATAAAATTTCATTTGCAAGCTATAAAAATAAAATTAAAAACTTCATCTTGAAGGGAAGTAACACATAAAAAGCTTTCTGATGTGCCCTATGTTGTGTGGTGGACTTTGTAATTAGTTTAAGACTTGAGGGGTGTAAAGTGTACAAGGATAAAAAGGAATCGGTGGCAACCAGTACAAAGCATCGTGACTGTTCAGAAAAAGGGGTCAACGGTTTGGGCTTCTCACAGCCAACCGACGTGATGTTTTGAAGCAACACAACGCTTCAGAAATAACTGCCAATAGATACTAGTATAAATAGAAGTAGATTTCTTTCAGTTTCGATCCAACCTTGTAAAATCAATTCATACACAGTGATTGTAAACATATATTTGATTCAATATATTGAGTGATTCAATTACTCTTTGTTATTCAAGTTTGATTGTATACCTGGGCAACAGTGGCATCAGAGCGGGTTGAAGAATCAGAGAGAGAAGGCTGTTCATTTGTGATAAACAACAACCGAAACAAATCCAGAAAAATCGAGTAATTCGATTAGGAAGAACAAGGACAACAGGGGCTGCTCCATTCGTGAATAAGAACAAGAAAAACAGGGGTTGTTCGTTTGTGACTAAGGACGATTGGCTGTTGTTTGCGGTGCGAAGCCACGAACAAGGGCAGCGGTTTTTTCAAAGAAAAAGACCAGGAGGAAAATAATTGTGGGTTGGTTGATTGTGATAATCAGGCAACTTTTAGAGATAGAAGAAAAGGGAAACAGGGATTGTTTCATAATTGTTGGTGGAAGAAACAAAATAGAAGCATATCAATTGTTTGGGTGGTTGTAGTTGACCGACTGGAAGAAATAAAAGGCAGTGATATATTTTACTAGAAGAACTACAAGGGAAGATTAAAAAACACAGGTTTTATACTTTACCTGATTGTTTTTTTTACATTTATTAGAACAAGAATAGTTTAGAAAATTAGACTTTTTCTCTATTACAATTCTCATTAGAAAAATCTAGAATTATTTGAGAATTATTGTGGTTAGACAAAAGAATTAAGTTCGACTATTTTTGGTGTTGGAATCATATTGGTTTAGAAGAATCCATATTAGATTTTTTTAAGTTTTAGGAAGAAAACTTAGAAACATGTCGGATTCAAGCGGCAACAACAACAGTAATGCACTTGGGGGATCATTGGCACATTTTCAATGTCCGATTTTAAATTCTACAAATTACCCCGTTTGGGCTATTCGGTTCAAAACGATTTTAGAAGCAAATGGTATATGGGAAATTATAGAACCAGGCACTAAAACTGATGTGAAGAAAAACAAAGCCGCGATGGCGTATTTATTTCAAGCGTTGCCAGAAGATCTAGTGTTACAAGTTGCAAGTTATAAGACCGCAAAAGAAGTGTGGGATGCACTTAAGATAAGATATGTTGGAGAAGATCGAGTACAAAAGGCACGATTGCAAACACTCAAATCGGAGTTTGAGATGTTGCAAATGAATGAGGAAGAAACAGTTGATGCATTTACCGCGAAGTTAAATGGGATTGTGACTAAGGCAGCGAATTTGGGTTCAACATTTGATCAACCAAGCCTAGTACAAAAACTTCTGAATTCCGTACCAGATAGGTTTATACAAATTGTTGCATCCATAGAGCAACACTGCGATCTAGACAAAATGACTTTAGATGATGCGATTGGAAGATTGAAGGCTTTCGAAGAGAGAATAAAGTTTAAGAAGAATAAGGAAAGTGACGATCAAAACAAGTTATTGTTGACACGTCACAATAATAACTTTACCCAAGGAAGGCGTTTTGGACAACGTGGACAAGATTCATCGAGAGGACGTGGCAAGTGGAGATATAAAGGTGAAAGACACACTTCAAATGAGTCGGAAGGAAACGACAACAAACCGCGAAGGTATGATGATAAGTCGTAAATAAATTGCTACAAGTGTGGGAAACTTGGGCACTATGCTTATGAATGTTCAAGCAAGAAAAAGAAGGAAGATGCGGCACTATTAATAGAGAATGATGATGATGAACCGGCACTTCTGATGTGCCTTATTGATGAAAATTAGAAAGTTTAAAAAAACTTGATCGTGTGACGCGATCAAGACAAAGACCGTGTGATGCGGACGAGTAACCTGTGAAGGGTACAATGAGAAGATGTAGTGAATGGGTCAAGTTAAAAGGAAACACGTGTGATGCGGTTTCAATCCGTGAAGGATCAAAATTCTGTGAAAGAATTAAAGGTTATGTGAAATAACCAAGTTTGCCGTGAAGGATGGTTCGTGAAGAACAAATCAGTGACTGGTCAAAGTGAAGATGGTGTGAAGCCAAGTTGTATAAAACAAGCAAGTTTGTGTGAAGCAAATTCGTGTGAAGCAAGTTTGTGTCAAGCAAATTTCGTGAGGAGCAAAAGATGGTGTGAAGTCATCAAAGCTTTATTGAAGACAAAGTATGTGCTACAAGTCGAGAAGATTTAGATCAAGCAAAAGAATAGGCGTGATGCAAAGACAGATGATGATGTCTGAAGATTAGAAGGGCAAGTCTTAAACAATTAGGGGGGAGACTGTTGGACTTTGTAATTAGTTTAAGACTTGAGGGGTGTAAAGTGTACAAGGATAAAAAGGAATCGGTGGCAACCAGTACAAAGCATCGTGTCTGTTAGGAAAAGGGGTCAACAGTTTGGGCCTCTCACAGCCAACCGACGTGATGTTTTGAAGCAACATAATGCTTCAAAAATAACCGCCAAAAGATACTAGTATAAATAGAAGTAGATTTCTTGCAGTTTCGAAATAACCTTGTAAAATCAATTCATACACAGTGATTGTAAACATATATTTGATTCAATATATTGAGTGATTCAATTACTCTTTGTTATTCAAGTTTGATTGTATACCTGGGCAACACCCTAGTCGATTGTCAAACAAGATTGTCTGCAAACTTTGGGAGAACTTGTTAGAGATGTTTCTGTAACACCCCAACCCGATAAGGGTAAAGATATCACAATAATGGTTTCATATCAGATTAAACAAAGCATACATCTGTAGTAATACAAGAATTCTCAAAGGTTACAATGAAGCATAGACAAACTACAAGGTTACAAATGAAACTTCCGATAATGCTAATTCTAACACATAACAACTTCTAATCATCTCTAATCCAGAATAGCTATCAATTCTTCTAAGTCCAAGGTACTCTCCACTCATTCCCAGCTCCTAGCTTAATTACCTGCCGTGTGAAAAGAAACACGGCTGAGCTACACGAGCTCAGTGAACAGATATAACGATAACAAGCAGTAGAATAAGGAATAATAATAACAGTATGAATAAATCAGAGTTAAGCATCAGTATGAAGTAGCAGTAATGAAAGATAAAGAGTAAAGGTGTAGGAAAACAGTAATCCTCTACGAGCCCAGTATCAGTAATCAGTAACAGTAATCAATGTAATCATGTAACCATATAATCATATAGAGGGGAGACCTCTCAGTAAACCAGTAATTATGAGGGGAGTCCTCAAACAGTAAGTGGAGTGATCAGCTCCCAGTATGTGATAGACGTGTATCGCACACACCATCAGTCACCAGTAATACAGTAATCAGTAATCAGTAACAGTAACAGTAACAGTTCTAGGATGCATCCATACGCCCCTGGTGGCCATAAACCTCCCAACACACCAAATAAAATACAGTCAGGGACGGAACAGGTCATCACTCTCCTGCCCTAGAGTCATGCCATCGGTGCATCAATGACATGGTCATGAAACCCTCATGACTAGTTATGGCTCGTAGTATCAAACTGTGGGTCAGTGGTCAAGTATCAGTATTCAGTATTCAGTTTAGTTTCATAGGTCAATATCCAGTTCAGTATAACAGGCAGTTCATATCAGATGGTTCAGTAACAGAGGGTCAATATCAGTAGGTTCAATATAAGAAAGGTTCAGTATCAGTAGGTCAATGTCAAAGGTTCACAGAAACAAGGAACATGGCAGTGAATCAGAAATCAGAAATGAGACGAAGGCACCTTACTAAAGAAGGGCAGAATATCTGTACCTTATACCGCAAATGAAAACACAACAGAAAATATACAGGTCGGAAGCAACTCCATCTTCAGCGAATCTACACGAATTCAGGACCGTCTTATTAAAAGCTTATTTAATTCAGATTACTTTATTTTAGTCGGCTTTCCATTTTTAGTAACTTTCCTTTTGTAGCAGCTTTTCCGAATTAGTAAGTTTGATAAATTTGGGTTATTATTGATAATTAGGAAAAACTAGAGGTTAATAATGACAATTATCATGGTTAAGGGTTACATGTGTAATTTATCAAAGTTTAGGTTTATATATGTCAAATGTTCACTTTAGGGTTTAAAATGTAAATTAATTTCATAATGACAGATTTAGTACTTTGCCGTTTCACAAGTTATATTCACGTATACCCGACTTCATTTTAGACCACGACAAAACCACGACTCCAAACATCTATGCCTTCTTATTTCAAAACCAACATGCAAGCACTTCTATAGTCTATACACACATGACCTCATTTCTCATCGCACACAACCTACCCGATCACTTACACGACTCATTCCCATTTCAATATTACGTCCCACACATGCTACCACAAAGACACCAACAAGCCCATTACTCACCACAATTATTTAAATGACATTTAACCGATCCTAGTTCACAACGTACGTCCCATATAACTATAGAACCATTTCATTTTAATACTCTAATATGTTATAAAATCCTCCAAACATTTCCCATGCACACCTCACGCTCCAAAATAATATAAGACACAAACATTAAGATTCTGGTTTCATGCATGTAAATCATTAATCCCCATATCAGTTTCACACATCTACACATTTTATATTGTTTAACAGACCACCCCACGACCATGCATGCAACTCCTTTGTTTATCTTCTTCTCTCATTTATTTCATAGGAACTCTTTATATAAACATGGCCAAAATTACTTGTTCCCGTGGACCGTTAATCCGAGACTCCTCATCATTTGAAGGTCGAGCCACAGTCCATAATTTCATGACAGTTTCATATAGTAAAAAGTTTTAGGGTTTTCTAGTTTCTTTAGTTCATTTAGCGATCAAACCCATAGGTTGTTAGGGTGTGTTTCAGTTAGTTGTTTAGGGTCAATGTATGGTTAGAATAGAGTCGACACAAGGGCTGACAAACGCGACACACACATCATAAACCACGCTCACAACACACCCTATAACTCGACATGTAGCGTGACATAAAGATAGTCACCAAGCATGACAGCAACAACTTATCGTTTGACCCAAAAGAACGTATACAGATTTGACACAAGGCTTGGTTTTATACAAATCGTTTGATATTGTTTTTACATGATAAACGTATACATATTTCTCCCTCGTATATCTTTTATTAATGAAACAAAACCCTTTTTGTTTTCATATACTTCATGCGAGGTATGCTAGAGGAATTTAGAAGAACATCAAATCGGATATGGGGATACCTTGATCGGTTTTATGAGCGGAACACAAGAACGATAGACATATCACGAATGAACCAGGTACACGCATCATAATACTCTTCGAACTAAATGGGTCCACGATTAAAACCCTTCCTTTAACAACCTTGTCGCGCCTCTGCTTATCAAGAACAAAAAGGGATCGGCTGCTGTTGGCATACGTTTGTGAATTTGCTTAGTTTCCTAAGCCTTTTGAATGGTTGAAAATGGGAGAGTGGAAGTCGTGTAACAAGAAAGCAAGTATGGGTTGGAAAAAGGTCGAATATTATTAAATTGATTGGAGCTAAAAATTAGCCGAAAATCATGGAGAGTTTTGAGTGATATAGTTCCCATATTTCAAAGTCATGATGTGAGTGCACAAGTATACAATGGGTCCTAGTAGCAAAAACGTGTGATCATTGAGCTGAAATTAAGGACGTCTTTATCTCATTTGAATGTTGAATTCATATGTTTTTAAAGGTCAAGAAACGTGTACCAAATTTGAAGGGATTAGGAATGTTTTATTATTATTTTTTTTTCTTTTGTAACAAATTGTATAACTTAGGTTAATTTATATTAATTGTATTTATTATTCATAATATATAGTTTTAGGTTGTCTAATTAGTCATTATATAACTTAGGTAAAATTTCAAATTAGACGCAAAATTGGAATTCAGAATTTAGGGTTTTACAGTTTCCTACATACATCATTTGGAAATTGGAATGGATACTTGCAAATTGCAATGGATCTAAGATTGATACATATGCATTTTAAATATTGAAGATAAATCATTTTGCTCTGTAATAACATTATTTGGACGGACATTACAACAATCCCTAATCATTTACTTGTAATAAACCGATTTAAGCTATATTTTGATTCTAACCAAAACATCAAAAGTACAAAAATGGGCTTGGAAGAAGTTTTTCAATCATACAGTATTTTCCAATGATGGCCAAAAGCACGTAAAAGACTATATTTACCCACCTGAGATAGCAAGGCAATTGTACAAGTAGTGAAGTTTAACTCCGTACCCCACACTACATGTTCAAAGAAAGCACGCAATCAACGAGGAGGCATCATCAAGTCAGAAGGACACTAATTTTCCCGATGGCATACAACATCAACGGAGTACATTTCCTTGACAATGCACACACCCTGCCACCAAAATTTGCAAAATACTTTCAACCTCACAATATGGTATGAAAGGAGAATACAAGACGAGGCATCATCATGTTGGTATTACGGTCTTGATAATCAAAGATTCATTGGATAATTCTTGAGTAGTGTATATTCTACTTTCCGAATACAATATTTCGACCTTATTTGTTGTGTTGGGTTACACGAAATTCGTATATGGGATAAGACAAGAACACACTCAAATTATAGGCACAAGAATGAGAGCAAAAACATGAAGAATATTGTATGTGTTGTTATGATTGCTCTCTTTTTTTTTTAATTTTTTTTAAATAAAAGACCAAACTTGTGTTTATATATAATAAACAAAATGACTTTTGTTGAAAAGTCACACCCCTTCATGAATGGTCACACCTTTTGGTGTAAGTAACTAACTTTCAAATAGATTTCAGCAGCACTTAATAGTGACAGTTTTTCTGTTACTATTTACAACAGTCACATCTATTGAATGGTTACAACGTCCTAATGAATAATTTTTTGTCACAAACTTTGCCATTCATCGTATCCGAAATCAAGTTAATTAGTTTATAAAAGCGTGCACTTCGCACTTCCTAACTTGTATTAGAACTTAACTTGAAATCACTTTGGTCTTGGGTAATCTTAATTACACAAAATTACTTGATAACACTGAAATCACCAACACATCAGCTAAAGTAAACTCCCTAGGAAGCAACCATACCATCAGGCAAAACTATAGGATATTCTTAGGGTGGAGGGAGTGGAACCCTCCAACCCTCTCAAAATTTAACCAATCAAATTCCTCCACCTCATTTCAACCCTCCAACCCTCCATTCAACCTTTTTTAGTGGCGCCCATCATTCTCAACCCTCCCAAATATTTTTTTAAATATTCATAATTTGTCCTTCAAATTTATAAATTTGCAACATTAACCCTTCCAATACTAAACAATTATATAAAAAAACAATTATATTTAAACAATTTATTATTTATGTATAATGTTATAAATAATAAAAATTATACTTAAACAATTTATTATTTATATATAAAAGATAAATAAAAAAATGTTATTAAAAAAAAAAAAAAAAAAAAAAAAAAAAAAAAAAAAAAAAAAAAACCCTAGAAATATCATAGGTACTACATGTGTTGACTTTCTTGTGATAAATACAAGTTCATCTTCCCAAATGTGATAAACACCCAACTCAAACTCAACTACTCAACCCAACCTCCCTTTTCTCTCAAGATGTCGATTTGAAAACACAAAAAAAAAAATGGCTTCCTCAGAAGAAGAAGAAGTGCAGCTTCAGAAGCAGCTGCAAAACTTGGATCCAAACTTGAAAACCCACCTACTTCAGAAGCAGCTACAAACAATTTTCACAAACACCCCATCAACGGTCACATGACCCTTGCTAATCTCCAACTCGCTTAGAGCTCAAAGCTCGCAAACCATACCCGCTTGGCCAACCCGCTCTTGCGGCAGCGGTGTTCCCGCCAGCTCGCTGAGCTCGCAAGCCATACCCGCAGTCCACTCCTTCCTCCCTTATAAACTTTAGAGTCATCGCTTAACTAGACAAAACTATTACAATGTTCTTCTAACGGCATGTATCAAAGTCATGATCTTCAAATAATTCGTAAGTCGTTTGTGATTGAGTGAATAATGAACCGCATTATACATGACCTAATGTGAACAAAATGATCCGTATATGAAATTATTTGGAATGTAAACAATGTTAAATATAAAAACTAATTAGTTAAATGAGAAGTTTTAAAGGCCATACATGTTTTTTTAAGCAACAATACTCAATTTCACTTGAGCAGAGCATAAGGGAAGTAGGATATAGTCGGTCACACCCCTACCCAAAGATAAAAGGACTACTTATCTTCTGCAAAGTGTGTAAGTTTATATGTGAACGAGTGTGTGAAAATCACCTTCCATGTTGATTGATGCACTCTCCTTTTTTATTTGCACACTTCAGTTTGTAAACTGGAAAAGCATCATACAACAAATGTACAACTCTTTATAGTGTAGAATGGAGTGTGCAAATAAATAAAAAGAGTGTGCAAATCACCGTCAATAACATATGTACGTATGTGTTTGGTTTCGCATGAGAGAGACATCTATGTTATCTGGATTTGACTTTTGACAACAAATTTTGTAACAATGTTGACTATCTTTATTAACTTTTGTGTCGTTTGGTAGCATATATACAAAAAATATATAATATTTGTACACATATACACACGATAATAGAGACGTGGGTCTTCCTAAAACAACATCTTTAACTTCGTTTAGGGATATGAGAGTGTGCATCACACCTCTCAACAGTATTGTACTTCAATTACTTCATCTCATAATAAGTGTCTACTTCTAATATGCAAAAAGTTTTAGAAAATCTCACTAACTAAACTCTGCCCCAATCAAATATCATCTTTTCCCACTAAAACATCTTTTGATCGGTTGAAATACAAAACGAACACTTATTTTGAGACATCTTAAAATAACATAAAGGACACTTATTATGGGACGGATGAAGTAGTTTTTATTATTGTTGTTAATAGAGTACGTTGCTATCTAATAAAGTGTTTTGTTGGCATCGCCATTAAATTAAACAGGAAATTGCAAAACCCATAAATAACATTCATGAATTTTTTTAAAGAAATTTTGTTCAAACAGGTGAATTTGTAGTTAGATTCATAACATAGCTAATTATGTGAGAGAGAAAGTTGGGTTCTCCAACCCACACGTGAGAGAATGATGCGAGGAAAAAATACAAGAGACAGTGAGAAAGAGAGATTAGGGCACGTAGGATCTAGAGGACAATACTATGGCAAGCATCTAGGTTCCAATTACACCGGTGGGAGGCGTAACTCGGCTATATCGTATATGTTTTTCAACTTCCCGGAGGAATGGGGAATGGGGAGATTATGGATGATCTTTAAGAAGTACGGGACAGTTTATGACATGTTCATGGCGCAAAGACGACTTAGAAATGGGCAGAGGTATGGGTTTGTTCGATTCAAATTCGTCAAGGATGTGGAGGGGCTGTTGGAACAGTTACAGAAAATCAAGATTGGGGAGGAACGATTGACGGTTTATGTAGCATACGATAGGAAATATAAGGGTAACGTTGGCACAACTGAGGGTATGGAAAGACACGAGACCAGAAGATTTGGTGCGACTAATGGAGATAGGTACAGAACTTGTGGTAATGGGGGTAATAGGGATAATCGAAGGTTTGTGGACGTAGTAAATGGTGGAACCAATAGAACTGGGGTAAATAATACTAGAAAGGTGAATGAAATGGGTGGTCAGTCGCTCAACAGGGAGGGGATCATCACCTCGAATAGGGATAAATGTGGTTCGGAGAGATCCATCGAGGTGGATGATATGGACACAAACAATGCCCTGTTAGGCAGGAGTGTTGTGGGTGAAGTGAAGGCCATGTGCTTTCTCTCGAAGCTTCCGGTTCTTTGCGAAGAGCAAGGGCTCGTTGGGGTCGAAGTAAAATTATTGGGGGGTTTAGAAGTCTTGGTGGTTATGGAGAACGAAAGCATGGTGGATAATGTGTTAAAGGATAAGGATCATGGAGTGAGGAGGTGGTTGCACAAGCTGAGAAAGGGAGATAGTTTACATAGAACGTCAGGAAGGATCACTTGGATCAACATAATTGGAATTCCTATCTCGTGTTGGGGTGAAAGCATTTTCAAAAATATTGCGGCTTTGCATGGGACGATCTTAGGAATGCATAATTGTAGGTTGGAGGGGAATCAAAATTTGGTTTACGGAAGGGTCCAAATACACACCATCAATAAAGGTTTAATCAATGAAGACCTTAATGTGATAGTGAATGGGAAGAATCACAAAGTCTGTGTTGTGGAGGAAGTAAGGGATATTGTCAATATGGATATCCAGGAGGCGGTTAAAGGAAGGAGGGGCGACGAAAAAACGAAAGACGCTATGGAGGACAATGGTATGCAGGTAGATGACGAGGAAGGGCGTGATGACGGGGATTCAAACAGTGAAGGGGACGAGTCTAGTGAGGATGAAGAAGATTACCGTTATAAGGCGTCAAATAAAAGAGATGGCGAGGCAGTTGCAGAATCCGGTGATCGGAATGGTGGGGAAGATGAAGGATCAAGGTTCTCGGGGGAAACAAAAGTTGGAGATACTTTCGGCGGTGAGTATGTTAGTTCCAAGGCTTGGGTGTCAGGGGAAGATAAAGAGATGCATGGGGAATGTAATGTGATGATAAAGGAAAAAGGTAATAGGGAAAGTGTTAACGAGGAGGAAAAAAACATAAAGCCTATATTGATGAGGAAAATGACAAAATAAATGAACCAATTAATGATAATATAAATATGGAATGTGGGAATATTGGTATGACACGTCCTGAGGAGGGAAGTGACAAAATAATTGATCCAATAAATGATGACAAAAATGCGGAATGTAGGAATGGTATCATACGTGAGATAAATGAAGTGGGTGTTAAGTTGGTTGATGGTGGGCCTATAGTGGACTCAAAAATAAGTGAAACAAATGGGTTGGATAATAAAATGGATGGGGATATAATGGGGCATAATACACCAGGCCCCAGTGGTAGCTTTAATGATCAAGGGAATAAGGAGTGGAATAAAAGTGTGGTTTAAAAAAAAACAGACAACAAAGTACGCAAAAGGTGAATGCAGCAGATTTGGAGAAAGAGGAACTGGTACAAGACAATCCGATGAATAGAAGAGATAAAGGATTAATTTCTCCCTCTAGTTCGACGGGCAGCGGAGGGATTAGATTGAGAAAAAAGAGAAAGGCTTGTGGCGAGGGGATGTTCGATGATATCGAAGATGAGATGACCTTTAATCAGGGGAAAATGATCGGAGAAAAATGCGAGAGTAAAAAGAAAATCGGCAGGAGGAGTGTCACCAAAGCCAAGGAGGTAGCGAGAAGAGTCGGGGTACAAGGGCTAGGAGAAAATAAAAAAGGGATGTCAGACGTGTATAAAGAGTATTGCGATGAAGTGGTTAGAGAGAAAAGTGGGATTTTCCATTTTGGGAGTGCTAATGAGGACGAAGCTGGTACTGTTAGATGTAATGT
Source organism: Artemisia tridentata subsp. tridentata (assembly GCA_021014915.2). Taxonomy (NCBI): domain Eukaryota; kingdom Viridiplantae; phylum Streptophyta; class Magnoliopsida; order Asterales; family Asteraceae; genus Artemisia; species Artemisia tridentata. Next base: position 63,987,477 of record CP139509.1, on the reverse strand, counting down.
GAACATGGAACAAGTCAAAGTAATTGGGGAAATGATTGGGGTGTCATGGGCTCGAGCCGAGGAAGAAAAGGAAAAAGATATTTGCCATGAGGGGGACAAGGTTGACGGGTCGGCTGGTCAACAGTCGCATTAGTAATGAGGTATGGTGCTTTAGTCGTTTCTTAATTTGTATATTATGAAGATTATTTCGATTAAATGTGAGGGTATGGGGGAGTGTGGAAAAAAGGGTTGGATTAGATCGATAATTAAGGAAGAACGTCCGGATGTTATCGGGCTTCAAGAAACGAAATGTGGTATGGTTGATGATTTTTGGGTTGAGGACATATGGGGTAGGCAAGGTTATTGACCTGATCTACACACACTCCTTGTGTTAGATGAATACTTTGAATGATGTCTAGTCTAGCACGTGGAATTTACTAGCTAGCACTTAGAAGATTTGTTTGTATGTGTTTTGTGTTTAACGAATCAACAAATAATGAACAATGAACACAATACTTTAACTTCAACGATTCAATATTATTAATAAATAATACGAGTGATCTCCTATCACTAGGGTTTACAACCTTGAATCTTAACAACACAATACGTATGAACTATCGTAATTTTTCGTATCAAAACTTTAACCTAGGTAATCCTTTTATAGACTAAGGATTCCTTCACAAGATAACTATCAACCTAAACCGTATAAGATATTCACAATATCTTTTCTATAATTATCTATTACATAAACAGTACAAACTTCTTCACTCAACAGTACTAACTGCTTTATGTCTTCAAAACTCTTTAGCAGTACTAACTTTCATCTTCAACAGTACTAACTGCTATAGCTTAATTTCCTAACAATCCTCCCCTAAACTTATGATTTCTATCCAAATCACTAAGTTTCTTCAAATTAAGCTTCTTCTTCTTAATGTGGAAAATTCTTTCAAACATCTATCCCATCAGTCACTTTAGCCTTTGACTTTTCTTTGCTCTGCAAGGTTGAAAATCTTTGCAACTAATAAGTCTGCCATCTCAGAGTCTTCTTCAACCTTGAGTCTTGTATACAACATAGATGTTAAAACACTTGATCTGAGCGGATAATCTTTTTCCACTAACATATAGATTTCTATCCCATCTGGAGTAGAAACTCTATGTACTCCACACGTATCAAATAACTTCCAAGAGACATCTTCAATTTGTGCTTGGAATCTCCACATTGATTCTCCTCTATCAGGTTCATAGATTCTCTTCAACTGAACCCATAATTCTTTGTCTTTGTCTTCAATAGGATCTTTATCTCTGAATCTCTCTTTTACTAATCTCCATAGTTGATTAAGATCTTCTCTGTCAAAACCTCTGAGTAAATCTTCAAACAACTTGTACCTTTCAGAAATATCACCAAGTCTGATTATCTTCCATCCTTTCATTCTTCCATCAGTGAACACTTCCCAGTCAATGATTGGATGTTTTACTTGTAAAGGTTTGATATAAGAAGATTCTGGAACAATCATCATCATACTTTTGATCTTCTCATTGGTTAACCCTTCTTCTTTAGACTTTTGTTTCTTTTCAGCATCAGATTCAAGATCTTCTGGTTTTCTTTTCTTTTAGCTTGTCATGTCCTCTTTGATTGGAGTACCCAGCCTTGCATATGCTTCAAAGAATTTCCTTTCAATCTCAGCATCTGTCCATCCAGTAAAGTCACTCATCTTATAATCAGCTTGATTCTTCAAATAGTGCTTCATGAAATTGAGTTTCTCCTTCCTGGTAGGTAACTTTGTCTTATAACAAGACTTTTGCCTTTCTCTGATTCTGTTCATTAAGTTACCCCAAGTAGCTTCTCTATTTATCTTCAAGATAAATTCTTTGAGCCCCTCTGACTTTTCTTCTTCATTTAACTCCTGATCATTAAGAATCATAACAGCATGAGCTTTTATAATACAATCAGAATCTAACAAGTATTGAAGTTGCTCATTAAACTCTTCTTGATTAAAATCTTCAATTCTTGTTCTATCCATGAAACCAGCTATGTTCCTTTCATCATCAGCAGCCATTTTCCTTGCTAATTCCTCATCTTGAGCAATCTGAGCTTTCTTAGCTTCTTCATCAGCCAAATCTTTTTCTATCATTTGCCTTGCAACTTCTGCATCATGATCTATCAAAACTTGAGTTTTTGGTTTTAATGTCTTGAGTCTTTCAAGTTCTTGAGCTGCTTCCTCTTCTTCTTGTGTCATAGCTCTTTTACCTTTGTCAGCTCTTCTTCTTTCATAAACTAGCTCAGCTGAAGTGTCACCAGTTGGAACTGCTTGATGCTCTGTCTCAGCAGTTGGAACTGCTTCAACAGTCTGAACATTTTCTGCTTCATGGGTATCAGTCTGAACTGCTTCATGTTGTTCTTCTTCCATATCTGCATTACCAGAACCTATATCAAATTGTTCTTCTTCCTCTTCATTATGCCTCCCCTGAGAACTTGATCCATCTTTGTCTTTACCAAATTTCCTCCCCTGTTTGGAAGAATTTCCACCATCAGCATCATCTGAGTCATCACTAGAAGAATCATCATCCAATACCATTCTTGCCCTTTTCTGCTTGAGTTGATCTTTCAGCTTTTTCACCTTTAAAGATAACCTGTTAAAAATTTTAGCAGAATTCTCCTTGTGGGCTTTGAGCTCCTCCTTGGTGCTTGCAAGATCTTATGTGAGAGTGGTTGAGAAAGTCCACAATCTCATAAAACTTTGGTCCATCTCCATCCTCTGTTTTCTCAAGAAACGCAACCTGATTATGACGCTTAACAAATTCCAATCCAGCCATTTTTAGTGATGAAAATGAAAGATTATAGCAATAAGATGATCGTTTAAATTGGAATTGAGGTTTTATGTAGTCGTTTGGGGTTTATAGGTACTGTTTAGGGTTTTGCGAAATAAGCGTATGAGATAAATTATCTTTAGAAATAGAATAAATGAATTTATGGGAAAAAGATAATTATCGTCTATAAAAATCCCTATAGGTACCTTAAGAATAACGGTTTTACCCCAACGGCTATAAAATTAATTACTGACAGATTTTTACAATGGCTAGTTGAGCCGTACTAACTTTGTACTAACCGTACCAACTGTTGGAAAAATTTTGTTGAGCCGTATGAACTTATTGAAAAGGATTTTAAAATACCATGGCTCAAACATAGTTTTTAGCAAACTATCAGCTATCAACGGATTTGATATGTCTTTACCAATAGCCATTTGCTTTGGACTAGCCAACTCTTCACAGTTAGATATGGTGAGCTGATAACCATACAATTTTTGGTAAATTGTCAACCATCAACGGATTTGATTAGTCTTTACCAGATACCGTTTGCTCTGGACTAGTTGGTTCTTATGTGGGTTAGACATGGTGAACCAATTACCATTTGTTGTGTGCAAAGATCACACACTCAGCTCCAAATCACCATAACAGTCCAAAACATATTAATTCCTTGGTGTATTTCATCCATAACCTGCAGGTGTTAGTCCAAAAACAAAGAAACAAGCCACAAAGAACTTGTCTCACAATATAAAAGTATATGACTAACAATGCACATAATAAGAAAAATTAATTTCCTTGTGGAACCCAACCCAAAACAGACTTAGGCTTTCCTCTTGCATCAACATAATTTATTCTTTTCAAAACAATTTTAGCACCATTGGGTTTGATGGGTCTCCAAACCCAACATGCTGATGCATTCACACCATTTCCCATATTTCCCTTAGCAGTGTTTTTATTAACACCAGTACCAATTACTCTGCTAGCAGTTGGAACTGCTGGCTTGGTAGTTGTTACCTTGGGTTTCCAAACTTGGTTTTTCACTACTTGTCTGTTTTGAAATGGTCTTTTAACAGTTGTTGGTGCTGATTTGGAAAACATTTGTGCACCTTGAACTGTTGGCCTTGGGTTAACAGGTCTAATAGGTCTGACATTCTGAACTGCTGGTAATGTAACACCCCAACCCGACAAGGGTTAAAATGCCACATTATGGTGTCGACAGAACAAACGCAAGCGGAAGACTTATAAACATAATTGTTACAACTGTAGTCTAAGGTAATAATGAAATGCTAACATCTATACATAATTAATTCCAAAGCCAAATACAAATCCAAACTAGTCCAACTGAAAATGAATCCAAATCTAATCCAGAAGCAAATGGGTGCTAGTCAGGGTAGTCCACTAAGAGCTCCTATGCACTCTTCACTCAAACCCAGCTTCCAAACCTAAAACCTGCCTCAGGAAAAGAAATGCGGCTGAGCTTAAAAAGCCCAGTGAACAGATATATATAACAAACGAATCATCAAATCATATATAAGTGTAGGAAAAAGGAACATAAGCTCCTGCTGAAACGAATATCATCTGTCAAAAGAATGAGAGATCAAGGTCATCTGAACAATATCATAAGCCAAATGAAATGGAGAAATACGAATCAAATGGATCAAATGCATAAATATCATGAGTCAGAATAGCTCTAAGAATCAAATATAATAATGATACAGCAACGAACGCATCCAAACGAGCCACTCGAATGGACCAAAGATACCTAACAGATAGCCGCGAGCGTGTCTCAACGAGCCACTCGAATAGACCACATAATCACATATACATATCATAAGTGTACGGAGAGGGGAGACCTCTAAGTACCAAATAGTGAGTTGGGTATAGAGCACATACAGCCAGTCACCAATCAAATCATATCAAATCATATTAGCCTAGGATGCATCCATATGCCCCTTACAAAACAAATCATATACGTACCATGTACTAGACAAGTATACACATATATCAAAATGGCCAAGAGATCTCATATCATATCATATCATAACAAATGGGGACACCGTGGATCAATCACACATCCACAGAAAGTGTCATGCCATCGGTGCCTCAATGACATGGCCATGGTACCTCCATGGCTAGTTAGCTCGGGCGACAAACAGAACAAAGCATACCATATATATCATATCATCATATCAGAGGGAATCATAACAAAGGCATATTTCAACTGAATCATATCAAAGGATCATATAACTGAGATCATAGCAAAACTCATATCAAAAGGGATTATAGCGAAGGATCAAATCGTATCAAAGGAAACGAATCAAGTCAAGGATCAAAAGTCATGAGAGAAGACACCCTTACTGAGAAAGGGTAGAATATCTGTATCTTACGTAAAGCAACCACACAGTAAGAAAGCACACCGAAACAGGGAAAATCACTCCTTCTTGACCGTACCTATACAATTTAATGATCACTTATTACTAATAAGCTCGTTTTACAAGTCTACAACTTAAGGTTATTAAGGTTTCCTCTTTATGGTTTCTTCCCATTTTTAGAAACATTCTATTTTTAGTAACTTGCTATATTTAGTAACGTTCTATTTTTAGAATGTTTCCCGAAATAATAATGTATTACTTTAAGGTTATAATCGACAATTTATAATATTTAATAGTTAAAATGACAATTACAATAGTTTAGGATTAATTATGCCAATTAAATAACTTTAAGACTTTATATGATTAATATTGTAATATGCCAACTTTTGGTAATTTAGGATTACACTTGTCATTTTATTTAAGTTGTCCACCTTGCTTGTAAATTGCTTACTTTGTATAAGTTTCATACGTGAATATTTGTCACCTTATACATTTCTCAAGCAACTTCAATTCACACTAACGACATCAATCTTCCCTATTGCCTTCACATGCTACCTCATACTTTTGGTTTACACTACTGACTGTCTACTGCTGTTGCACTGCTCTTTTTTTTGTTCACAAGTTCATGTGTATTAATTCCAAATTCTTGCTACCCTATTAGACACTATGTCAACACACACAGACATAAAATCACATCTATGACACTCCCCTTTTACCAGCTACACACTCAATCAACTACACATGCTTTCTGACTTTAATACCCACAAAATCAAACACACACGACCAGGTTTTTAATGTGTATATACAAACCATCATGCAACACCAATACCCATCGATTATACGATCAGGAGACCCTCTCTTTATACTCATTATACACGACCCAACTTCACATGAAATCACACCCTTGAGACACCCATAAATACCAAGACCAGACCTTAGCTTTAAGCCCCTCAATACACACTCAAAAACTCACCCAGTTATACAGTTTTAACACACACCAGTTGCCCCTTAGTCATGCCATGCTAACTCACACAACTCATTCGAATTAACCTTACTCGACACACACACATGACACCCATTTAATACTTTTGTACACAGGCACGACACTTACAAAAGCCAAACAGAAAATCCTATTTTTCAGCCCCCATTGACGCATCAATCTACCACCATAACATATGATCAAACATGCATGCCATCCTTCCATTATTCTATACTTATAAGATCATATTTTACAAGTCTCTTTACATTCTAATTTGGAGGACATAAACATACCCAAATAATCAATCATTTTATGTGTTCTTTCATTCATTACTTTGTGCAACATGTTCCAAGTTTTAGATGCATATCAATGACCAAGATACCAGATTTTAAATTTCCTTAATACATTGATTCTTTAACAGGTTTTAATCTATATATATCAACATGCATACTGTTCCATTCTCATTTACTCTAGTCGATTAAACATGGTTACAGACCATGATGTATAAATATATTATCTGTTTCATTATTTCTGGCGACTTATATTTCATACGTATTCTTAGTCGTATTCATGTTGACGCAGGTGTCCGGACGGACCAAATCTCTCGGTCGTCCGGACGGCGTAAGGACTTCCGAAAGTGTCTGGAAGGCACAAAGGTCGTTCGGATTATACAGGCTTCAGACATGGAACAGGTGGCATCACCTCTTGTACAGGTGTCAGCTGCAGAAATCGCCGCCTCCGCCCCAGGATTTATGGGATTATGTCGGGGACATGTCTCCTGAAAATCCGGCGCCGCCAGTCCAGGTATCGAGGCTGAGCACTATAAATACTCAGCTCATTTACTGGTCTCAACTAACGTTTTTTACCCGCATTTACTTCTCACTACAGTTGATAGCCTTTCGGAATATCAAATATTTACTTTCACACCGGAGGTGGGTCCTGGGATAACACCCAGGGCGAGCCTAACGTGTGCTGTTGTGTGCAGATACCCGGAGGACCTTCAGTAACCGAAGGGATCAGCACCCAAGCCTCTCGGAAGAACCCTAGCGGAGTTCAACCGGCAGGCCCTCATTATTTGTTTGAAGCGGTTGCAAGAAATTGCTTCAACAAATTGGCGCCATCCGTGGGACCTTCCGCTCGATCTACCTGAGGTTCGGAATGACAGGTCCTACACCAACGTTCGAAATGCCGGGTTCTACACCCATCTTCACCCCTGTCCGGAACGCGGGGGGAGCCGGGGGATCCGGAGGAGACCAAGATCCTCCGGATGTCCAAACCCTAATTGCAGGTCATCTTTCAGCCTTGAAAGAGTTGTTTAAACAACCGAGCAATCGCAACCTGGTGAGCCCCAGAATGCTGAGGCTCGACGACGAGTATGAAAATTCGGAGGAAGAAGATGTTGGAGGGTCACCCTACGGAAAGGGAAAAAAGGCGGATGATGATTTGAGCAAACCATTTAATGAAGTAATCAAGCGCCCGTTCACGAAAAGGATCATAGAGTTCTCATCTCCCAAGCACAAGATACCGACGAACCTAAAACTATACCAAGGAACCACCGATCCAGATGACCACATCAATCGTTTCACCGGAGCAGGAAACCATGAAGAATGGCCCATGCCCGTATGGTGTCGAATGTTCCAACAAACCTTGGACGGGAAAGCCAGGGGATGGTTTGATAAGCTCCCGACGGGAAGCATTGATAGTTGGGATGAACTTCAGAAGAGGTTTTTGAATAGGTTTAGTATGTTAAGAATAAGCACCAAGGATCTAACAGAGATCAATAATATTCACCGAAAGGCGAACGAGAGCCTTCCGGACTTCAAGGAAAGATGGATATGCGAGGCCAACAACTTCCCGGACGCCCCGGAAATCATGCAAATCGGATCGTTTTTGAATGGTCACCACTGCCCGGAGTTAGCCAAGAAATTCTCGGATAAGATTCCTAAGACCGTTGACGAGATGTTGGAAAGGATCGATGATTTTGTTCGTTCCGAGGAGGCCTTCCGGACAACAGACCTGCCGAAGGGAGAGAGAATGGAGTCTCGACCTAACCCGTACCACAACAGGAGCGACTACCAACCAAAGCCCCCTGTTGGAGACCACCGCCGGAACAGCCCTAAGGTCGGATTCAAAGGGCGAAGGAACGATTACTATGCACCTTATGTTGCTCCAAGGTATGGTAACACCGGGAGGGCTGACCCTCGCCGAACCGATGTCCGCCGAAATGAGACAAGGCCGATAGACTTGGACACCCTTACAAAGACACCGAAGGAAATATTGGAAACGGAACACCAGCTGAGGTTACCGCAGCCTCCTCCAACGAAGGGAAAACCACAAAAGGACTGTGAGGACAGGTATTGCGACTATCATGGGGAGAAGGGACATTTCACTGACGACTGTTGGCAACTCAGAGAGGAGTTAAAAACAGCATTAAGTACAGGGAAGCTGGACCATTTGGTGAAAGACCTCAGGAAAGGAAGAAAAACTAACCAAGGAGGTAACAACCAAGGGAATAAAGGAAAAATAATCAACATGATCCGAAGCTTTATGACCCCCCGGAAAACGGAAGAAACAGAAATAGAAGAATGGATGAACGTTCCAATAAGTTTTCCGTCCATTCTTCCGGAGAAGATGTCAGACGAACCGCTGATAATCAAAGTTGAAGCTGGGGGGAGGAAAATACGCGAGGTCTACGTCGACCCTGGTGCCTCGATGGAAATAATGTATGGGCACCAATTCGAGTGCCTGGATCCTGCGGTCAGGGCACGATTGAAGGAGGTTGACACAACCTTGATGGGATTCACAGGAAAACCCGTTAGGCCGCGAGGGGTGATAGACTTGGAAGTCTGCTTCGGAAATCAGGGTTTGTCCCGAAAAATCAGTTTGGAATTTCCCACACCGGACGGCATAGCAACATTGGTCGCTCGGACAAAAGTGCGAAGACATCACGGTGCAAGGGAGGAGCCCATTGCGAAAACAAAAGAAGTCGGAGAAAGAGCTCATTCGCTGGAGGAAAAACGATGGGGTATACCGCATGAGCAAAGGAAGGAACCCATCATCGGAAAAAAGGATGGGAGGAAGGCGAACCAGTGTTATGATCAAGGAAGCCCCGACAGACCAACCAAGGTACGAGTAACGGCTCAGGTAATCATCAATACGAAATAACCAATGGAATATCTTGCTATTTTGTTCTATCCTGTAATTATGTGCAAACTAACGGAAGGAACGCAAATACCCTCGTAACTTAAGGCAGGTAATCTCACGTGTCGGGGAAGCAAAGCCTATGGGAACGCAATCCGCCAGAAGCACGAGCCCTTCAAAGAATCGGAAGCCTGCCGAATGAGAACACACAAGTCGAGTAGGGATGGGCGGAAAAGCGCCGCAAGCATAACGGACAATTAATCGTAAAAAGTGTCCATATAAGTTGGATTTAATGTATCTTATGTAACGCCCGAAAGGGCTTGACGTTAACTATTTAATGAAATGTAGATGTCCCACCGTTGAATGGGGGCAATTTTCCCGCAATACATCCTCGAAATGCTTGTGATTTCCCAAAAAGGCTCGATATTGACTATTTTTAATGATAAATGTAGTTATCCCACCGTTGGAGGGAATTGTCCCACCGTTGGAAGGGGCCACCCCACCGTTGGAGGGAGGCAATGTTCCTGCGGAACACCACGAGAATACATTGTTGGTCATATCTAACAAGAAAAAGAAGAAAAAAAACTTTCATGTTCTACTCTGCAGGGATAGTTACACGAGGTCCCACATGTGTAGCAATTACAAAATAGCCCGAACATAAGTTTAATGTGGCTCGTCCGGGTGACTCGCGACATCCGGGCGTAGTCAGTGTTCGAGGTTGGTGTTCCGAACATAAGTTTAATGTGGCTCGTCCGGGTGACTCGCGACATCCGGGCGTAGTCAGTGTTCGAGGTTGATTTTCTGGACATAATTAGAAAATGGCCCCCCGAGAGGTTCACGCCCTCCGGGGAGTGTGTGGTCAATGTCCAAAGATGGTTGATACCCAGAAAGGGGTTGCCATAATCCTGGCGGAAAGGCTGAACCACCTGTAATATCTCGAACACAAGTAGAAAGTGGTCCCTCCGAGAGGTTCGTGCCCTCCTGAGATTAGTGATCAGTGTTCATTATTTTCTGAACATAATTAGAAAGTGGCCCCTCCGAGAGGTTCGCGCCCTCCGGAGATTTTTGTGGTCAATGTTCAAAGATGGTTGATACCCAGAAAGGGGTTGCCATAATCCTGGCGGAAAGGCTGAATCATTTGTCGTACTTTGAACATAAGTGAAAAGTGATCCCTCCGAGAGGCTGGCCCCCTCCGGAGATTTTTGTGGTCAATGTTCAAAGGGGTACCATACAATCACTCAAAAATGCATAGGCTTGTACTTCCGGAGCTATGCAAATAGTAAAGGTAATAACAAACAAGTGCTACGCGTTCGTAATCAAGAGAGTTTTGCTCCAACGTAAACTTGTACCTCCGGAGCTATGCGAGTAGCGAAGGTAATAACAAACAAGTGGTACGTTCATAACCCTGGCAAATGCCGAGCGTTACCCTGTACCTCCGGAACTGCGTAAGCAGTTGCGAAAACAACAAACAGGTGTTCGGCATACATCGGGGGTCGAAAATAGAAGGGGAAGAACGAAGGAATGACCCGCAAAAAGGCTAAAGTCAGACGAGTAAATCGAAGCAGCGTCACATTTGAAGACCCAAGTTGTCCCGTTCCACTCCAAACGTGCAGTACCATACATAATAAAAAAAAATGGTGAAGGAAAAGAGGGGGGAAGAAGGACAAGGCAACCATTAATAATTGCAAGTTCATAAAATCCGGTAGGTTCGTTCAGATGCCCAAACGAACACCCCATCATGGCAACCGAGATATAAATTCCGAAAGGGCAAGGCAACGCGGAGACCAATAAACCAAAAAGAAAAAAATCACCCCGGAAACAAGCAAAAGTGATAGCACGAAACATGAAACATGGCACATGCAGAATACAGAACAACCATAGATATATACAAATGAATAAGCCATACGAATTATTTGTCATAAATTATTACAGTCATCCGGATATTAAAAAAAAAAAAATTTGTTTTTGGCTCAAGGGCCTTACAACACCAAGTTTTTCAGGCCTAAAAAAGGCACCAACAAGTCCGAAACAATCAGGGAGCCGACTCATCCCCTCCAACAGTAGAACCCTGGACATTAGCAACCCCGGTCTCGGGAGCCCCGGAAGATGATCCCTCGGCAGCACCGGCAGTTTGATTCTTGGGAGAAGAGGCTGGATCAGGATCGGGGAAGATTTGTAGGATTTCATCAAGAGACTTAAGGTAGGAGCTGCTGATCTTCTTGATATAGGGATACTCTGCGGTAAACAACCCATCATACAACGGATCGAGCTTCTTCGCAGCATCCGCATCCAGGTCTTCCGTCTTGGCCACAATGGCAACCACTTCCTCCGGCTGGCGGCCCACAATCACGCCCTCCATAAAACCAGATTGCGAGGACAAGCTGAAGGGTACTGCCAAATGATCCTTGTACTCATAGCAGCCCAATAGACGACGAACAACCTCTGGAATGACCTCCTTAACAACCCTGAACCTATCCCCTTCAATACGGCCCACTCGGGCAATAAGATCCTTCTTTTCCTACCGAAGGACCAGATTGTCCTTCACCTCCCCACCCAGGTTAACCTTAGCTTTTTCCAAATCAGCTTCCAAGGCGCTGATTCGTTCCGCCGAGGCCAACCTCTCGTCCTCCACCAACTTCTCCAGTTCCTTCACCTGTCCCATCAGCTCCGACTCTCTCACCATGCAGGTAGAATGCTCAACCCTCAGCTGTTTGAGCTCACCCCCGTTCTTTCTGAGGTTTCCGCAGTGTTGGTGAGCATGGTACAGCTCATTGTACTCATGAAGAAGGTTTTCGAACCGAAGCAACAAGTCCGACTGGGCAACGACACCCATACCCAAAAATTTCCAGGCCCTTTGAGCAGCCTCGGCATCTCCCAAACTCTCCAAAAATGACTCTTCTTTCGGAGTCGGTAGGTTCAACAGCAAGTCCCGGCAAACCTCCCAGCCATCCAAACGGTCATCCTTGCGTACTTTCCACATCGGCACATGCAAAGTTGTCGAGTCATCTTCATCAGTTACCTTGTCCTTTCAACGATCGGAAGCGGCAGCGGAAGAACCCCCTGTATATATAGTATAAGAAAAAATAAAGTCAAGCAACAACTACTATCGGAGCAAGTGCAAAGGACAGGGATTAACATTTCCTAAACTTACCAACACCAGTAGCCTCGGACGTGAAGCCCCCGCTGATACCTCCTTGGGTATCCGGCTGTTTTCTTGCGGCCGAAGCACTGGGCCCCTCCGGCTGTTTTCTTCCGGCCGAAGCATTGTCGCTCTCCGGCTGTCTTTCTGCGGCCGAAGCATTGCCGCTTTCATTTGGCCCCACCACACCGGCCCCTTCATTTGGCTTACTTCATTTAACCTCTCAGAATGTACCACCACCTTCTGAACCGCGCTGAAGGCGGAATCTAATCCCCTGTGGTTGGGACTGAGATGTGGGCCGGGCAACATTTTGGCCCTGCTTCCTCTTCCTGGCCTCCAAAACCTTTGGGTCAGGCACTTCGACCCTTGACATTTCGACCGTCTTCTCCGGGATTACGGCTTGGGAAGCAGCGGGATCTGTCACATGCGTCTCATGGGACTGACTCTCGCGGTACTGATCCCCCTGAACCGCGGACACATCCTTTCTAACCTTAGGTTTCTTTAAGTATTGAGACATTGCGATAGCTGTAAAAAACAAAAATATCAAACGGTAAAAACTTTATGTAGGCATGATGGCCGAAGCACAACTAAAATAATAAACGAAGGCAGAAGTAATAGCTGTAAGGTTGTACCCCTCCCCTCGGCCTCCCTTAAGACCACTCGGTTACCAGGATAATCCCAATCAAACGAAAGCCTATCAATTAGGGAGAAGTCACGTTTCCAACCCTTCAAACCAGTTAGAATCTCCCGGAGGCAAAACCCTCCTCTCCGGACCACCCCCTTTCCTCAAAAGAAAGCCAATGACCTTGCTTATTTAGCTTGTAAAAGGCCCGGAACAAAGGAGTCATTGGGTTTATATGTAAGCTATGACAATAAACTTCAAAAAGGGTAGCGCGGTATATACCTAACGGAACGAATTGGGGGATATGGACTTTGTAATACTTAATAACATCCAACAGGAATGTGGAGAAGGGCACAGTAAAACCACCCTCAATAAAATACTCCCAATACAGACCAATGGCGTCACTCGGCAATCCATCCATTGTCATACCCTTCGGGGGCAGACGCAGGTATAGGTTTGGCGGTATTCTGTGATCCATGGTAATCCTACGCACAGCCCTTTCGTCCAACCGAAAGGTGTACTTCTCTATGGCAAACTTTGGGAGAAACCCCTTGGGAATCCTCGCAAGTAGAAATGGGCGAAACCAGCGTGGTCTAGCCGAGGGAGAGAGGGATACAGCCAAACAACAAAATAAAAATAAGGCAGGGATGATTCGGATCGTACCTTTGCAGACGAAAGGCTAGTATGGGAATCACACTGGTGGACTTGCATTGGTCGTTCGAAAAAAAAAAAAACTACCGGAAGGCGTCTCAGTTGAAAATGTGGAATTACGGTAGCAAAAAACACACACCAGCGACACTATTTATAGGAAGAACACAGAATGTGGAATGTCACACCTAGCAAGGTGCTGACGTGGCAACATCTCAGCCCGCGTGTTGGGCACACGCATGCGTGTCAGCGCACATTAATTGCGACCTATATTAAGTAACCATAAAATAATAAAGAATTTTAAATAATATGAAAAAAGGGGCACGTTCGAAGAAGCGACAAGACAACTCTCGGTAAAACCAGTACGACGTAAGACATACTCAAACCTAACGACATACCCATCGGGAAAGGTCAAACCTGAGCCCATGGTTTGAAATATCACACCATCGGCACAATCATAGTTTCGACGCCAAGAAGGGTAAAACCCTTCAGATAAATCAAAAGAGACACCCTGACCCATCGGGTAAAAACAACAATTACTCCCCAAAAGAAACAACAACGGTCTTTGGCAAATCGGGCCCCTCGGGCACAATAGAACCAAACGGACGCAAGCAAAGGGCAATTATTAATCTGAGCTACAAGAAGCACATGTTGTAAACCATGAAAGGATTGGGAACGACGCAATGATAACTTCCACACATCAAAGACGTCATATTGAATAGTCAAAACTCTCTAAAGTATCACAACATCGGCCGAACCGATACTGTGATACTGGGGGGACATGTTGACGCAGGTGTCCGGACGGACCAAATCTCTCGGTCGTCCGGACGGCGTAAGGACTTCCGGAAGAATCCGGAAGGCACAAAGGTCGTTCGGATTATACAGGCTTCAGACATGGAACAGGTGGCATCACCTCTTGTACAGGTGTCAGCTGCAGACACCGCCGCCGTCGTCCCAGGATTTACGGGATTATGTCGGGGACATGTCTCCTGAAAATCCGGCGCCGCCAGTCCAGGTATCGAGGCTGAGCACTATAAATACTCAGCTCATTTACTGCTCTCAACTAACGTTTTTTACCCGCATTTACTTCTCACTACAGTTGATAGCCTTTCGGAATATCAAATACTTACTTTCACACCGGAGGTGGGTCCTGGGATAACACCCAGGGCGAGCCTAACGTGTGCTGTTGTGTGCAGATACCCGGAGGACCTTCAGTAACCGAAGGGATCAGCACCCAAGCCTCTCGGAAGAACCCTAGCGGAGTTCAACCGGCAGGCCCTCATTATTTGTTTGAAGCGGTTGCAAGAAATTGCTTCAACAATAATCATGCTTAATAGGTCAAGAATGAAAACACAAAGACGATTAAAACATACCACTTGGGCGACTGTTAGGAACAAATACGAATTCGTGTTCATTCTAGATAAAGGACCAAAACCATGGTCTCTAGAATCCCATCACCACACGATTCCACCAAGACTGAGACACCACAAGTCGATCCCTAACAAAACTGGAACATCCAAGAACCGATCACTACTGCTGCTACTAATCTTCTCTTATTTCTGATTGGAACTCTTCATAGTTTTTGGTTCAGTTTAAAGAGTGTTTAAGGAGATCAGCTTGGAGAGAAAATGGGCAGCCTATCATAGAAGTGTTTCTAGGGTTTTTAGTGTGAGTTTTTAAGTGCATGCTTCGGTATATAAAAAAGAAAGAAATATGGGGAGTTGGAGCAGACAGTATGGCGTTTAAAGTATTAGAGGTGAGTGAAGAAGAGATATTCCATCTCTTTGATAACATACAAACCGAATGGTACAAGAATGTGTATTTTATGTTATACTTTATTGTCCACTAATGATAAAATATGGGTCCAATGTTCAACGCCCATGGCTATTATTTTAAGATAGCTAGTGATCATAGCTAGGCCCAGTGACTTATTTAAATCAAAAGGAAGTAGGTGTCGATTTTAATATGGCCTGGGGGTAATTAAATTGGCCTTGAGCCACTCAAACGTGATTTGCACGTTTCCTGGGAGTCTTGTGATTATTTTCTGACAAGTAAGACTTAGGGGGAGGGTTGGATAAGACAGAAATTAGTGTCGTACGTTGGAACTCAAGTAGAAGTAACAAAACTCGCTTTAACACAAATCGTATAACACCAAGGTATTCCGTTCGACTTCACAACTTGAACCCGATTTGTTTACACACCTTCTGGTCTTCAAGTAATTACCAAAATGAGTCTAGAGAGTAATAAGTTGTATTGTGAGAGTTTTAGAGTGAGTAAGAATGAGTAGTTGCTTCATTCGATTTTATCAAGAACCGAATATACCTTTTTGTGTATTTTAAATTGATAGTGTGCTATCATTATGCCCATACATTCATGTTTCCTACTACTAATAGCTATTATGGAGTAGCAAATGTGAGGAAAAGAGTGGCTGTTGGGGTTAGTCAAATAAAAAAAACAAAAAGGTGGTAAATGTGATCGACACTAAAAAAAATTGATCAAGTTGAGTTATTGATAAGCACAACAATTGTAAGTTGTCAAACGTGTTTTTAATATCTTTAATATGAGTAAAAACTTCACATGAAATAGCTACAAATCGTTTTTGTGATGATTTTTTTTTGCCAAAATCTCCATGTCGAGTAACTAGAATTTTTTCTTTTTTTTTTTTTTTTTTTTTTTTTTTTTTAGATTTGCTTTTGGCTTCGATAAGGATTCAAAAGTTCAAATTAACCACGGATTTTAGGAATCATGCTTTAGGGTATTATAGTTGGTCTAGCAATTTGAACTGCTTTGGGTCCAGACCTTAAAAGAACTGATCTAGGTATCATTCTAGTGTTTGTTGGGTGAGTGGGAGGTCTAACAGTGTTCACCCTAGGACTTGAATACCTATTTACCCATTTATCACAAAAGGCTACAAGATGGTCAAAACTACCACACGAGTAACAAGCTTTCCTATAGCAGACAAAATCATCCCCTAATTGGTGAGATTTGAGGTCATTCCAATTCCTTTGGTTACCTCTTGGCTTGTTTGTGGTTCTATACATTTCTGCATACCTAACTGTTGGTCTAAAAGGTTTGGCATTTGATCTAGGCCTAACAGTCTCAGGTTTAACCATCTTTGGAACTTTTGGTTCCTCCACTTTAGCACTAACAGGCTTAACCACAGCCTGATCATCCTCATCATCAGAAGTCCATTCCTAAATGGTTGGAGCATCTGAGTCCTTAGCTGAGGACACCCTATCCTCAGAAAGTGAGGCATCACTTGCACTTTCATACACAGGTTTGTCAACTACATCCTTCTTGGGTTGAGGACCATAGTTAAGCACAGGTAATTAAAATTCAGGGAGACCTGTGTGTTCTAAGTCTATGCCTGGGGGTGTTGGAATTCCTCTATAGGGAGGTGGAACTGACTTATAACCTAGGCCTGACTTAGCTTTATTTAGGATCTGACATTCAATTATCTTTTTAACACCTTTTGATGTGTATTCTAGTGTGTCTACACTCATTTGAATGTTCTCCTTAGCTTTCTTAACCTGTTCTAGCTCATGTTTCAACACAGTAATTTCATTCTCTCTAAACATTAAGTCTCTCTTAACAATAATCATATCATCAGAAAACTTTGACTCATTACTTTTATAATGAACAATTTGTTCTTCTAACACAGCTAAAGCCCTCTTATGATTTACTAAGTTAAAAGCAGTTTCGACTAGCTCTTTTCTCTGATTCTCACATCTTTTCTTAAGTGTTTCTAGATCTTTTAAAGCTTCACAAGA
This sequence comes from Artemisia tridentata subsp. tridentata, assembly GCA_021014915.2. Classification (NCBI taxonomy): domain Eukaryota; kingdom Viridiplantae; phylum Streptophyta; class Magnoliopsida; order Asterales; family Asteraceae; genus Artemisia; species Artemisia tridentata. Next base: position 63,970,022 of record CP139509.1, on the reverse strand, counting down.
TTTAGAACATTTAGAAACTTGTACCTCAGAGTCAGAAAATGCCATGAGAGCAATCTCTGTAGATGCTTCTGCTTCCTCCTCTGCAATGTAGCTCCAGTCAAACCCTAAGCCATCAATGGCAACCATGGCTTTCGAGCTTGAATCAGTAACCTCCACAACTCTTGACTTGTTTCCATATCCTCTGCTCTTTCCATCTTGTTGGCTTGGCAATCTGCACTCTCTAGAGTAATGACCTTTCTTGTGGCAATTGAAACACTCAATCTTGGACTTGTCATACCCTGCAACATCATTGCTGTTTATGACAATCTTCTTGCCAGTCTTCTTGAAGAATCTCTTAGCTCTCAAGCTGAGAAGAGAGAGCTACCACTTGATATCCATCTCTTCAATATCATCTTCATCAATTTCTTGAAGATCTGAATGAGTCAACATACTTCCATTGTGCTGAGTAGTCAAGAAAGCACAATAAGTATCTTCATTCAAAAGTCCACTAGTACTGCTTGAGGTGCTAGCAGTACCAAGGTTTGCACTAGCAGTACCAACTGCTCCAGCAACTTGCACTTCATCATCTGGACTTGAGGTACTGGGAGTTGATACTGTTGGTCCCTTTACACGATTAGAATTAACTAGAAATTTAATCTATTTGTGTTTATGACTAATACAATGTTTAGGATTAAATCTAACATTTATAAAACGTGAATATAAAAACAACAATATTTTTCAACGTTTAAATTCTTATTAGAAATAATTCCAAGAATCTATACCCAAGTGTTTTGCGGAACAAACACTTGGGATTGAATAGACAAAGGTATGGGGTGTCTCCTATCGAAACTCAAGTTTTGCTTGAGTGGTAACAATATACCCACTGAGCTATCTCAGTGAGTTGTATACTCTTTGTAGGAGAGAAGTTCCTTTGTAAAAGTTCAAGACTTTAAATATACAAAGCACACTTTAACTTCTCTCCCATCTGATCTATTTATACATAAGTAATCTAAGTATAAGTGATTAAATATAATACAAGTTGTTGAGGTTACGTGTCTGACAATTACAAATAGTAATTGTCATTTCCAAGAAACAATAGGAAAGGGCTAATAAGACTTTGGGAGTTGTTGGCTGACACTCCATGACTTTTAGCCGCAATAGGGAAGGTTGGATCTGACAAGAGAAGAGTGTTGGGCTAACACTATTATCTTCTCAGATCTTTTCCCTATTGTTCCCGCCTTTTCTTCAGGCGTTGGTTCCTCAGTCATTCAATCACTTTGTTGGTTGAGGAGACTGGGGTTCAGTGAGTTCTTGTCCAACACTCACTGAACCATCATCTTCTTCTTTGGCTTAAGTCCTACTCAGGGAGTACCGCCTTCCTGAGAAGTGAATCCTTCTTCATGAATTCGCCTTAAGCATCCTGAAGATGACTCACTGAGAGGCTGTTCTCTCAGTGACTTGAATTGTTCTCGGTTTAAGTTAACACTTAGTTAATTTGTGTCCAAATCATGTTTGAAGCATTCTTGGGTTTTTCATGACCCAACAATCTCCCCCTATTTGGATATAAATTATTCCTAAGTGTTTTGATCAGATATGAGTGAGCTAAAGACTTCTACTCATACTGAATGTACTAGAATGTAAATAAGGACACTGAAATAATAAAAACATCATCTTTTTGATATCATTTACAAGTCCTAACAAAACTAAGTACAAAAGGGATAGTGGTGGGTATTCAGGCAGGTCATCAGTTCAACTTGATTCCAAGGGCTTCAAGCTTGGGTTTCTTTGACTGCAGCTCTTGTTGGTCAGGATGTTCATTGATTTTTCTTTTAAGATCTTGACAAAACTTCACATTTTCAGGACTCTTGAGTGGAGAGGCCATCATTAGAAAGCCAAGCATTGCTTTAATCCCTGACAAATCTATATCACTCCACCTTTGGAAGGCTTTGTCACCGAACTCATCAATGAAGAACAAACCTCTTTCAGGCTGTTCAATGACCATATTGTTCCTGAAAGGAACACCTTCAGGGAGAGCCCTATTGCAGTCAAGACCTGGAATCTTGATCTCAGGCTCAGCTTCTATCTTCTTTCTTTTCCTTGAAGAAGACTGAGAGGGAGCTGTTTGTGCAGTTTCAGGAAGAAGAGATGGAATGCCAAGTTCCTGAGGTGCTGCTGCCAATCTTTCATACCTCAGACTCAAAGACTTCATCAGATTAGGGACCACAACATTTGATTTCTTTGCTATTAATGGACCCAACTCATCCAATTCAGTGATCCCGAAGTCAGCGAATCTGAAAGGATTATGAACTTCAAAGTTTCTCATGTCAGCACCTCTGTAGACAGTGACAACGGCAGGATTGGTGTTTCTTTGAATATGAACATCAGTGATTGGTTCTGGCTTCAACCTTTCAGTCATATACCACTGATATTTCTTAATCCTGTTCTGCCTGATCTCTTCAGCCCGTTTATTCCTTTCCTCTCTTTTCTTCCTGAGAGTGGTCATCTCCTCAGACTGAGCTTTCACAAAGGTCATACCACCTTCTCTTCCTGAGAGATCCTTAGCCTCAAGACCAATTTTCTCAGCCTCTTCATGAACAACCTTAATTATAGCAGGCTTGCTCGCCTTCTCTTCCTCCTTTAACTTCTTCTTTGCTTCCTCTTTCTGAAGATAAGCACTGAGTTCATCAGCTGAGAAGTGGTGAAGAACTCCATCAATTTCATATGGGATCCTGAGTGGTGATTCATGATCCTTTGCAACCGAGATCGGTGCTGGTTGAGGCTCAGGTTCAGTGAGGATGCCTTTGCCTTTATCTTGATGGGAGGAAGAGGCTTCAGGAATCTCCCCCTCAGTGTGAGAAGGAGGTTGTTGGCTTGAGACTCCAGTGTCTTTCTCCCCCTCAACTGTTGCTTGAGCCATGGTGATAGCAAGAGTTGGAGTCACTGGAGCAGTAGGACCTTTGAAGGCCTGATAGATCTCAGTCATCATTGATTTGATGTCCGAGGTGTCTTTCTGAAGACTTGAGATCTGATCCGCCAGAGAAGCCTGAGAAGCTTCGATGCCTGACATCCTTGACCCAAGAGACCATGCCAAGGATGTTGAAGATTGTGCCCAAGTACCAAGATGTTTTTCCTGAAGACCCATGGAAGTCCTGATTGAGTCCAAGGAAGTAGTAAGACCCTGAAGCTTAGAATCCTTCAGTAAGCTGAGAAGATCACTGATTTCATCTGACTTCTTCTGATAAGTCTCAGCAGTCTGAAGGACCTTTTCAGTGAGTACAGGGTCATCCTTGACAGCTGACTAAATAGTTCCAAGGCTGTTGGTGATGCCTTCAAGAGTAAGATTGAACTTCTGGAAATGAAGATCAATAACTGTCAGGGAGTGTTTGGTGTCTGATTGGATTTCGATCACATCATCATGAAAAGTTTCAACATCTGCCTTCAGGTTGGCATAGTGAACAGCAGCTTCAGTGTGATGATCAAACATCTCATCAGTGAGACCAGTGAAAAGAGCTCTGTTGGTCTTCAGTAGGAATTTGACCAATGTTCTTTCAGTGAGGGGAAGAGAGTTATCATACTTTTGGAGGATGTCCCTAGTATCAGAAGAATCAGAAGACTGAGAACCTGACTTTTCACTTTGGCTTGGAGATGACTGATGTGATTGTTCAGGCTGTTCAGGTTGTACATCAGTTTCCATATCCTCACCTGCCTCTAACATTTCCTCTTCACTCTCTTCCTTGAGCTCTTCATCAGACTCAATAAAAGCCTGAAAGTCCCCCATGGACTCAATACCCAAAAAATCAACCGGCTCCTCTTTATAAAAAGACTTGCCTTCGGTTTGGTCAGGTCCTGACCCCGTTGTCATAATAACTGAGTGGGTTTGCTCAGCCTGACTAGCCATAATAACTGGGGTAACACCAGCCTGGCTTTTGGGGGCAGTTCCTGAGAGACTGGATCCGCCTGAGGGGTTGATGGGTTCCATATCAGCGGGTTGTTTCTTTCCCTCTGAGTCTTTGTCCCACTTAGCACCTTCAACAACTGATGGGTGCTTTCCAGTAGTATCACTAGGTACTGATTGTGAAAGTTGGTGGACCCCCTTCCCATCAGGATTGTGCTGTCCTTCAGGGGATTTAGGGTCCTTTTCTCCCTGAGATCCAGAGGGTGATTGCTCAGGAACGTTAGCGGGATGTGAATTTTTGTGGGTCCCCTTCTCAGTAAGGTAGTGCTGCCTTACCGAGGATTTAGAACCCTTTCCTCCCTTGGGAACTGATTGTTTTTTGACAGTTCCTTCATCGGGATGTGAGGGGTGTGGGTCCTCTTCCCAGTAGGGTGGTGCTGTGTAATACCTGAAATTCAGATAACTTGTAAAAAGACCAAATTACCCCTGAAACCATAAAACCTAAATAAATAAGTTGTAAAATTCTGAAACAATTCCAAAACTTCTGAAAACGAACTATATATGAAACGAATTTATTTCTGGGACAACATTATATTATTTTGAATGCCTAAAAATTAAAAACTCACATATACATATACATATAATCCGAAATTAATTAATTAAATTAGATATATTTATAAAATCATTTAATTAGGATATACATCAAAATAAATTAGGAAAATATTACAAAATACAATCCTAATTCTTATCAAATGCTATGGGCCGAAAAATCTGAGATACCTCCCCCCCCCCCTCTAAGTCGGTCCTATACCTATTATTTACCAAACCCTTTTTTTTTCTTTTTTTTTTTTTCTTTTTTTTTTTTTTTTTTTTTTTTTTGTAGAACCGAAACCCTAAAACCTAAAGTGTCGACAAACAAAAAAATCCCTCATCCCTCCATTCGACTTCTGGACCTAAACCAATAATTTTCTGGTGTTCTTTGGAGTCTTAAGGAGCCAAGAAAAATAAGAGTTGGAATTTAGGGAGCTTGGTTTGATCGTGAGAATAGTTGGTTCGTTTTATTCCATCCGAGAGGTATTAATTCCTTTCGACTTATTCTTACGTTCTAAAAATTATCCAGTATTTTTCTAGTGATCTACATGTCGAATATGACCTAAGAAAAATAAATAACACGAATCATGCATGTTTATATAGGCGTACGAAATTAAAAGGGTTAAAATACACTTAATTTGTAAATCGTGCTATATGAATTTTCTGAGGTGCAACCATAATTTTTATATGTTCTTTGACATTAATATGAACTAAGAAAAATAGCCACATGATTTTTAGAAGCCTGGATAAATTGATGTAAATTGTTGTTTAAATCGGATTATATAAATAATTAAGAAAAATTAGGAAAAACCCTATTCCGAATTAGGGTTAGGGTTGATCTTGGGTAATCTGATGTTAATTAATGTTATAATGATTGCATATTTATTGAATGATGATTTGATAAGATTAGGGCTTGATTTGGAATTTAAAAGTGTAATCGATTTGAATATTAAATTGTAAGGACCTGTTTTGCCAATTTTGAAACTTGTAGGGTATTTTTATAATGTTATATACATCTGTAGGAATGTGGGAAAAATATTACTTTGGGGTCCTAAGAGTAAATATTGCAAGATAATGAATTAATTGTATTTAAAAAGGGTTGTTTTATAATTAATTAAAATAGAGGGACTAAAAGTGTAAATTCTGGAATCTTGATATTTTTTGAGTAAGTACTGATATTAAAAGTTTAATGTAAAATTTTGAGGATTTATGGGTCTAATATGTAATTGTTAATGAATTATGCAATGTAGGGTTTGTTTTGAAAATTATATAACTAAAGGGGTATAAACTGCGAATTGTGAAACTTAAGGGATTAAAATGTCATTCTGAATAAAGTATGTATTTAAGTCAGTAACTTAAAGTAGTTTCATGTTAGACCCTTGAATTTAATGAAATTTCAATTGAAACCCTAAACTATGTAAACTTGTCGTAATTACTCTTAAACTTTTGTAACTTGATAAAATGTACCTTACTTCCATAATAATATTAATAAGGACTTAACCTAATCTGTGATATTAATTAACTTACTAATAATGGAAATATAGCTAAAAGACCCTTTGGACTTCTGTCTTCTACTCCTTAGGTTCGAGGAAGGAGAAATCTAATCCTTGTCAGCTTTTAGCTTTGTGTCCTTGCATTCGTAATAAGGTACAGATATTCAGCCCTCTTTCAGTAAGGGTTTTTCATTTCCCTTTTTCTTTCAGTTCTCATTTTCCTTATTAGGATTCCCTATACCATTGCTATGTTCCCTGATGTTTGTGAACCTTCCATGTGATCTTTTGTTTGGTGAACCTTCATGAACCTTGTGTTTGATCTTTTGTTCTGAACCCTGATTTGTGAACCTTGTTTTGAATCTTAATTTAGTATACTTGTTATAAAACCAAATTGATTTTTGATATAAACCTTAATATGTTAAATCCTTATTTAAACCTAACTGATGTTGAACCATTCTTAGACTACATATGAAACGTTTTGGGGATAAACTACTTTTAAATAAGTAATATCACTTTTAATGAAAGTTACTAAAAGTTTTGGAAGACCATTTTAAAGAAAACTATTTTGAAAGATCAGTTGTTATGAAAACCATTTTTTTTGAAGGATTGTTTAAATGGATTTTTTTAAATAGGAACCTTTAGAGATAAACTGTTGATATGAAACTTTGATTATAAACTTTTGTTATACTCTTTTGAACCATATGATATAGTTCTTTTAATCTGAACTTAAACTTTGATATAAAACTTAACCTGATAAATTTTAAGTTGAACCTATGATATATAATCCTGAACTGGTTGACATGAACCTTTGCCATGTACCCTTAGGATATGACTTTTTGATTATTTGATAGTACGTTTGACCTTTGACCTACAGTTTGATATTACGAGCCAATCACTAGGCATGAGGGTTTCATGTCCATGTCATTGACGCACCTCTGACATGACTCTAGGGCAGGAGAGTGATGACCTGTTCCGTCCCTTATTTATTATTTGTTATGGCCATTATAATTATGATTATTGATTTGTCTGTGGGGCGTATGGGTGCACTCTAGATTTGACCTGTTATCTGTATATGTTATGTTATATGTTTATTGTTATATTTATCTGGTGACTGATGGTGTGTGCGATACACGTCTTTCACATATCTGGGAGTTAGCTACTCTATTTGGTTATATTTGCGATGATAGGATATGGCTTGTTTCTGGGCTCGTGATAGATTCTGTTTCCTTGTCTATTGAACCTCATGAATTTTCCCTATTACTTGTTCCTTTTCTTTTCCTTAGTTTTATTCCTTATTTATTCCTGACATCGCATTTCTACATTTTGAGTTATCGGTATGACCTGTATTCTTGATCTTCTTGATTTTACTATCTATTATTGTTTGTTACCGTTATATCTGTTCACTGTGCTCTCGTAGCTCAGCCGCATTTCTTTTCCTGCGGCAGGTTTTAGTAGGAAGCTGGGAATGAGAGAAGAGTGTATCTTTGGACTTAGAAGCTTGGATAGCTATGCTGGATTTAGAATTGAACCGAAGATAATATACTTTAGACGTAATGTTTTGGAAGTTTTCATTTGTAACCCTATAGATTCTAGTATTTCATTTGTTATCCTTTGAGATTTTTGTATTAATGGAAATGTATGCTTGGTTTTGTTCTGATGTGAATCCATTGTTGTGATATCTTTACCCTTGTCGGGTTGGGGTGTTAATCATTATATGGTATCAGAGAGACAAGCTGCGATTCGTAATGCATTTACCCTTGACCTGTGTAAGTTAGGACCACTAAGTTTCCACTGTAAGTGCTCGTAGGACAACCTCTGAGAAATTATTTTAGGACTTTTCCTATAGGAACTTAAATGCTGACCGGTGAGGATTTGGGTAGACATTAGGATTTTGTTTTGTCGTCCCATTCGTGCTTATTCTCCATATTTCGTTAATCATCTTTGAAATCGTTCAGACGGTGATATTCCGCGGGTTTAAAATTTTTGAGTTATGAGTAGTTTTTCGACTCCTATCGAGTTCTAGTACTTAGTATCATTTGTGTCATTTTCAGCATGGCACCCCCAGCACGCAGCACGTATCGTTGGACAACCGTTTTCGCTACAGGCCAGAAAAGGATTGGTAAGCTGAGGTGGACTAACAGAAGGATGCTGATCCCTGCTAGCATGTATCCCTGCCGGATTGAAGAAAGGTTGACCGTGGTTAATATAAATGGAACGGAGGTACATGTGCACGAGACGAAAGTGACTGATAAAGACGGAGTAGTGACTAAGTACCCGGGAAGGTGTCCCAAGTTCGTGGAAGAAGGAGGAGTAATTCGGGCAGAGCCTCACAATTTGTATGGATTCGTGGACGACGTAGGAGATGAAGGAAGGAACCCTGAGGATGGTTTTGCGAGACAACCACTGCCACAGCCTGAAGGGAACCGAAACGGATGGCTTAGCGAGGAAGATGAAGTGGATTCAGACTTGGAATCCACTGCAAGTAACACGGTCTAGTCATGGAAATAGAGCTCGAGTCATGTGTGTTATTACTGTTAAAATTTTTGTCTTAGGTTTCTTTTGACATTAATATTGTACGGATTCCATTGGATTGTGGGTTTTCCCGAATATTTAATAATAAGGCTTGAGCAATTTTTGGAATAAATTATGTGGATATGTGTCTATCATGGTTCTCAACCTTCTAAGTCTGTCGAGCTCATTTCGGCTATGAAAGCCAGAACTTGATTTCCCATGGTTGCCTTGGTTTTCTGGCATCCAAAAAAAAAACCTCCTTAGAAATCCGAGTACCGAAGTTTTCCTAGAACCCATTTCGTACACTGAGGAACGAACCTCATCTTGAGAGTTATTGGGCACCCTGAGTATCTGAATATGATTCCTGGTTGAACCACCAAGCGGTCCACCGAAGCGTAAAGTAGGAATTTACAAGTTACCGAGAGATATTCTAGTCACCAAGTGAAGGTGTCTTTCAGATATGTCCGGGATCATATAGATTGATTTGAGCAACCAGGAAGAGCAACAACCGAAGACCGGGAAGTAAGTTTGTTTAATTATATCTTCTGGGCGTATTTTAGTTTCGTTCGCGATAAAGAAGGATGGTGACTAGAGATAGCTGAACCGTATTACTGTTAGAAACCGATATTCCCCCACCCCGAGACGGTTAGGTGTTTGTTTAATTTTAGAGCGTGAAGTTTCTTTTCAAGGGACTAATTAATTTTAGTTTTGAAATCGCCTTCCGAATCCATAAACGACTGTTATGACGATTAGTAACGCTAATAGTATTAGCTAAAGCTCTGACTGCTTATAAAATTGGTAATTGGGTTTTCTCGTGACTACTGGGACAAACGGTCATTGTATAACTTAATAGTACGTTCGGAGACGAGGAAGAGCGTGAGAATCATTTTGCACTTTGTTAGGAAATCCGGCGATCACTGTGCAGTCTAAGAGATTGATATGTGTTGAGCCAAATAGAAGCATGCCAGAAGAATCATTTCGCTGCCTGACCTGGAGTGGACATCAATGGCGGCTACAATGAAGAGTGAAGACATTCCTTATAAGGTAGAAGTGTTGGTGATACAGAAGAAGAAATTTAGTCAAAATGGCGAACCTGGAACTGATGAAGACATGGTATCAAATTTTCCTATTCACTTTAGTTGTACTAAGATGAATTGAGAGCGGAAGCAGTCTGGGTGATGAAGAAATTCAAAGAGCATGTTAGAAATTCACATTACTCCATCACATTTCAAGAAGAATGGCAGAAAGCTCGAAGGACCAAACGCAAGTTCCAATTTTGGTTTCACTTTCCGATTGATGGACTGATAAAGACAGATTAACCGGACTTGAAGAGATTGAATGTGTTAAATGAGCGGGTTTTTGGAAAAGACCCTTTATGGTTGGGGGAAAATTAATTCTATGAAGGCCGAAGTTCTTGGCGACTAACTTTCACTCCGTTGACTTACTTAAGTTTCGTAATAAGATCCTCGAATGAGTCAAGTTCCTAGAAGCATTCCTGTTCGTATTCATTTTTCGTATGTTCGGTGATGACTTTTTTTTGAGAGGTTTTGGCAAATGATGGATGATTTGATACTTATAATGAAGTACCAAATTTTGACAGGCATTCTGGGACTTTCGTTAACTCTTTCTAGTGATTTGTTCTCCACTTAGTTAGGGTATTTAATTTTGATGACCTCTGAGACCGTAGGAAGACTAGGTGGAATAAGATAAGTTAGTTTGTTCACGACTTGAAATCAAGTATGACCATCATGAGGGCATATTTATATGATGCCAGTATTATGACGTCTGGCCAACGTGATAATACTTACATCATATAACGTGCACTTGTTGTGGGCATCGGTTATTTCAAGAAGTGCCTTAGAACTTTAGAAATTCTGATAACTGTTTGGGATCATCCGCATTAGTGAGACCTTAAGTTCATCCTAACGGTACGCGTAACCTGCTTTCACCGTAGGTGGATTGCACGTCTGGATTCTCGTCACGCATTCTGCTGACCTCTAAGAATTTTCGGTAATAATCTTAGGTCCTGTTATAGAACTTCTGCCAATTGATGTTATCGATAATCTATTCCGTACGTTCTACTCTGACTTGTTAAATCAAATCCTGGGGATGACCCATCCGTCAAAATCCCACGTATTTCCTACGTCTTTTCGAGAAGATCCGATTATCATCCGTTACGTTCGATATATCTTTCTTTCGATTTGGATTCGGTATGAATTGCCTTTTGAGGAAACCGAAGTTTTAACCTATAATATAGAGTCATAAGAACCAAGTTTTCATATTCCTGTCCACAGTCAGTTGTGTTTCCATTTCGTTTCACCTCAATTTTCGAGGACGAAAATTTTTTTTTAGAGGGGAAGAGGTTGTAATACCTGAAATTCAGATAACTTGTAAAAAGACCAAATTACCCTTGAAACCATAAAACCTAAATAAATAAGTTGTAAAATTCTGAAACAATTCCAAAACTTCTGAAAACGAACTATATATGAAACGAATTAATTTCTGGGACAACATTATATTATTTTGAATGTCCAAAAATTATAAACTCACATATACATATACATATAATCCGAAATTAATTAATTAAATTAAATATATTTATAAAATCATTTAATTAGGATATACATCAAAATAAATTAGGAAAATATTACAAAATACAATCCTAATTCTTATCAAATGCTATGGGCCGAAAAATCTGAGATATCTCCCCCCCCCCCCCCCTCTAAGTCGGTCCTATACCTATTATTTACCAAACCCATTTGTTTTATTTTTTTTTGTAGAACCGAAACCCTAAAACCTAAAGTGTCGACAAACAAAAAAATCCCTCATCCCTCCATTCGACTTCTGGACCTAAACCAATAATTTTATGGTGTTCTTTGGAGTCTTAAGGAGCCAAGAAAAATAAGAGTTGGAATTTAGGGAGCTTGGTTTGATCGTGAGAATAGTTGGTTCGTTTTATTCCATCCGAGAGGTATTAATTCCTTTCGACTTATTCTTACGTTCTAAAAATTATCCAGTATTTTTCTAGTGATCTACATGTCGAATATGACCTAAGAAAAATAAATAACATGAATCATGCATGTTTATATAGGAGTACGAAATTAAAAGGGTTAAAATACACTTAATTTGTAAATCGTGCTATATGAATTTTCTGAGGTGTAACCATAATTTTTATATGTTCTTTGACATTAATATGAACTAAGAAAAATAGCCACATGATTTTTAGAAGCCTGGATAAATTGATGTAAATTGTTGTTTAAATCGGATTATATAAATAATTAAGAAAAATTAGTAAAAACCCTATTCCGAATTAGGGTTAGGGTTGATATTGTGTAATCTGATGTTAATTAATGTTATAATGATTTCATAATTATTGCATGATGATTTGATGAGATTAGGGCTTGATTTGGAATTTAAAAGTGTAATCGATTTGAATATTAAATTGTAAGGACCTGTTTTGCCAATTTTGAAACTTGTAGGGTATTTTTATAATGTTATATACATCTTTAGGAATTTGGTAAAAATATTACTTTGGGGTCCTAAGAGTAAATATTGCAAGATAATGAATTAATTGTATTTAAAAAGGGTTGTTTTATAATTAATTAAAATAGAGGGACTAAAAGTGTAAATTCTGGAATCTTGATATTTTTTGTCTAAATACTGATATTAAAAGTGTAATGTAAAATTTTGAGGATTTATGGGTCTAATATGTAATTGTTAATGAATTATGCAATGTAGGGTTTGTTTTGAAAATTATATAACTAAAGGGGTATAAACTGTGAATTGTGAAACTTAAGGGATTAAAATGTCATTCTGAATAAAGTATGTATTTAAGTCAGTAACTTAAAGTAGTTTCATGTTAGACCCTTGAATTTAATGAAATTTCAATTGAAACCCTAAACTATGTAAACTGGTCGTAATTACTCTTAAACTTTTGTAACTTGATAAAATGTACCTTACTTCCATAATAATCTTAATAAGGACTTAACCTAATCTGTGATATTATTAACTTACTAATAATGGAAATATAACTAAAGACCCTTTGGACTTCTGTCTTCTACTCCTTAGGTTCGAGGAAGGAGAAATCTAATCCTTGTCAGCTTTTAGCTTTGTGTCCTTGCATTCATAATAAGGTACAGATATTCTGCCCTCTTTCAGTAAGGGTTTTTCATTTCCCTTTTTCTTTCAGTTCTCATTTTCCTTATTAGGATTCCCTATACCATTGCTATGTTCCCTGATGTTTGTGAACCTTCCATGTGATCTTTTGTTTGGTGAACCTTCATGAACCTTGTGTTTGATCTTTTGTTCTGAACCCTGATTTGTGAACCTTGTTTTGAATCTTAATTTAGTATACTTGTTATAAAACCAAATTGATTTTTGATATAAACCTTAATCTGTTAAATCCTTATTTAAACCTAACTGATGTTGAACCATTCTTAGACTACATATGAAACGTTTTGGGGATAAACTACTTTTAAATAAGTAATATCACTTTTAATGAAAGTTACTAAAAGTTTTGGAAGACCATTTTAAAGAAAACTATTTTGAAAGATCAGTTGTTATGAAAACCATTTTTTTTGAAGGATTGTTTAAATGGATTTTTTTAAATAGGAACCTTTAGAGATAAACTGTTGATATGAAACTTTGATTATAAACTTTTGTTATACTCTTTTGAACCATATGATATAGTTCTTTTAATTTAACTTAAACTTTGATATAAAACTTAACCTGATAAATTTTAAGTTGAACCTATGATATATAATCCTGAACTGGTTGACATGAACCTTTGCCATGTACCCTTAGGATATGACTTTTTGATTATTTGATAGTACGTTCGACCTTTGACCTACAGTTTGATATTACGAGCCAATCACTAGGCATGAGGGTTTCATGTCCATGTCATTGACGCACCTCTGACATGACTCTAGGGCAGGAGAGTGATGACCTGTTCCGTCCCTTATTTATTATTTGTTATGGCCATTATAATTATGATTATTGATTTGTCTGTGGGGCGTATGGGTGCACTCTAGATTTTACCTGTTATCTGTATATGTTATGTTATATGTTTATTGTTATATTTATCTGGTGACTGATGGTGTGTGCGATACACGTCTTTCACATATCTGGGAGTTAGCTACTCTATTTGGTTATATTTGCGATGATAGGATATGGCTTGTTTCTGGGCTCGTGATAGATTCGGTTTCCTTGTCTATTGAACCTCATGAATTTTCCCTATTACTTGTTCCTTTTCTTTTCCTTAGTTTTATTCCTTATTTATTCCTGACATCGCATTTCTACATTTTGAGTTATCGGTATGACCTGTATTCTTGATCTTCTTGATTTTACTATCTATTATTGTTTGTTACCGTTATATCTGTTCACTGTGCTCTAGTAGCTCATCCGCATTTCTTTTCCTGCGGCAGGTTTTAGTAGGAAGGTGGGAATGAGAGAAGAGTGTATCTTTGGACTTAGAAGCTTGGATAGCTATGCTGGATTTAGAATTGAACCGAAGATAATATACTTTAGACGTAATGTTTTGGAAGTTTTCATTTGAAACCCTATAGATTCTAGTATTTCATTTGTTATCCTTTGAGATTTTTGTATTAATGGAAATGTATGCTTGGTTTTGTTCTGATGTGAATCCATTGTTGTGATATCTTTACCCTTGTCGGGTTGGGGTGTTACATGCTGCCCTACCGAGGATTCAGGACCCTTTTCTCCCTTGGGTACTGATTGTGATTTATCCGTACCTTCATCGGGATGTGAGGGGGGAATGCTTCCTGATCCCTCTGACTTGTGTATGTCAGTTGAACCATGTGGAATGGGTGTGCCCGAGGTCACTGAGGATGATTGCTCAGTGACTTCCGTTGGCCTTTGTTTTGAGGTCAAGAGGGTCTCAGAAATGGGTGTCTCAGAGGTCTCGGCCTTTTTCAACCTCTTTTTAAGGTTGAGTTGGTTTTGAGGATCAGTCTCAGTGGCGAGTGGCTTGGGTTTAACCACCTGGCTGGACTGACCCTTCTTTGTCTTCTTCACCTTTTTTGTCGGTGAAGGAACTGGAGAGATAGCGTCATTACCCTGAATGACTGATTGCATGTATTTAGTCAGGGCAATATGTGTAACCTCACTGATGCTACTAGTGAAGTTTGACTTGTGCAGGACGTCAGGCTTCGTACCTTCTGCATCAGTCCTCACATAGTCAGAACCAAGTAGGTCCTGAAGCACACAGGAAACAAATCTAGGATAGTACATATGCCTTTGCCTATGTTTTCCTGAGAGCTTAGCAACAAGGTCTCGGAAGATTATTCCTCCGATGTCTATTTTTGTACCCTCAAGGAGACTGAACAACATCAATTGTTGTGATGAGTTCAACTGCTCCGTAGAGGATTTATTTCCACCCAGGACATGAATGACAAATTTCATCAGTATCCTCCAAATAGGGTGGAACCATGTTTTGACTACTGGAGCCTTTTCCAGTAAGCCTCCCGCAGACGTTGTAGGACGTCTGGGGTCATGGGGTGCAAGAAATATCAGTTCATTCTTTATGTCCTGATCAGTAGGGTTGGGTGAAAAGGCTTCAGCAAAGTCAAGGCATGTGGCTTTAATGAATGCTGAGTAGTCAAAGGAGAGGGTTCTACTCCCATTCATCACCGTGAAGGTGATGATTGACTCTTTGGTGTCTTTGGGGCTGGTTGCCACAGCCGTACACCAGAATTCCCCCAAATAGTCATGGTAGATGACTGAGGGGGTGTGGGTGAAAGCCTTTGCAAGAAAACAATTACGAAGATATTTCATAACGTTCTTGTAGGCTGGGTAGATTTTTGGATATGAGAAATTTCCCACCACATTGTTTTTGGTTAGGTCTACACCCTCCAATGTGAAATCCACATTAGGGACGTATGTCACAGCTTTAGAAGAAGCCATTTGTGGGTAAGTCTGGGTTTGACTAAGGTTAAAGGGTTTCTAAAGCTTAAGAATGCACACACAATTTGTCTTTGAGAATTAAAAATGGCAGAGTTTTGCTTAAGATTCTATAAAAACATGTGTATGTATTATTCTGGTTGGGGTATTTATAGGAAAGTGGAGATGGGGGTGTTTTGGTCATTTGAGCGATATTAATTTATTCAAAAAGAATTATTGGAAATTTTTTTGAATAATATGTTTTGGGATCCGCATTTAATGCCAACACTTCACTTTCCTGGTTTGGCGCAACAGTCGAAGTGAACAGTTGAGCAGTTCTGCAAAAGTGCAACTTGCAGAGATGAGTCATCACATATTTGAAATGTGATTGGAGAGGCATTTAATGCCAAGTGGGAATGTGGTGGCCTAGAGGTGGAAGCCAGAAAGGCAAAAAGAACAAATATTCTTGAATTAAATATGAGTTCAGTTACCAACCTCGGACATTTACTAACTAGATACTTAGAGCATTTAAGTCAGTATTTAATGTCTCTTTTCAGGGCCCTGAATGACTCTTCATTCAGTGATTGGTTTTTCAGGGACTTGGGATTAGTCACTGATGATTCAGGAATGAGGAATGATTCCTGAGAAACAAGGATTCAGGAACTTGGGTTTAGTTCCTGAGGATGAGGATTCAGTGAAATGTTTTCACTGATGTACACATTGAGTCAGGGACCTGAGATTTTAAGAATTTACACTTCAGTTGGTAGGAATCAATCAGTGGACTGATTCTCTATATCCAACATTCCTAATTCAGCTTTCAACCTTGTGAAAGTTGGTTCATCCAAAGGTTTGGTGAAGATATCAGCTAACTGATATTTAGTAGGGATGAAGTGTAATTCAATGTCACCATTCATGACATGGTCCCTGATGAAGTGATATCTGATATCAATGTGTTTTGTTCTCTGATGAAGAACATGGTTGTTTGAGATTGCAATTGCACTTGTGTTATCACAAAAGATGGGTACCATCTTGTACTGAATTCCATAGTCACTGAGTTGACTTTTCATCCAGAGTACATTTGCACAACAACTAGCTGCTACAACATATTCAGCCTCAGCTGAGGACAAGGCAACTGATTGTTGCTTCTTAGCACTCCAACAGACTAATTTCCCACCAAGAATTTGGCAAGAGCCTGAGGTGCTTTTTCTGTCCATGTTGCATCCAGCATAGTCAGAGTCTGAGTATCCTTTGAGATCAAGTCCTGAGCACTTTGGATAGTATAATCCAAGGTTAGGAGTGCCCTTCAGGTACCTGATGCGTGGTTTTGCAACCTTACAACAGGTTTTACCTCTCGAGGGATCTCAAGAGGCTTACAACCCCACCAGGCAGTGTACCTGACCGATGTAGTATAGTGTAGTGGTAAGTACGGGGGATTGATCGTTCTCCACAGGGAATAGTGTTCGTTAGGTATGAAAAATTACTCTAATAGGTCTAAGGGTGAGAGAAGATTCTTTTTTATATTTTTATAATTTTATGAAAGCAAGTAAAATCTCGGGTTTGAAAGAGTGGGCGGAATTAGTTGCTAATCAACTAACCCAAATAACTACGAATGCAAATAAAATAAAATAACTGAAAATGAAAAGGTGGTAAAACTTATATAGAGAGAAATGTGTTTACTTAGATTTCCTTACTCCCTAACTATCTTTTACCGGTTGATTAGTGTGTATTAGTTGCGTGGATGACGGGTGTATTCCTTAATACCATTTGTGGGGTGGCGTACGTACTTCCCCAACTCTACAAGCTCCTACTTCACTCCTATGTCGAGCCGGCTAGGAAGCTCCTAACATGGGATCACTAGAATTCGCTTGTGCATTAAATACAACCATAAAAACCTTTAGTACGCATTGGTTCATGTTTCTTAAGACGTTCAAGCAAGTTACCGAATAGGAAGTTAGCCAGTTTTCTTAAGCCTAACATAGATAAACAATCATCCAATACAACTAACAACACACTAATAACCAATGATCAATAGCTAGGTTTCTGATGAAGCGAAAAGTGTACCGCTTTTAAGGGGTCATTTAAGCCCTAAATCGTATTTATTTGATCAAATATTGCCCTAAATCGTTCCTTTTGTCATTTTAGGTACTTTTGAGAAGAAATCTGGAAAAGGAGGCATTTTGGACGTTTTTGGAGCATAAAAGTGAAGAAAACGGCAAAGTCTCAAAAATCGGCTGAAAGTTACCTTTGACGGCGTCATATTTAACCCTGGACGGCGTCATGCCTTGGCAAAAGTGGTGGATGTGAAATTTACTCATGATAAGCCAGAGAAATTGCATGGAAATTCTGACGGCGTCACGCTTTAATCTGATCAAGGTCGTCACGTTATAATTCAAAGAGGGACGGCGTCACGTTCATAGTCTGACGGCGTCAAGCCTTGATAAGCCAGAACGGATTTTGGAGAGCTAAAGAGGGACGGCGTCAAGAAGGTCATCCGAGAACCCTAAAAGCGGCGAGGTGACGGCGTCACACTCCATAACGTGACGCCGTCAGATCCAAAAGTCTATATATAGTTTTCTAATTTTTTGTCATTAGTGTGGAACTTATTTGGGAACTTTGTGTGTGAAAACCCTAGGACGAATTTGGCAGCTCTTTCAAGGCTTTTTGCCTTGAGATCTTCCATGTTACATTGAAGATAAGTTATCAATTAATCATTCAATATGTCTATGTGTTGTTTGATTCTATCTTATTCTTGTCTTTTGTTTAACATGTTAGGCTAGATTTATCTTGTGTTTGCTTAGATCTAATGAAACCTAGCTATTGATTATTGGTTATTAGTGTGTTGTTAGTTGTATTGGATGATTGTTCATCTATGTTAGGCTTAAGAAAACTGGCTAACTTCCTATTCGGTAACTTGCTTGAACGTCTTAAGAAACATGAACCAATGCGTACTAAAGGTTTGTATGGTTGTATTTAATGCACAAGCGAATTCTAGTGATCCCATGTTAGGAGCTTCCTAGCCGGCTCGACATAGGAGTGAAGTAGGAGCTTGTAGAGTTGGGGAAGTACGTACGCCACCCCACGAATGGTATTAAGGAATACACCCGTCATCCACGCGACTAATACACACTAATCAACCGGTAAAAGATAGTTAGGGAGTAAGGAAATCTAAGTAAACACATTTCCCTCCACATAAGTTTTCACCAACATTTTCATTTTCTGTTATTTTATTTAATTTGCATTCGTAGTAATTTGGGTTAGTTGACTAGCAACTAATTCCGCCCACTCTTTCAAACCCGAGATTTTACTTGCTTTCATAAAAATATAAAAACATAAAAAGAATCTTCTCTCACCCTTAGACCTATTAAAGTAGTTTTTCATACCTAACGAACACTATTCCCTGTGGAGAACGATCAATCCCCCGTACTTACCACTACACTATACTACATCGGTCAGGTACACTGCCTGGTGGGGTTGTAAGCCTCTTGAGATCCCTCGAGAGGTAAAACCTGTTGTAAGGTTGCAAAACCACGCATCAAGTTTTTGGCGCCGCTGCCGGGGAATAGTTATTGTTTAGGTTGAATTTTTATTTTATAGGTCTACTCACTAGACTCCCTTCTAGTGAAATTTTTATTTTCTTTTTCTAGGTTTTCTTTAAGTCTATCTTTTTCTGCTCCGTCCACTGCTCAAATCTTCCTTGGCCATCATGGTAAACGAAGATTTCTCCAATCTCAGAGTCACCAGGAGTCGTAGTTCATTAAGCGACCTTATTTCTCCCTACGCAGAACCCGATAGGGAAATGCGTAGATTAAGGCGACTCTTTGCAACACCCGAACCATCTGGCTTTGCCATCAACTTTGATGTTGCCCTCTCCGAGGAAGAATCCAATCATCATTCTACACCTCCTAGCCCTCAACCCAATCACGATATGGAGATTCCCGAAAACCCAATTCCTAAATGCCTCAAGGACTACTCTTCTCCCACCCCTCGTGGCTTTTCCAATGCTATCGTTTTTCCAAATGAGCACACGAATGGGGTCTTGCGTGCAACCGATATTTGGCTTGTCCAAAGTGTATGCAAGTTCCACGGATTGAAAACGGAAGACCCAATCCAACACATCAAGGACTTCCTGAAAATAGTGGATACCCTCCATACGGACGGGGCCACTAGGGATACCTCCCGGCTACGATTCTTTCCCTTCACCCTTTCTGAAAAAGCCGGAGACTGGTATAACCAACTTCCCTCCGAATCCATTTTCACATGGGAACAACTTGTCTCAAAATTCTACGAGAAATTCTTTCCAATAGGAAGGACTTCAACGTTAAGAGACGAAATCTTTCGCTTCCATGTTGGACCAGCTGAACCCATTCACGAATCTTGGAACAGATTCAAAGATCTGATTAGACATGTCCCTCATCATGGCATTGAACTCTGGCTTCTGGTTCAAATTTTTTATGAAAGTGTCCCCAAAAGCGACCAATGTGGCATTAATAATTCGGTAAAAGGAAAAATAGCCAACCTAAGTGCTGAAGAAGGATGGAATAGAATTTAGGAATACGCAAATGATCAAGACGATACCTGGGATGAACCCGATTCGATCATGAGCATTTCCAAGATCATGAAAGAGCCTCCTTTTGCTAGCCGGTTGAGCAGAATGAATGATCAAATCTCTTATCTAGACAAGTCACAACCAACTAAACGGTTGTCAAACCCATATTTGATCTGCGACCAATGTGGTGGCCCGCATGAAGTGGAGGAATGCGGGGATGATACCACCACCGAACAAGCATGCTTGTCAAGCCACGACATCTTCGATGATCCTTCGCTCTTGACTTTCTACCAAAACAATGATTTCACCTCTTGGGGAAATCTTGTGAGAGAAGAAGGAGGAGGAGAATATCCTGACTACAAGGTTAGGAGCACTTTTGAGGATGATCTTGGGCATTTCACGTTTGAGAAGAATCTGCAACTAAATGGTCTCGACAACCTCATCATTAGCCAACAAAACGACGTGAGGGCCAATTTCGCAGAGCTCAACGCCACTCTCGACAGCCTTGGCGAACCTCAAAGAGATCCCTTACTCGCCATCACCACTCGTGCTGGAACAACTACTAAAGATCCACCCTACCCAGCTCAACCATCTAACGTCATGGAGCCCAACACCCCTCATGAGGAGGAAGATAATGTAAACGATGAGAATCCCGAACAAACCCCTCCGGTAACTCCCTCTCCACCTACTCCAACCAAACAGCCCATTAAAGTCCCATACCCGTCCCGTCTCAAGAATCAAAAGGTCGAAAACGATAATAAAAGATTCTTGTCATATTTGAGGAATTCGGTCGTCACAATACCCCTTCTTGATGCATGTTACCATATGCCCAAATATAGTACATACTTCAAGAAGTTGCTAACCAACAGAAAAGGGCTCGAGGGTCTTGTAACCTTAGGAGAAGAATGTTCTGTGGTGACTCAACGAGGGCTGCCAAAGAAGGTGGACGATCCAGGTAGTTTCACCTTGCCTTGCTCAATAGGATCTCTTTCAGTTAAGAATGCTTTGGCCGACTTAGGAGCAAGTATCAATCTTATGCCGCATTCCATGTTCCTCAAATTAGGGTACTCTGGATTGAAACCCACCCGTATGAGCATCCAACTAGCCGATAGATCAGTCAAATACCCCTTAGGAATATGCGAGAATGTGCTGGTTAAGGTAGGGAAGTTCAAATTTCCAGTTGACTTCGTCATCTTAGAGATGGAAGAAGATGACCTAGTGCCCATCATTCTAGGGAGGCCATTCCTTGCAACTGCTCGTGCTGTTATTGATGTTCATGACGGCAAACTAACCTTACGAGTGGGGGCCGATAGCTTAACCTTCGACATCAAGGACACAATGAATCTTTCTCTCGAAGCAGATAATCAACTGTACTTCATCGAAGAAATCGATGAACTATCCGACGAGATTGACAATTGTATAGATGAACAGATGGAAGCTGGTTGGTTGAGAGATGAAGCTTTCTTACCCATCTTTGAGGAGGAAAAGACTATGGATGTAAACGCAGTCTCTTTTTATCCCAGACAAGAAATCGAACAGCTTGAGCTTCGTAAACCCGAGAACAAACTTAAACCCTCCATCATCGAGCCACCTGCGGTAGAACTCAAGGAACTCCCAACCAACCTTGAATATGCTTTCCTCCAAGGGGAAGATCAACTTCCGGTAATCATAAGTTCTTCCTTGAAAAGTGAACAAAAAGATAAACTCTTAGGAGTTTTAAAAAAATATAAAGGGGTTATAGCATGGAGTGTAGCCGACATCAAAGGGATTGACTCTACTTTCTGCACGCATAAAATCCTCATGGAGGAGGATTATAAACCCACCGTGCAGCCTCAAAGGCGAGTAAACCCCAACATTAAGGAAGTCGTGAAAAAGGAAGTCATTAAGCTCCTAGATGCAGGGCTAATTTACCCAATTTCCGACAGTCCATGGGTGAGTCCTGTGCAGGTTGTACCAAAAAAGGAGGAATGACAGTAGTAAAGAACGATAAGGATGAGTTAGTGCCTCAACGAACGGTAACTGGATGGCGGGTGTGCATCGATTATAGGAAGTTGAATGATGCAACCCGAAAGGATCATTTCCCTCTCCCATTTATCGACCAAATGTTGGAAAGGTTAGCGGGGCATGAGTACTACTACTTCCTAGATGGGTTCTCAGGGTATTTCCAAATCCCTATCGCTCCTGAGGACCAAGAAAAGACTACGTTTACATGCCCTTATGGCACCTTCGCCTACAAGCGAATGCCCTTTGGACTATGTAACGCCCCCGCCACTTTCCAGCGCTGCATGACGGCAATCTTCCATGAGTTAATGGAAGACAGCATGGAGGTCTTCATGGATGATTTTTCAGTCTTTGGAAACTCTTTTGATCGCTGTCTTGCTAACCTTGAGAAAATGCTCAAACGTTGTGAGGAGACCAACTTGGTACTAAACTGGGAAAAGTGCCACTTTATGGTAAAAGAAGGGATTGTGCTAGGGCACAAAATTTCAGGAAGTGGAATCGAAGTAGACCGGGCAAAAATTGAAGCTATATCCAAACTTCCCTATCCAACAACGGTCAAGGCAATCCGTAGCTTTTTGGGTCATGCTGGCTTCTATAGGAGATTCATTAAAGATTTCTCAAGAATAGCTAAACCAATGACTCAGTTGCTCATGAAGGATGCCCCGTTCGACTTCTCTCAAGAGTGCAAGGATGCATTCGATCAATTGAAGCAGGAACTTACCCAAGCTCCAATTATGGTCACCCCTAACTGGGAGTTACCCTTTGAAATCATGTGCGATGCTAGCGATTATGCTGTTGGAGCAGTATTAGGCCAAAGACTTAACAAACACTTTCAGCCAATATACTACGCTAGCAAAACCATGAATCCTGCTCAAGAAAACTACACTACCACTGAAAAGGAATTACTAGCCGTAGTATTTGCTGATGGAGCGTGATGTGTCGTTGCGGTTTAGCAGTTTTAATGCCTACTCAAGTTTTAAATTTATATTTAGCCGACTTATCAATAACACACACACTTAACGAGCAGTGTACCCGGTCAGTATGAATATAATGGTAAGTAGAGTGTCGATCACTAAGAGTGGAACGTATTATCTCGTTATTCTAATCAGTATTTTAATATCCTAACGCAAGGGGGTTTCAGCCTGAGAGACTGGCACGATTTGTTTGCAATTAAATAATAAAATAAACCAATAGGCACGAATCAGCAAGTAGCACACACGTACACAGATAAATACTCGAGACAATAAGAGGGCTGTCCTTATGATTAAGTAGATTGTCACTTGTTTTATTGATAGCCTTATATGAAGTGTATGTAGTTAACCCTTTCTCGTTGGTCCTATTCTTATCGGCGAGTAAACCCTTAATGATTACTTATGTCTAAAAGTTATTCCTAAGTGATCAATTTAGTAATAACCGTGGGAGCCACATTATTTTCCGCAGTCAAATGCCCGCAAGCCACTAATAAACACAGAGGTTATCAATGCACTAATAAGTAGTAACCAAAGACATCAACATATAAACTTTAATTTATGGGAAAGCAAGTATTAAAGGGAGTGCAATCTTTCGTTGTCACATTACACAAGCCACCAATCCTGATGAATTAAAGTTTGCTAACACAATAAAACAAAACTACTTAATGAATTAAACACATGCAGCACCTTCTTACAGCTCTTGTATCTTTGATTTGGGTGTGTCTTGTGCTGCCTCCTTGACTGAATTCGTCCTTGGTTTCTCTTGTTCGGTCTTCGGTATTATAATATGGTATCCCCGAAATTCGTCTGGTCTTGGGGTATTTATAGTTTCTGTCTGAGGGAAGATGCGGCGCATCTAGTAAGTAGATGCGGCGCATTGACTTAACTTCGCGTGGGGTCCAAGATTATAATATTCAGGAATATTCGTACACCGCTAGAAGATGCGGCGTAACTCCATGATTAGATGCGGCGCATGTCCTCTTGTATCTTGGATCGTATCTGGTGATATCTTAATAGAGATGCGGCGCATGTCATGAGTGAGATGCGGCGCATCTGGAGCAGATTAGTCTTGATCTTCTTCATTTCAGTAGACTCTTAACTTCTTGCATGTTTTGCTCCATAATCAGTCCAAAATCCCTAAGTTTCACCAAATGCTTGTTTTTACCTGAGAATTACAAAAGTAAACGATTAAGTATCAATCCTCATACATAATAGAATAAAACAAGTCAAATTAATAGGATAAATGATAGTAATAAAATGTACTTATTTGAGTTCATCAAATATCCCCCCACTTGAACTTTACTTGTCCCCAAGTAAACCTTAGAATTTCTTTTATGAAAATGTATCCTAAAAGATGTTAGTATTTATTTTTATATTTAAGCATGTATTCGTTTAATTCATAATCACACAACTAAACACTTTAACGAATTAGAAGTATAAATAAATAATTTGATAAAAGCAAATCTAATCGTTTAACTGTCCAGTCGCGACGAATATTCTATCATAAGCTTGGCAAGTATACACATCTCCCCCACTAAAGCCAAGGAATAACAAGTCTAAAGCGGCAAAAAGGGTTTTTAGGCTTAAGGGTTAATTATTCTCTTTCACTATCGATCTCAAATTCCAGAAAAGGCGACAAAATCACAAATACATGATCGAATCCACGAACACGATACTTGCAATTGCTCAAATCCTTAACTCGAATAGGCTAAAGATAGGTCCAAACTTCACCAATAATAATATATCAAAAAGGGCGACAAAATCATAAATACATAGCCGAATCCACGACTACGATACTTAAGATTGCTCAAATCCCTAATCTCAATAAATCAAAGGTTCGGTTGGATAAAGAATAATAAAGGGCATGGTAACATTTGGGATATAAATTGGTGTAAAAATAAAAATAAACAAAACAAATAAATTAAAATCCTAAGTGTGGTTAATCACTATCCCAACCATCCCATGAATAAGACTCATATCATCGAATAACTCACGCTTTAACACTTGAAACACACGCTTTAGGTAGACACGAATTATACTCAACAAGATCTTAATCAAAGAATAAACCTTAATTGGCGTTCCCATAACTGCCAATTCCCATTCAATCCATAGATATAGTACAACAAATAGTGGTGATATCGACCACTTACATAACTTTACATAAGTTGGTTAAAACTAACTTCCAACTTTTCTTTCTTTCTTTTTCTTTTCTTATTTTTTCGATTTTTTTTTTTTTTTTTTTTTTTTTTTTTTTTTTTTTTTTTTTAACAAAAGATGTGTAAAATTTCACCACATCACTATAATGATAATTCTGGATAATTTTTCTATACTTTTCATACTTCAGAAATAACGTTAATAGTGAAAGTAGTAAACACACGAAAAATAAACTCAAAAATATACAATATTTACTTTCACTCCAATTGCATTGTGCAATTTCCCGACCTAACCAAAGATAATGAATTACGCACGCGAACACAGGTAATGTAAGGAAACACACTTTGCCTATAGCAATTAACCAACCACGGATTCTAATCTACAGGGTAGGCTAAGGTGTAAGGGTGTAACGAAACATTTTAAACATAGGTGTAAGAAACGAAAGGAATGGCTCTGAGTGTTTTTCTAGGGGTATCTTACTCTAAAAATGAGAGTAACAAAAGGTTTATACGGGGGTTAACTAACCAGTGTAGTTAGCTAATAACACATAACATATAAAGGCTATTTGGGTGTAATCCTAGAATTTTACCAATTTAGACAAGTCATTCCAATTATATAAATAATACTCATTATGGTGGTCTCGAATAGTATACAAGCCAAGTTCTAAAGTTTACAAGTCACCGGCACACTCATAGATTTGTGAATTTTGAAAAATCACAATTTTTGAAAATAACGTCATGTGTGCAGCTATGCAACTTAGATCTTAAACAAAAACATGCTAAAATTTTTTTTTAAGTTTGATATATTAAGCACATTTTAAGCATAATTTTTGAAAAAGTTTAGGACAAGTAATTGTTAAGTGTTCTAATTCTCCAATCCCCCCACTTAAGTTAAACAACGTCCTCGTTGTTTGTATAAAAGGTTAAAAACTGGAAAATAAAAGAATTAGAACAGAAAAACTCCCCTGAGATTTGCTCGGTATGATCCTCCATTAGTATAAGAGCAAAAATCATCTTTCTTTTGGATTAGAACGTTAAAGCTTCATACTTGATGTATCCACAGGAAATCCAGGAAACTATAATACCACCAACACTTTAAAACACACCTAAGATAAGAAAGGTTCAAACTTGCATAATACATTAGTAGTTAGGAAAAATAAAACTTAAAAATTAAAACTGAAAATCATCAGGTCAGTCGATGCGCCGTATCTTATGGAAGAAGATACGCCGTATCGAGCCTGGAATTAATACGGATCAGAATAAAGATGCGCCGCATCCTTAACCAGGGATGCGCCGCATTAAAATAAACTGATAAATAGTTTTAAAGTCGGAAAAAAATGCAGAAAAATAAAATAAGATATGACCATTGCAGGAGATGCGTCGCATCTCAGAATTGAGATGCGCCGTATCTTCATGCGGGCCTGACTGACTCGACACAGAAAACAGAATAATAAAAAAATTTCGGGTTGTCTCCCGGTAAGCACTTGTCTTTATTCCAGAGTCTTCAAGTTAGACTCACGTTCAGCTCTTTAATATCGATCATTGAAGGAGTCGGAAACATCGCGCTCCTTCATCGCCAATTCAGTAATATTGAACACTCCTTGCTCGTCCTTAATTTTCACGCCGTTCTTCTTTAATATCTGCATAAACAAAGTCCTGTCCCTTCCGGGCAGAGATGACAAAATGATAGACGGGAAATTCTTATTATCATATAGGCACAAATAAGCAAGGTGGGGTGGTAGTTCAATAAACACATCATTATTCAAATTCATTTTCTCAACTATTCTCCTACGTTTATTAATTACTACACAATCATACCACTCATCATCAGAATCATTAACAACATTGCGTCTAAGTTCGGTAGGTACATTAAGGTCAATGAATTCCTCAAAGTTCTCATGATTAGGACTAGTTGAGTTGTTTTGAATCAATGTTTCTCCCATAAGTCTAGCTTCAAGATCGAGGTCCATACGCTCTCTTAATCCTAGCACATAAACACCTCTAATTATGCTCTTAACAGGATCTTGACATTTATAGACTAGTTTATTATTCCCTACCCTTAATGAGATTTTTCTCTTAAACACATCAATCTTAGCATGGGCAGTAGACAAGAAAGGTCTTCCGAGGATTAAAGGAATCTTAACATCCTCGGGCATGTCTAGTATAACAAAGTCTACGGGAAAAATAAACTGCTCAATCTTAACTAGTACATTATTAGCAATCCCTTCAGGTCGTTTTACCGTTTTATCAGCCAATTCAATAAGTAATTTAGTTGGTGCTAATTTTCCTAGTCCTAAGGTAGCGAATGTCTTAAGAGGCATAACACTAACACTAGCTCCTAAGTCAGCTAACACATTATTGAAAGATATATTATTAATAGAACAAGGTAGAGTAAAACTTCCTGGGTCTCTTTCTTTATGAGGCAAGGCATTTGAGTCGGTTGCAGGGCTCTCTTCTTTCATTGTTGCCTTGATCTCCTCTTCAATCTTTGTCTTCTCTTTTAGTAGTCTCCGTAAGCTCATTGAAGAATTAAAGAAAAATTCGGGTCTTGCACCATCATTACCATTCATCGATCTTCTAGGTATATTAGGAGTGACTTCTTCAGTGGTGCTTATGGCCTTGACATGATCTCTTGGGTTGGTTTCAGTTGAGCTCGGTAAACTTCCATATCCCCTTTCTTGAAGAACTTTGCTCATTTGACCAATTTGTTGTTCCAATGCTTTGATCGAAGCTCCTTGATTTCTTGTAGTAGTGTCCATTGAAGCTCGGATTTCTTTGATCATAGCAGTATTCTCTTCATGTCTTTTAGCAGCATCGGTCATAATTTGCTTTAAAGTATCATCTAAAGTCTGCCTCCTTTCTTGATAAGCGGGATTGAAGTTGTTCTTTTGATAGAATCCCGGTGTAGCTTCCCTAAATCTTCCTGAAGGTCGGAATGGTTGTCCAAATTGGGTGTAATATGCTTCTTCAAACGTCTCACTTTCATTCTTGTTCGGGCAATCTTTAGTGTAGTGAGGTCCTTCACACTTTTCACATCCAACTTGGGCAGCATACGCTCTTTCATCACGCTTCTTCATTTCTCTACTAATTTTATCCAATTGAGCTTGAATAGCAGCAATCCCGTCAAAATTATTGCTGCTCTTAGATCTAGTAGAGGTCCCATCGTGCCATTTTTGAGAATGATCGGCAGCTTCTTGGATTGCTTTCCTAGCATTAGTTGCACTCATTTGAGGTACAGCTCCCTTAGCATCCAAAATCTGTCTTGTAGGCACGTCCAGTCCTTGATAAAACAATATTATCTCCTGCATAGGGGTTAGATAGTGTTGAGGACATTTTATCAATAAATCTTTAAATCGTTCCCAAGCTTGATAAAGAGTTTCATCAGGCTCTTGCTTGAAACTATTGATAGCCTCCATCTTTTTAGCAGTCTTAGCAGGTGGACAATATCTCTTCAGGAATTTGCTCTTCAAATCTCCCCATGTAGTGATTGAACTAGCAGGTTCATTCCTTAGCCACTTGTTAGCGGCTCCTTTTAGCGAGATTGGAAAGATTCTTAGCATGAGTTGATCGGCAGTCACTCCTTCTGAAGTAAACAAATCTGCAATCTCCAGGACCTTTTCAACATGCTCATTAGCATCCTCATGTTCCGTCCCACTGAAAGCATTCTCTCTTAGTTCCTTGAGAAACTGACCCTTCAATTCAAATTTTGACTTATCATCAAACTTAGGTCTAGCAACTCCTGAAGTGTAATCAGCACAGGTACTGTTCATGTATTCCTCCATAGTAGTGTTTTCGCCCATTGTTTCTGTTTCAACTTCCTCTTTTTCTTCAGAAAAGTAATCAAGCTCGAGTGAACTTGAAAGATCAAAGCTTTTTGTGTTGAAAAGCCTTTTAAGCGAATGTAGGGCTCGTTCAGGATCTTCGAAAGGTTGAATCAAGTTCTTCGTAGAACTCCTGGTCATGCACTTCCTGAAATCAACACAAAAATATCAGTAGGGTATGCTCGAGAAAGTAATATATCAGATAATTAATAACGAAAACGGAATACGAAAAATTAAAGTTACTGATATCTGCAGATGATGCGCCGTATCCAAAAAGTTGGATACGCCGTATCTAATAATCGATAAAATTTAATCAGACTTTATTCAGAAAATAGATACGCCGCTTTAGAATTTAAGAATGCGCCGTATCGGATTAATTAATCAAAAATCGATATTTATTTAAAATTAAATACGTCGTATTAACGAAAGTTAATGCGCCGTGTTTTCGTTACGTTTCAAAATACAAAATTTTTGATTCAGAAAGATGCGCCGTATCGATAGAGATCGATACGCCGTATCTGTTTAATAATTCGCAAACTGTTTTTAATTAAAATAATAGATACGCCGTATCTGCGAAAGCAGATGCGTCGTATGGCGTTAACGTTTAGAAATTTTTTTATTAAAAACAGATACGCCGTATCTGCTAAAGCAGATGCGTCGTATTACTTTATCGCTTAGAAAAATTTTCTTATTAAAAACAGATACGCCGTATCTTGGGGAAAAGATGCGTCGTATCGAATTAATTAAACGCGTTGTATTTAAAAAAAATTAAACGCAATAAGCCGTATCTGAGAGATCAGATGCGCCGTATCGTTTGATTTAGCACAGTACAACGATAGCAGAACAGAAAAAATACGAAAAATAAAAAAAAAAAAAAAAAAACACACAAACAAAAATAAACACACAAAAATAAAAGAAAACAATTAACACACAATACAACAAATATGCAAAATAATACAATGATGCAATTAATCTAATAAAAAGAAAAACCTAATTAAAATACTAATCAAATTAACAGATAATAACAATTCACTCCCCGGCAGCGGCGCCAAAAACTTGATGGAGCGTGATGTGTCGTTGCGGTTTAGCAGTTTTAATGCCTACTCAAGTTTTAAATTTATATTTAGCCGACTTATCAATAACACACACACTTAACGAGCAGTGTACCCGGTCAGTATGAATATAATGGTAAGTAGAGTGTCGATCACTAAGAGTGGAACGTATTATCTCGTTATTCTAATCAGTATTTTAATATCCTAACGCAAGGGGGTTTCAGCCTGAGAGACTGGCACGATTTGTTTGCAATTAAATAATAAAATAAACCAATAGGCACGAATCAGCAAGTAGCACACATGTACACAGATAAATACTCGAGACAATAAGAGGGCTGTCCTTATGATTAAGTAGATTGTCACTTGTTTTATTGATAGCCTTATATGAAGTGTATGTAGTTAACCCTTTCTCGTTGGTCCTATTCTTATCGGCGAGTAAACCCTTAATGATTACTTATGTCTAAAAGTTATTCCTAAGTGATCAATTTAGTAATAACCGTGGGAGCCACATTATTTTCCGCAGTCAAATGCCCGCAAGCCACTAATAAACACAGAGGTTATCAATGCACTAATAAGTAGTAACCAAAGACATCAACATATAAACTTTAATTGATGGGAAAGCAAGTATTAAAGGGAGTGCAATCTTTCGTTGTCACATTACACAAGCCACCAATCCTGATGAATTAAAGTTTGCTAACACAATAAAACAAAACTACTTAATGAATTAAACACATGCAGCACCTTCTTACAGCTCTTGTATCTTTGATTTGGGTGTGTCTTGTGCTGCCTCCTTGACTGAATTCGTCCTTGGTTTCTCCTGTTCGGTCTTCGGTATTATAATATGGTATCCCCGAAATTCGTCTGGTCTTGGGGTATTTATAGTTTCTGTCTGAGGGAAGATGCGGCGCATTGACTTAACTTCGCGTGGGGTCCAAGATTATAATATTCAGGAATATTCGTACACCGCCAGAAGATGCGGCGTAACTCCATGATTAGATGCGGCGCATGTCCTCTTGTATCTTGGATCGTATCTGGTGATATCTTGATAGAGATGCGGCGCATGTCATGAGTGAGATGCGGCGCATCTGGAGCAGATTAGTCTTGATCTTCTTCATTTCAGTAGACTCTTAACTTTATGCATGTTTTGCTCCATAATCAGTCCAAAATCGCTAAGTTTCACCAAATGCTTGTTTTTACCTGAGAATTACAAAAGTAAATGATTAAGTATCAATCCTCATACATAATAGCATAAAACAAGTCAAATTAATAGGATAAATGATAGTAATAAAATGTAATTATTTGAGTTCATCACTAGCCGTAGTATTTGCTTTTGATAAGTTTCGCCAATATCTTGTCCTTTCCAAAACGGTTGTTTTTACGGACCATTCAGCTATTCGATATCTTTTCAATAAACTGGATGCTAAACCACGGTTACTTCGTTGGATCTTACTATTGCAAGAATTCGATGTTGAGATTCGTGATAAGAAAGGAGCCGAGAATCTTGCAGCTGATCATCTCTCTCGTCTCGAAAACCCCAGCCTCGCTGAATCTGATAAGAGTGAGATTCGGGAGTCATTTCCTGAAGAGCAGCTCATGTCAATAAATGATTCTGAACCATGGTATGCGGATTATGCTAACTACCTGGCAAGTCGAGTCATTCCTGAGCATATGAGCAGACATGAAAAAAAGAGGTTCTTCAATCAATTAAGGTATTACTTTTGGGATGAACCTTTCTTATTCCGAAGGTGTCCGGACCAGGTAATCAGGCGTTGTGTTTCGGAAAAGGAGGCTGTCAGAATTATGAAAGAGTGTCATGCAGGTCCATCTGGAGGACATCACGGAATAAACACTACTGCACGAAAGGTCTTCGACGCGGGATTCTATTGGCCTACAATATTTCGTGATGTGAAGGGAATGATACAAACTTGTGACGCATGTCAAAGAGCTGGGAATATCTCTAGGAGGGATGAAGCCCCACAGAATTATATACAAGTTTGTGAGGTTTTCGATGTTTGGGGAATTGATTTCATGGGACCCTTCCCATCTTCAGGTGGGAATGAATACATCTTGGTGGCCATCGATTATGTTTCGAAATGGGTGGAAGCACAAGCCCTTAGGACTAACGACGCTAGGGTAGTCATTCATTTCTTAAAAAAATTGTTCGCTAGGTTCGGAATTCCGAAGGCTCTTATTAGTGACAGGGGAACCCATTTTTGCAATTCACAAATGGAGAAAGTCATGAAAAGATATGGAGTCTCTCACCGATTCTCCACCGCTTACCATCCTCAAACCAACGGTCAAGTCGAAAACACTAATAGAGCCATAAAGAGAATATTGGAGAAAACGGTCAATCAAAACCGAAAGGATTGGTCTTTTAAGCTCGATGAAGCTTTGTGGGCATTTCGAACCGCTTATAAGACGCCAATCGGGACAACCCCGTTCCGTATGGTATATGGCAAGGCATGCCACCTTCCAGTAGAACTGGAACACAAAGCATATTGGGCACTTAAGGCTTGTAATTTGGATTATACGGTTGCGGGAACAAATAGATTCTTACAGCTCCAAGAGCTCGATGAATTGAGATTAGAGGCTTATGAATCTTCCATTACATACAAAGAAAGGGCGAAAAGATGGCATGACCAACGGATTAAGAGACCCAAGGAGTTTTCAGAAGGAGACAAGGTCTTATTATATAATTCTCGCTTAAGGCTATTTCCTGGGAAACTTAAATCTAGATGGTATGGACCTTTTACCGTAAGGAGCTCCTCTAAAACCGGAGCCGTTGTATTAATTGACGACGAGGATAGAGAATTCACTGTAAATATTCAACGAGTCAAGCATTATCAAGAGAATGGTAATGAAATGATCAATGAGGAAGACATAACTTTCGATGAAGAAGTCACGTAATGTACGTGACTTTGAGTCTAGCTACAAGACTCGTTAATAAAGAAAAGCGCTTCTTGGGAGGCAACCCAAGCTTTATTTGCTTTGTGTGTTTATTTATTTGTTTGTTTGATTTTATTTGCTTCCGTATGTATGTTTAAATTTTATTATTATTGATTCATGTTCAAAACTAATTTGTGAAAATGCTTTATTTTGTTTTTAACTTCGTCTTAACTACATATAAAGGTATTTTGCAAAAGTTAAGTGTAAGGGAAATCCAAATCGGTTTATTAGAACACAAATGAACATGAATCATAATAATAATAAATTAACATACATATTAGTATTTGTTTGAGTCAAATGCTTGTATCGAGTCATAATGATGTTTTGCAGGATTTCCAGGAAGTAAGGTATAGGTTTTTACAAAATTTTCCGGAAACGTAACATGAGAATTCTGTCAGATCATATCTGACGGCGTCAGGAGTTACAACCTGACGGCGTCAGGTTTAATTTTCTGAAAATTTTTGAAAGTTTTGTTTTCATAAAAAGTTTTTATTAAATCTATAACTTATAATCTCCAGGAATCTGCAAAATTATCATTCCACAAGCATTATATCCTTATATATATAGATTTATCCCGCCGATGTTATGCAGGTTTTCGTGTTTGTTTTCTCAGGTTTAACAGGTTATTTTGGACAAGGAAATGTTTTGGATCAAGCTTTTGGCGATGCATTAGTCTTGGAGCTTTTACATTCTCTTGGAAGAAGATTTAACCATGTTACTTCATTATCCACCGAACGAATCAGGGGAGTATTTGATTTCATTCTTTTACTTTATACTTTTACATCTTGTTATTTGAACATTGGGGACAATGTTCATCTTAAGTGTAAGGGGGGGGGGGGGTAAAAGTACGATTAGAGAATACAAGTGCGCTTGATTTTTGTTTGTTTAATAGTGGATGTGTAATAAAACTGAGATAAATACCTGTTAGGGTAATTTTAGTGCCAAATTTAAAATTTTTTACAACATATAGGAGTGAAACTTTGATTTTAATGAGCGTCTCACGGATAGGAGTTATATGACTAGCACAAAAACCGTACCACTAAAAAAATTTCCACCCCCAAATATGTGAGGTTCGCCCCTAGAATTGGTAGGAAAAGCATTTATGCTATGATGTGTGTACCGGTAGCACTTAGATTCTAGAACTTGCGTTAGGACCATTCCGAGGCCACAAGTGAGACTACATTCGTGTAGTTAGATTTACTACATGATAAGAGGCATTAGGATTAACCCATTGTTTTACACCTGTGTTTTTGTTATAATTACATTGGCTACATTGGTCAAGTAATTCTCCCACACCCTTTGCGTTGTACTCATTTTTAGTACACGATACCCCTAGTACACCCCTCAGAGCCTATCTTTTCGTTTCTAACTTTAAGCATTTTACTTAAAGGAAGAATTTGTTACACCCCACTAAAATGTACACCCAAATCGCCATAGCCTACCTTGTATGCACTCATTTTTAGTGCATTATTGTGACAACATTTGTTTAAACCCAAGTTAATTATCTAGTTGATTACATGGTTGCTAAGTCGAGTCATATCCTTGTACATATTGTTTTGGGACGATTGGGACTCATGGGTAAATTACTAGTGTAATGGAGTAATGGGGAAGAACATCATTTATTACCCCCATATGTGCTAAATGTTTTAAAAGTACTCCAAGTTTTTCAATTATCTTAATTCGAGTAATTAGAATAGTTATTTGTAAAGTTATGTAAAAGTTCAAGTGTAAGGGGAATGCAATGCCCCTATGGTGTATTATTTTGGATGGTAGGGCAAAAGTGTATGAAGAAAAAAAAAAAAAAAATCGAAAAAATCAAGAAAAATACAAAAAAAAAATGAGAAAAAGAAAAGTAGAAAAAACATACGGACTACCATCCCGTTTTATTTTATGTTTATTTTATGTTTTTGTTATTTTCTTTCATTAGCTTAAGATTGAGTCGAGTCTTGGCTTAGCAACATTGTATAGTACATGTATTTGATCAAGATCTTTAACTCGCCACCAGTAAAATATCCTTTATCCAACAAAACCGTGTTTTCCTTTTCCCTACACCTAACATTATAACCCATTTAAAAGCCATCTTTGATAGTTTATCTTAGGTGCTTACGCCGAGTGGAGGAGGTTTTTGATCCTTTCCCAAGCCTATGGTAATCTATTTGCTATGACAGGTAGTGAGAGATATTATCCGTTTTCATTTATGAGATTTATTTTGATGACACTTGAGAGATGCGAGTATCTAAACACTACTTGTGAGGTGCTAGTTTGTAATCTCCGTGCCTATTATGATTAAAGTGGAACGAATATTTGTTGTAATTACTTTTATGTTAGCATTAAATGACCCCTAACTTGTATTTTGATTAGAATAAAAGCGCATTTGCTTGAGGACAAGCAAATCTCAAGTGTAAGGGTATTTGATGAAGCGAAAAGTGTACCGCTTTTAAGGGGTCATTTAAGCACTAAATCGTATTTATTTGATCAAATATTGCCCTAAATCGTTCCTTTTGTCATTTTAGGTACTTTTGAGAAGAAATCTGGAAAAGGAGGCATTTTGGACGTTTTTAGAGCATAAAAGTGAAGAAAACGGCAAAGTCTCAAAAATCGGCTGAAAGTTACCTTTGACGGCGTCATATTTAACCCTGGACGGCGTCATGCCTTGGCAAAAGTGGTGGATGTGAAATTTACTCATGATAAGCCAGAGAAATTGCATGAAAATTCTGACGGCGTCACGCTTTAATCTGATCAAGGTCGTCACGTTATAATTCAAAGAGGGACGGCGTCACGTTCATAGTCTGACGGCGTCAAGCCTTGATAAGCCAGAACGGATTTTGGAGAGCTAAAGAGGGACGGCGTTAAGAAGGTCATCCGAGAACCCTAAAAGCGGCGAGGTGACGGCGTCACACTCCATAACGTGACGCCGTCAGATCCAAAAGTCTATATATAGTTTTCTAATTTTTTGTCATTAGTGTGGAACTTATTGGGGAACTTTGTGTGTGAAAACCCTAGGACGAATTTGGCAGCTCTTTCAAGGCTTTTTGCCTTGAGATCTTCCATGTTACATTGAAGATAAGTTATCAATTAATCATTCAATATGTCTATGCGTTGTTTGATTCTATCTTATTCTTGTCTTTTGTTTAACATGTTAGGCTAGATTTATCTTGTGTTTGCTTAGATCTAATGAAACCTAGCTATTGATTATTGGTTATTAGTGTGTTGTTAGTTGTATTGGATGATTGTTCATCTATGTTAGGCTTAAGAAAACTGGCTAACTTCATATTCGGTAACTTGATTGAACGTCTTAAGAAACATGAACCAATGCGTACTAAAGGTTTTTATGGTTGTATTTAATGCACAAGCGAATTCTAGTGATCCCATGTTAGGAGCTTCCTAGCCGGCTCGACATAGGAGTGAAGTAGGAGCTTGTAGAGTTGGGGAAGTACGTACGCCACCCCACGAATGGTATTAAGGAATACACCCGTCATCCACGCGACTAATACACACTAATCAACCGTTAAAAGATAGTTAGGGAGTAAGGAAATCTAAGTAAACACATTTCCCTCCACATAAGTTTTCACCAATATTTTCATTTTCTGTTATTTTATTTTATTTGCATTCGTAGTAATTTGGGTTAGTTGACTAGCAACTAATTCCGCCCACTCTTTCAAACCCGAGATTTTACTTGCTTTCATAAAAATATAAAAACATAAAAAGAATCTTCTCTCACCCTTAGACCTATTAGAGTAGTTTTTCATACCTAACGAACACTATTCCCTGTGGAGAACGATCAATCCCCCGTACTTACCACTACACTATACTACATCGGTCAGGTACACTGCCTGGTGGGGTTGTAAGCCTCTTGAGATCCCTCGAGAGGTAAAACCTGTTGTAAGGTTGCAAAACCCACGCATCAGTTTCATTAGATCTAAGCAAACACAAGATAAATTTAGCCTAACATGTTAAACAAAAGACAAGAATAAGATAGAATCAAACAACACATAGACATATTGAATGATTAATTGATAACTTATCTTCAATGTAACATGGAAGATCTCAAGGCAAAAAGCCTTGAAAAAGCTGCTAAATTCGTCTTAGGGTTTTCTCACACAAAGTTCCACACTAAGTTCCACACTATTGACAAAAAATTGCAAAACTATATATAGACTTTCAGATCTGACGGCGTCACGTTATGGAGTGTGACGCCGTCACCTCACCGCTTTTAGGGTTCCCGGATGACCTTCTTGACGCCGTCCCTCTTTAGCTCTCCAAAATCCGTTCTGGCTTATCAAGGCTTGACGCCGTCAGATTTAGTCGTGACGCCGTCCCTCTTTAAATTAAGCCGTGACGACCTTGATCAGATTAAAGGGTGACGCCGTCAGAATTCCCATGCAAATTTCCCTGGCTTATCATGAGTAATTTTCACATCCACCTTTTCTTGCCAAGCCATGACGCCGTCCAGGGATAATCCTGACGCCGTCAAAGGTAATTTCCAGCACAATTTTGAGACTTGGTCGTTTTCTTCACTTTTATGCTCCAAAAACGTCCAAAATGCCTCCTTTTCCAGATTTCTTCTCAAAAGTACCTAAAATGACAAAAGGAACGATTTAGGGCAATATTTGATCAAATAAATACGATTTAGGGCTTAAATGACCCTTTAAAAGCGGTACACTTTTCGCTTCATCAAATACCCTTACACTTGAGATTTGCTTGTCCTCAAGCAAATGCGCTTTTATTCTAATCAAAATACAAGTTAGGGGTCATTTAATGCTAACATAAAAGTAATTACAACATATAATCGTTCCACTTTAATCATAATAAGCACGGAGATTACAAACTAGCACCTCACAAGTAGTGTTTAGATACTCACATATCTCAAGTGTCATCAAAATAAATCTCATAAATGAAAACGGATAATATCTCTTACTACCTGTCATAGCAAATAGATTACCATAGGCTTGGGAAAGGATCGAAAACCTCCTCCACTAGGCGTAAGCACCAAAGATAAACTATCAAAGAGGGCTTTTAAACGGGTTATAACGTTAGGTGTAGGGAAAAGGAAAACACGGTTTTGTTGGATAAAGGATATTTTACTGGTGGCGAGTTAAAGATCTTGATCAATTACATGTACTATACAATGTTGCTAAGCAAAGACTCGACTCAATCTTAAGCTAAAAGCAAAATAACAAAAACATAAAATAAACATAAAATGAAACGGGATGGTAGTCCGTATGTTTTTTCTACTTTTCTTTTTCTCATTTTTTTGTATTTTTCTTGATTTTTTCGATTTTTTTTTTCTTTTTTTTTTTTTTTTTTTTGCATCCACTTTTGCCCTACCATCCAAAATAATACATCATAGGGGCGTTGCATTCCCCTTACACTTGAACTTTTACACAACTTTACAAATACTATTCTAATGACTGGAATTAAGATAATTAAAACACTTGGAGTACTTTTAAAATATTTAGCACATATGGGGGTAATAAATGATGTTCTTCCCCATTACTCCATTACACTAATACTTTACCCATGAGTCCCAATCGTCCCAAAACAATATGTACAAGGATATGACTCGACTTAGCAACCATGTAATCAATTAGATAATTAACTTGGGTTTAAACAAATGTTGTAACAATAATGCACTAAAAATGAGTGCATACAAGGTAGGCTAAGGCGATTTGGGTGTACATTTAAGTGGGGTGTAACAAATTCTTCCTTCAAGTAAAATGCTTAAAGGTCGAAACGAAAAGATAGGCTCTGAGGGGTGTACTAGGGGTATCGTGTACTAAAAATGAGTACAACACAAAGGGTGTGGGAGAATTACTTGACCAATGTAGCCAAAGTAATTATAACAAAAACACAGGTGTAAAACAATGGGTTAATCCTAATGCCTCTTATCATGTAGTAAATCTAACTACACGAATGTAGTCTCACTTGTGGCATCGGAATGGTCCTAACGCAAGTTCTAGAATCTAAGTGCTACCGGTACACACATCATAGCATAAATGCTTTTCCTACCAATTCTAGGGGCGAACCTCACATATTTGGGGGTGGAAAATTTTTTAGTGGTACGGTTTTGTGTTAGTCATATAACTCCTATCCGTGAGACGCTCATTAAGACCAAAGTTTCACTCCTAAATGTTGTAAAAAATTTTAAATTTGGCACTAAAATTGCCCTAACAGGTATTTATCTCAGTTTTATTACACATCTACTATTAAACAAACAAAAATCAAGCGTAATAGCATTCTCTAATCGTACTTTTACCCCCCCCCCCCTTACACTTAAGATGAACATTGTCCCCAATGTTCAAATTACAAATGTAAAAGCATAAAGTAAAAGAATGAAATCAAATACTCCCCTGATTCGCTCGGTGGATAATGAAGTAACACGGTTAGATCTTCTTCCAAAGAGAATGTAAAAGCTTCATGACTAATGCATCGCCAAAAGCTTGATCCAAAACATTTCCTTGTCCAAAATAACCTGTTAAACCTGAGAAAACAAACACGAAAACCTGTATAACATCGGCGGGATAAACTCTATATATAAGGATATAATGCTTGTGGAATGATAATTTTGCAGATTCCTGGAGATTATAAGTTATAGATTTAATAAAAACTTTTTATGAAAACAAAACTTTCAAAAATTTTCAGAAAATTAAACCTGACGCCGTCAGGTTATAACTCCTGACGCCGTCAGAAATGATCTGACAGAATTCTCATGTTACATTTCCGGAAAATTTTTTGGAAAAACCTATACCTTACTTCCTGGAAATCCTGCAAAACATCATTATGACTCGATACAAGCATTTGACTCAAACAAATACTAATATGTATGTTCATTTATTACTATTATGATTCACGTTCATTTGTGTTCTAATAAACCGATTTAGATTTCCCTTACACTTAACTTTTGCAAAATACCTTTATATGTAGTTAAGACGAAGTTAAAAACAAAATAAAGCATTTTCACAAATTAGTTTTGAACATGAATCAATAATAATAAAATTTAAACATACATACGGAAACAAATAAAATCAAACAAACAAATAAATAAACACACAAAGCAAATAAAACTTGGGTTGCCTCCCAAGAAGCGCTTTTCTTTATTAACGATTCTTGTAGCTAGACTCAAAGTAAGGCTCATCTAGTGTCGCTTATGCTCACGTATCCGAGTGTGAGCCATCTAATTGTTGCTTCATCTTTCTTGTATTCATCATTCAGCTCCAAACATCCATGATAGTATCTCTTGTTTTTCTCATGTGGATATTTGAGCCCCTTCCTCTTATCATTCTCACTTAATAAATCAAGAGGCACAAGTCTATTGCAAGATTCAATGGAGTAGTTTTTAAACCTAGGATGTGCTCGGGGCATTTGGTAAGTAAAATCTTCATCCCCATCCGAGAATGTAATTAACCCGTCCACAAGTTTTTCGTCAAGGTTGGTTTGGGTAAGACTGATAAGACGTGTTTATGGCGAACGGATAACCGTTTCCCACGGCATATGGAGGGTACGCCATAGGATGCCCGAAGGGTATGCTCCCATAAGGTTGAGGGAGACTTGGGTTATTAGGCTGTCCAATAATTAGAGGATATAAACTTTCAGGATAAGACTGAGTTTGAAACGGGGGGTACATACCATTAGGAGGAAGATTTCCTCCCATATTAATTATAGATGGATTGCCTTCAACGCCTGATGCGTGAGAAGG
The DNA here is from genome assembly GCA_021014915.2 of Artemisia tridentata subsp. tridentata. Classification (NCBI taxonomy): domain Eukaryota; kingdom Viridiplantae; phylum Streptophyta; class Magnoliopsida; order Asterales; family Asteraceae; genus Artemisia; species Artemisia tridentata. Next base: position 63,929,470 of record CP139509.1, on the reverse strand, counting down.
CTGCAACGGAACCCCAGCTTCAGTCCTTTCAAGATGAGCTGCTAACAACGGGGGTAGATTAACCCCCCCTTTCCTCCCTTCGTTGGTTCCTACCATTGGAGCCTTCCGTAACCACCCCTTCTCTTCTTGTCGGAGCCCTCTCCGGGACTCCTTCGAAACCAACGGACCTTCGGCTTAGCCTCCGACCAACTGGTGACCCAATCCTCAGGGCTGAGAGTGTTGGTCCATGAGCCGGAGGCCTAGGCTCTGCTTCCATTTCTTCATCATACTCTTCACTTGAGTATTCCAACTCCCTTCGCATTTCAACATTTCGGACTTGCCTTTTGCGAGCCCTTAAGAGCGATTCCAATACTTCGTGGTTGGCTTCGACAAAGTCTGGGCTAATAATAGGCTCCGGATTGGCTGATGTCGAAGCATGATGGTTGGGTGTTACCTCTGGGTGAGAACGTGTTGTGAATGTGGAAGCGGTTATTGGGGGAAGGTTGTTAGAGTCGTTGATTGGTATTGGTGCCAAGGTAGAGAAACCCGGTGGGGGAGTATCTTCTCTTCCTTGATCCATGCCGGAATAATAGTGAAAGTAGTTGGTTGGTTATAAGCTTGGAAATAACGAGACCAATCGTAGCGGTCCCACGGATGGCGCCACTGATTGTACAAATAGATGCACTACCAGGCCTTCGATGATGATCAAAAGAATTATGGGATGTAGAGGTTGCGCCAAGCTTGTTCTTAACCTGAAATAAGAAATACTAAAACACTACGTTAAGTGATTGCGTAGGGGTTGGACCCTGCGAACCACCTCTGACGTGCGAGTAAGTATGTGTTATGTTTAAGTAGGTTGTAAATGACGAGAGTGAAGTTAACTTACATTGTTCTTTCCCGACTAAGCTATTTATAGGAGAGAAATAGGTCTTAGTGGGCGGTTGCACTTGTTTCGGAGATCATGGGGGCGTCCCATGATTTGTGGTAACCGCTAGGGCTTTGTAGCCCACGATCTCTTCCTTGGCGGGAAAGCCTAAAGGAAGAGGGAACATGGGTATGACCAGGTCAAGAGGGTTCTCCGTTGTAGTCCCTTCGAGAGGGATACCCCGAAGGGCTTAGGGCTTCGATTGGCGGGTTCCCACATGGTAACCACTTCGTAGATGAATGGTTTTACGCCAATGAAACGTGTTAGGAGATTAACCTGGGCCTCCGAAGAGAGGGCTTTCTACAGGCTCGAAGGGGAGTCCTTCGACCCGTTAGGAGGGTACATCATCAGTAAAGAAATATCAAATCCGTTTATGGCTGGTAGTTTGCCAAAAACTACAAAGCCAACTTAGTTGGTATTGCTGTGATCATATTGTTGATGTGTTGTTGTACATGAAGATTATCTAGATAGCTGGATAAAGACAAAAGAGTTCAAAATCATCAAGAAGATATTTGAAGAACAAAGTGTTTGGAAATATCCTTCAAAAGAAACCTAAAGAGATTAAGAGATCTAGAGAAGTTTAAAGAAAACACATAATCTGAAGAAACATGAAGATTAACATGTAAACATCATGTTTAATTGAAGAAACTTAGTGATTTGCAGAGAAATCATAAGTTTAGGGGAGGATTGTTGGGAATTATGTGTTTATGAGTTTCTACTGCTGGTTATAGTTTCTACTGTTAGTTATGTAGTTAGTACTGCTAGTGTTAAGATAGTACTGCTCGTGTTAAAAAGGTACTGCTAGCGTATTGAGATAGTACTGCTTATGTGATATACATGAGTTATTATTAGAATAGATATGCAGAGATATGCATTGAGTTATATTAGGAAGAGATGTGTAATATCTCTTCACACGGTTTGTAAGCTATTAGGGTTTCCTTGGTGTATAAAAGGAACCTTACGGCATTAGAACAATGTGTGTCTTTGTCGTATGTTTTTAGTAATCAATAGTTAGTAATCTGTAACCTAAGCAGATTAATAGTAATCAAAAGTATTCTTATATTATTCATTGTTCTTCTTAGCAATACAAGTTAGTTTTCGCATAACTTATATTGTTCATAGTCATTGTTTCTCTTGTAGTTAGTTTGGATTTATCCAGATTGGCTACCACCCTTAACAGGCTAGAAAGACCCATTCAGATTTGGGACCAACAAAATTCTTTGGCCAGGTGGAACGAAAAAATCCTTTCTTGTGTCGCTGTCGGAGATGATTGATTATAGAAAGGACATCCCGTAAAGACGCTACTTATGGTCAACCGTATTATGCATATCCTTTTTCAGTGGTAAATAATCATTACGTTTGCTTAGTTATGTAAATAATTTGTTTGTTAAGGATACATTTCTTATAATTTTCTTAACATGTAACGGCCAGGAACATAAGACTATGGGTGTGGATACTTTATATGGAAGCATGCTTTTCAAAACAAGTACTTTAGTCAAGCATCTTCTTCAATGCAGTGCTCAAACTGCGTAGCTAAAGATAATAAGATTGATAAGCTTGAAACAATAAACAAGATGTTATTGTCTCAAAACAAGATGTTGATGACAAGAATAAAGACGCTGGAGGCATCACTGAAATTGGCAAGGAATCCTGAGGATCAAGCATGTTAGTCGGGTGCAATGCTCCATGAGCTTTTAGATGAGATAAATAATCTTCATGTGTAGTAGGTGTTGTTGTTTTAAATAATGTGTTAATGTTGTTGTTTAATTGAATAATAACAGTTGTTTTTGTAGTTATTTAATGTGTTAATGTTTAACGTGTTATTGTTGTTGTCTAATTAAATAGAAACACATTAGACAAATACAAATAACATAACATAAAAAACATAACAAATAAACACTAAAAAAAATATTAAAAAAAAAATAAAAAAAATAAATAAATAAATAAATAAATACTCCAAAAATTAAAAATAAAATAAAATAAAATAAGTCAACTAAAGGACGAAATGGAAAAAAAATTACAAAAGTGCACCCTCCTTAGTAGAGAGGTTTTCTTTGTATTAATAGGGGAGGGTTTAGGATAACCTATCCCTGCCTAAAAATGCATTGGGATATCATATATATCCTTCTTATGTTGTCATATCCAGGGGCGAAGCTTTATAGGGGCGGGAGGGGGCGACCGACCCCCCGAAATTTTTTTTGCGATATAGGGGGTATATAGTTTTCGTGTAGAAAAATTTCGGTATATTAGGTTTCGACCCCCCATTTTAATTGTGAAATTTCTGTATATTAGATCCCGACCCCCCACTAAAACTTGGCAAGCTTCGCCACTAGTCATATCAAAAAATGTTTGGTCAAACTGTATAACTCATGATGCACATTGTACAAAATAGCGATGCATCCAATAATTAGATATGGAAGTTGAGGATAAACTCACCCACCATATATTGTTTTGGTTTAATCATAGGTACATGATTGACAAAGTACAGGTGTCTCTGTCTCCATGTTTTAAGAGTCAATCACCCAACTACTCCATTTGACGAGGCACCTACCCCATTGTTTAATACTTTTACTTACCAAACCTACGTATTAGTTAATCAAAGTGACACGTAATTGCTCGTTATCATTTGATTTTTACGAAAGGTTAGGCGGGACACACTCGGTCACCGGCTGACACGTCAGCTTTTTCTCTTCGGCGATCAGAAGCGATCGACCTGCCACACTCTGTGGCCTTTTTTTTTTTTTTTTTTTTTTTTTTTAATAATAAAAACATTACAATACGGAATTAAAAACATTACAATACTGAATTAAAAAAAAGTAAACTAATCAGCTACAAATTGTATTTTGCTTTGATTCCTGCCTTAAGCTGCCTAAGATGATTTTGTTCATTTTCGGGCAATGTTCGATCGATTTTGGTGTAGTATAAGATCAACTCTTGGTTTATCGTCGATTGTGGTGGTGTTATGCCGTGTAGTTCAAAGTTATTTTCCGGCGAGAAGTTGTTTTGGGGTAGCCGGGATCGTCGGTTTTTTGATGTGGGTTTGTTTTTCTTTGACATGATTAGAAGTTATGGATGAGAATTGTGTGTTTGAGGTGAGTATTTATAAGATTGAAAAAGTTTTTTTTTTTTTTTTTTTAAATCCAAATGTTTGGAAATGTGGAATTTTTGGAACTTTGAATGTTAAAACATTCGGTCGAATGTGTGATCGATACTTCAAAAAAAAAAAGCAACCGACCCATCCTGCACACTCCAAGCGACCCTTGATGGGATCGGTCGCTTATTGCTTTTGTGGGGGATCGACCGAAGATTTCAGGCAGAGTGCTACCAGTTTTATAGATGTAAACGTGTTTAGGGTAAAATATATATGAGGAGAGTTATTTTACATACCAAACTTTTCCTACATATCAAGGGATTCATCCCTACCATTCATTTAAAAGAAATCAATAGTTGATATTAAAAACATTTTAACATTTCACCTATTTTTTATAATTTAAATATTTCTTAAACCGTTAATCGTTAAGCGAAAATAATTACACCATCGCGACGAGTATTTAATTATCTTTATACAGACGGGCACTTTGATATACTTTCGACAAAAGAAAATTTTCTTCGTTTTTTCACTTTTTTTTTCGTTAGTAAATTTGCATGAAAAAATCACATGAAATATGTAATATCACATGTGATATTAGTGTTAAATCACATATGATATGTAATATCACATGTGATTTTTTCATGCAAATTTACTAACGAAAAAAAATGAAAAAACGAGAAAAAAATTTTGTCGAAAGTATATCAAAGTGTGCATCTATAGAAAGATAATTAAATGCTCGTCGTAACGGTATATTTTTTTTCACTTAACGATTAACGGTTTGAAAGATATTAATATTTGAAAAAAAATGATGAAAGTGTGTTTTTTAAATTATTAGGATTAATCTCATCTATTAGATCAAATAAAGATTGAATGTGAAGATTGATCCCTTAGTATGTAACTATGTAAAAAAAGTTTAATCAATATATATTTACTCCATATAAAGAGGAAATAGTTAAAATTTAGTTTTGCTTAAAAATTTACAAAATAATTAATATTATTTGATTAAAATAATTTTATTTATAAAAAATAATAAAATATATCAATTATTTAAATAATTAATTACAATTTAACGCACAAACTTTTTACATTTTCAACTACAGACATGTATACAAACGAAAATAAAAAATTAAGTATACACACATAAACATTGACGCTTGAGTACATCATCCCTCGTATGCGATCATTGCATGCATCGAATGGTTAAATTATATATTTCGCGATTTGTACGTTTGACTTATAGGGCTATTTGACTTATAGGCATAGCCATATATCGTGCATTATACTTGCGTTTAAACAGTGAACCTTATATTCGTTTTCATTGACCAATAATTCAGTGGCTTTTGTGTCTGCATCTCATTCCCCGAAATTCCCACACAAACACATACATTGTCTTTTT